>SJYW01002432.1:107795-143077 GCA_006410735.1 Raphicerus campestris
CTGGAGAATCCGGGGCAATCCAGGTATAGGTGGTAAGAGCCTCTGTCAGCCTGTTAAGAAAGGCTGCTGGGTTACTTCATCTAGCTTAAGTAGGTTTACCACCTTGAGGGAGGTGGTTTCTATTTCCTCCGGTAGGCATTTTTCCATGTGTCGAATGTTGGCTCTTCCACTCTGTCCCTCCTGATAGTCCCAGTCTGGGTCTGCGTCTGGAATAGCAGCCGCTCCGGGTGGCTGGGCTGGGTCTGCTGGGTTGGCTAGATGTCTCCGGTCTGCTACCATTCTTGCTGTGGTCCAAATGGCCTTTCTTTTCTCTGGGGTAGTGGTGGACCCCAGCATGACAAATACATCTTGCCAGGTGAGGGCGTAAGACCGAGACAGCTGGGTAAAGTTTTTGATGTAGTTGGAGGGGTTGCCCAAGTAGGAGCATAGTGCTGTTCAATATGGGCAAGGTCTTGGAGTGAAAAGGTACGTGGACATGGGTGAGACCCTCCAGGCCGGCCACCTGGTGGAGAGGAAGCAGGGGAGCTGGCGGCAGATTGGGAGCTGTCTGCGACCTTGTGTGTGAGCTGACTGGTGAGCCAGAAAGGGGTGGGCATGGAGGAAGGGGTGGATATTGAGGTGGAGCCAAGGGAGCAGCGAGAGGCGTAGTCACAGGAGGGCTGGGCTGTGAGGGTGGTGGAGGAGGGGAAGACATGGGAGAAGTTGGCAAGGGCGATAGAAGAATTTCAGAAGGGGAACAGTGGGTATATAGGGTGGGACGGGAGCGCAACCGCCAGAAAGCCTGTATGTAGGGTACCTCAGACCATTTTCCCATCTTCTGGCAGTAATTATCTAAGTCACAGAGGATGTTAAAATCGAAAGTTCCGGTTGGCGGCCATTGTGAGCTGTTATCTAAAGAATATTGGGGCCATGCCTCAGAACAAAGGAAGGTTAAGCGTTTGGAATGAATTTCTCCTGAGATATGTAGGGTTCTGAGGTTGGCGAGTAGACATTCTAGCGGTGTAGACCAGGGTTGGTCAGCCTTGGAGGCAGCTGCCCCCGTGGCGAATATGGAAGGTCCTGGACCTATCGGAAAGTGAGGCTGGGAGCAGTCCTGTCAGGCGTCCCCAAACGGGCCGTCAGCCCAGCAAGGAGAAGGCCACTCAGCCAAGATGGACATCTCCAAATTGACAGGCAGCGAGGAAGCAAGCCTGGCTTGCGGAGGAGGGGTCCAGACGCGGCTACGATTTACAGGAACCGGGACACCCTAGGCATAATCGCCACAGAAGCAACAACCCCCAGAGCCCAGCCGATGGAACTTACCCGTCTCCTGCCAGACGGTTGAATGGTCCCGGAGGGGTGACGGGGTGACCTGGTCTGGCGCAGGCCAGACCCGAGGGGGCTGCAAATCCCGCTCGTCACGAGATGGGCCCTCACCTCGGGCCCCACGTTGGGCACCAAATGTTAGGTAAAAGACCAGGACACCGAAAGAGTGTCTAACAGGATTTTTAATGGCGAAGTGCTCCCGGGTGGGGTTCCCAGACCCGAATGAGGCAGGTCGAGGAAGTCTGCGCCCAGACCATGTTGGAGGTGGTTTTTATACGTTCATTACAAGGGGTGGTCAGGCTAGATGGACGGGGGTTCTGATAGGTTGCCAGGCTGAGGCGTCATGGGCTGACAGGTCCTTCTACGTGGCTGGGGTGGGGCGGCTTTAGCTGGCGAAGTGTGCTGTCATTGGTCCCCGGGATCTGGGAGGCTCTTTCCATTAGAGACCTCCCCCGCCGGCGGGGGAGAGAAAGGGGCGGCCCATCATGGCCTGGGGTCCGATCTTACACCAAGGAGTAGACGTCTTTTAATTTCGTGGTTGCAGTCACCATCTGCAGTGATGTTGGAGCCCCCAAAAATAAAGTCAGCCACTGTTTCCACATCTATCTGCCATGAAGCAATGGGACCATATGGCATGATCTTCATTTTCTGAATGTTGAGCTTTAAACCAACTTTTCTCTCTCTTTCACTTTCATCAAGAGGCTTTTTAGTTCCTCTTCACTTTCTGCCATAAGGGTGGTGTCATCTGCATATCTGAGGTTATTGAGATTTCTCCCGGCAATCTTGATTCCAGCTTGTGCTTCTTCCAGACCAGAGTTTCTCATGATGTACTTTGCATAGAAGTTAAATAAGCAGGGTGACAACATACAGCCTTGACATACTCTTTTTCCTATTTGGAACCAGTCTGTTGTTCCATGTCCAGTTCTAACTGTTGCTTCCTGACCTGCATACAGGTTTCTCAAGAGGCAGGTCAGATGGTCTGCTATTCCCATCTCTTTCAGAATTTTCCACAGTTTATTGTGATCCACACAGTCAAGGGCTTTGGCATAGCCAATAAAGCAGAAAGAGATGTTTTTCTGGAACTCGTTTGCTTTTTTGATGATCCAGCGGATGTTGGCGATTTGATCTCTGGTTCCTCTGCCTTTTTACTAGAGCTAAAAAAGATATTCTCCTGTATTTTACATCTAGAAGTTTTAAGGTCATCAAAACACTTCTAAATGGGAAAAAATCTTTTGTCACATTGCTGCAATTTAATGAAGAGATTTAGCTTGTGTTAACTTTGTGTTAAAATAGACCTCAAAATAAATGAGAAAAGAAATGAGACCACTGAAACATAAATATTGCAGTATATTGCCTTATCCTCACCAAGAATTATCATTCTCTTCTCATTTAAATTATGAAAGCTGTTATAACCATTCTAGCTTTTCTTGGTAAGTCTTTTATCTGAGATGTTAGTCCTGTTTGAGGACATACTGTTTAGGTCTTACCTGTTCTTTTATCATTTCTTATCATAGGTCGGTATTAATAATGAAGGGCCTTTGAGAGCTTATAATCGAATTTATACTAAAATAGAAATGTAGTCTAAGAGAGGTTAAGTGATGTACTCAAACTCCTGTCCTTTTAAGTCATCAAGATAATGCTCAAACTCTAGACTTTTGATTTCAACTGTAATATTCTTTACATCAGACTTTTTGTCCCCTTTAATGACTTATAATAAGGGTTGGCGTTCATGCCTTCTCAGTATCCTTTTTGCTTCCTCTAAATCTACACTTGATCTTCAGTTCAAGTGTATAGGCAGAGTGAGGGAAAATAGGATCTTTTTTTTTCTTTTCCTTTCTTTCTCTTTTCTTAAATACCTAATGAACATTTGCTATGGGTCAGGCGTTAGAGATATATGATAAATTGGATACCATCTTATCCTCAAAGAGCTTATAGTTTATTAGAAGAGTTAACAAGTAAATAGACTATTGTAATTTCAGTGTCATAAATGTAATCACTGGGAATTCTGAAAGCATATAAGAGGATGTGATTGGTCTTGGTGAGTCATGGTCACTTCTTAAAAGATAGGATATCTAGGGTTTACTTTTAAGATAAACTGATTATCATAGTTAAACAGTATTGGTTATTGAATAGTCATTAATACAGTTACTTTGATTAGAAATAGCTGGCTTTCTTGTTGAATTGCCTTGGTTCTTCGCAGAGAAAATAACTTGGAAAGCCTTACAGGATTATCTGTACCTTTCTTCGTCGAGCTGTTAACCCAGTACAGTTAAATAGAATAGGTGCTCAAATAACTCTTCTTCATTTGCTCTAAACATAACAAAGTTAGTACATTTTTAAAAATTGGAATTTATTTGCTAAAATTTCTAGCTTTACTGTTTAGAACTCTCTGGTGCCCAAGAGTGTGTGAAGGGCCCCATCAAAGGAAGTAATAGCCAAAGTCCTCTTGGCAGGCAAATAACGTGTTCTCATATAAGAAGGATGGGACTCAGTCTGAACTTATCAGACTTTGTGGAGTGAATTGTGGCAAGTTACCCATCTAGAAGGTCACTAACTTCTATTAAGCTACATAAAAAATTGATTCCTGAAATAATAGCATTTCTGTTGGGCAGAAGTAAATTATAATTTATATAGTTTTGGTTAAAACTTTTATTTTGATTAAGACGGCTATTCCTAATTTCATGACCAAGGTGGAAGTTTTTCTGAAGTTTATAATTGATGGGTCTTTGTCATAGTGAAATAGAGGCCTTATGTAACTTCATATAAAGCTTTTAAAACATTGTCAAAATGAAGTCAAACATTATTCTGTTTATCGTACTCTCACAGGGACATAGGCATGTTGCCAAATATCAGTTTTATCTAAGCAGAATATAGAAAATATATTCTGAACTTTAGAGTCACAAAAATGGTTCCCATCATCACATGGATTTTTTTAAAAATTAGCCAGAAAGTTAAACAACTCCTTTACAATTGGAGAAATCTGTTTCCAAATGCTGCTACTTAATATCACTAATGATAGAATTGTGCCCCTTGAAATGATGTATCCAAAAGGACACATCATTGTCTGTGCAAAAATCACATCTGAATTTAATCATGAAGAAAGAGCAGACAAACCCACATTGAAAGACATTATACAACATATATAGGTTTAAAAAATGACTATAAAAGAGTTGTTAGGACAACTGGACATTTTTATTTTGGTTAGTATGGTATATTATATTGATTTTTGTATACTGAACCAGCCGTGCATTCCTGGCGTGAATCCCATTTGGTTTTGGTGTGTCGTCCTTTTCATGTGCATTTTGTTGATGACTTAAGCTTTAACAGGGTATTCCTCAGCTGGGGCTGAGGAGAGTGGGGCAAGATTAGATTGGTCAATGTCACTTAAGACTGAAGGCCTCAGGCCAAAACGTTCAAATATCCTAATATGAAAACATTGTGAAATGAAAACTTGTTGCTACAGGCATTTCTTAAAGCAGTAAGATAATGCCTCACAACCCTTGTGATTCTTACCAAATTATATTGTGAATCAGTAGAGCAAAGATTTCTACCCCTCCATGTACACTCATTCATTTGTTCACTGAATTTTTTAATTAATATTTTTCCCCTTTGATCATAACTAAGGTAATAAAAGTAGGATGCATTGGTTCAGGTATAGAAATTGTTGTTTATATTGGCTTTTGTGTGTTTTGGCATTTGTTTATCAATTTAAAGGTGTATTTTTGTTATAGGGGCCAAGTTTAAAAAATATATTGGCCACTCAGCTCATGTAACTAATGTCCGATGGTCACATGATTATCAGTGGGTCATTTCTATTGGTGGAGCAGATCACTCTGTCTTTCAGTGGAAATTCATTCCTGAAAGAAAGCTGAAGGATGCTCTTCACATAGCCCCCCAGGGTGAGTCGTGCATGCTGCCTAAGCAGCTTTCTGCCAGATAGCTCCTCATGCAGCTCCCGAATGATGATTTTACTGTTGAAATGTACACTAGCCTTATGTTGACCGTATAGATCATTATTAGTCGAAATTTTAAGTTAAAATATTAAGTTTATATGTTTAAAGTCAATGTCGCAGAGAATGGACGACAAAGTACTTTGGTTACACTTTAATCTATCTGATGAGTGAAAAACATACATTAATAAAGCAAACATTCAATATAGTCTCTGGGAGATGGGTATCTAGGTTTCATATTTGGGGTTTTTTTTGACAAGAAAAATTATCTAATGTCAGTTCCTCTCTTACATATAGTTTTTTCTAGCTGTTTTTCATGTTAATTATAGGTTATATTTACTTATTTTGCACAGACATTTAAATGTGATGTAGCAGTCATTGGGGAGCCAGTGAAGGGATTTAAAGGGCCTGTTGAGTTTGCAGTGAGTGGAGAGGAAGATAAGACACAGTACAGCTTACTGACGTCTGGGTCACTTGACTAGGCCATGTCATTTGATTGTTTTATGGCTTGTCTCCATGTCAGGTGGCACAGTCACCTCGCAATCCTTAATTTTATTGTGCTGTTTTGAAAGTGAATCGTACTTAAACAAGTAATGATGCATTTTTATAAATTACAGAAAGTCTTGCAGACTCTAATAGTGATGAATCAGATTCAGACCTGTCTGATGTTCCAGAACTGGATTCTGAAATTGAGCAAGAGACCCAGCTCACTTACCGTCGGCAGGTAATTTTTATCACCACATGAGCTTTTCCTGAAAAAATTTCTTCTTTATCTGCTCCTTGTTTACTCATCTATTGTTATCTTTCGTGGTTTGTAAGTTTCCAAGAAATGTATGGCTGTTTCCCTCTTTAAGAGTTAAAGTATAGTTGTATAAAATGTTATTTATATTAAGTGCTTGATATACTAACTGTGCCTGTATTGTGTTTTATTATATAATATATGTGCTTTTTGTACACTTACATTGAATTCCTTTAAAATGTTCTCTTACGAAGTATAGAAATTTCACGGAAACTGAATGTGTATCTGTCAGTGTGATACTTAGACAATGTAAATTAGTTTGTCTTTCCAAGGAAGTAAATTTCAAAAAGCACCTTCCTATTTAAGACAGTTATTAAAAGTTCAGTGATCGTAGTTACCACAGTGTCTGAAGTTACATTAGGAATCTACAACACCTTCATTAATTTTTATTCTAAGAATATTTCTACTTATGTACATTATTTAAAGGTTTACAAGGAAGATCTACCTCAGCTCAAAGAACAATACAAAGAGAAACAAAAAAGCAGTACTTCTAAAAGAAGAGAGCGGGCCCCGGGAAACAGTGTCCGACTGCACTTTGTTCACGGGTACAAAACAGCTACTCTTCCTTGGCGCGTTTGCGTTTCGGTCCACGTGTGCTGGCTGTGTGACTAAGCAGGTCACTTACCCTCTGCTTCTGTTTCACCGTCTGTAAAATGGAGATAACAGAGCTTTACTTCATAGCGTTGTGGTGAGGAGTAAATGAGTTAATACTTATAGTGACTTAGACTATTATCTGGCACATAATAAGCACTGTATAAGTGTTTGTTAAATAAAAAATTGTCTTGTGAAAATTTAGTATTTATAAGAAATTGATCTACCTTAAAACAAGAAAAAATAAGTGAAATAGATTATCATCTCCCCTGCTGCTGCTGCTAAGTCACTTCAGTCGTGTCTGACTCTGTGCGACCCCATACACGGCAGCCCACCAGGCTCCCCGTCCCTGGGATTCTCCAGGCAAGAGCACTGGAGTGGGGTGCCATTTTCTTCTCCAGTGCATCACAGTGTAGAGTGAAAGTGAAGTCGCTCAGTCATGTCTGACTCTTAGCGACCCCGTGGGCTGCAGCCTACCAGGCTCCTCCGTCCATGGGATTTTCCAGGCAAGAGTACTGGAGTGGGGTGCCATCGCCTTCTCCGTGCCCCTAAATATGTCTAATTTGGAATGATATTGCGGCTTGTTTTAGCCTAAGCAATTTGGCCTTCATGTCTTAATTTCAATAAAATACTGTTTCTGGATTCTCTTAGAACATCTGGCAATCCAGGATTCACATTNGTGCCCCTAAATATGTCTAATTTGGAATGATATTGTGGCTTGTTTTAGCCTAAGCAATTTGGCCTTCATGTCTTAATTTCAATAAAATACTGTTTCTGGATTCTCTTAGAACATCTGGCAATCCAGGATTCACATTTCATCCTGGGACACCAGAGTCTCCAATCCAACTCTTTCCTTCCCTTCACCTAGTAATCATCTTACCTGATTTATAATGTTTTTAAGAATTTGAAAACAGATTTATTTAGTCAAAGGTTTTTACCTCCAGTGGAAGCATTTGGGGGTTTTTGTTTATTTTCATTGGAGTGTGGTTGATTCGCAATGTGGTAGTTTCAGGGGTGCAGAAAACTGACTCGGTGGTACATATACACGTGTCTGCTCTTTGTTTAGACTCCCTTCCCCTATAGACCCTGAGAGTATTGGATAGTGCCCCTGTGTCATGCGGCATGTCTGTTAGTTGCCTGTCTTATGTAAAGTATCGTGTGTATGTCACTCCCCATCTCTCAGTTCATCCCTCCCCTCAATTCCTCCCCCCCCACCGCACCATGTTTGTTTTCTACATCTGTGACTATTCTGTTTTGTAAGTAAGTTCGTTTGTACCATGTTTTAAGATTCCACATGGAAGTGATAGCGTGTGATATTTGTCTTTCTCTCTCTGACTTGCTTCACTCGGTATGACAGTCTCTAGTCCATCCGTGTTACTACAAATGACTAAAATGGGCACTGTTTCTCTGCACGTGGGCTTTATGAATGGGTTTCTTCAAGTTCCTATAAATGGAATTATATTGGTCATTTTTAGAGGACCTGGCTACTTTTTTTTGGATGTATATATTATTTTTAAATTGTTTGTTTATATATATATATAAAATATTTTCATGGTTCAACAGTGTGTATAAAAGGATACACTCTGAAGATTTTCTCCCTACATCTGCCTTCCCAGCTATCATTCTGCCTTACCCAAAGGGAATTACTTTTACTTAATTTCAGAAATATTTATGTATAATACAAGTGACTACAAATGTACATTCTTTTCTATACCCTTTCACTTGTAAAAACAACTTTTTGCTTTATAATATTTAAATTTAGTATTTATATTTGTGGAAATAGTAATGTACAATATACACTTTTCTGTACTTTATTTCACTGAGTATTGTAGCTTGGGTTTAGCTGTCTGTAATCAGAGCAGTTCACAAAAGTTTTGGGATCTGAAATATTTGTGTTTTTTTAAATTCAATATCTTGTAAAACTGGAAATTGAACATCCTCTGTATAGTCTGTATTTACCAGTGAAAGACCAAAGTTAATGTTATATGAAATATTTTGTATATTTAGTTACAGAGGTTATGACTGTCGAAGTAATCTGTTTTATACTCAAATTGGTGAAATTGTGTACCATGTGGCAGCAGTGGGTGTCATTTATAATCGACAACAGAACACGCAGCGCTTTTACCTGGGTCACGATGACGACATTCTCTGCCTGGCTGTTCATCCTTTGAAAGACTACGTGGCAACAGGCCAGGTAGGTCCTTTGACAGACTATGTGATAACAGGCTAGACAGGTTAGACCTTTGTTTGGGTTTAAAGTTAGATTAGTCCATTTTTTTCCTTTTGTATTCTTGGAAATGAATTCTTTAGAATGGGATTTTATTTTCGTATTACAAATGAAAATTCTTTATTATAGTTTTCCCTAGAGTTTTATTGTNGTGATAACAGGCTAGACAGGTTAGACCTTTGTTTGGGTTTAAAGTTAGATTAGTCCATTTTTTTCCTTTTGTATTCTTGGAAATGAATTCTTTAGAATGGGATTTTATTTTCGTATTACAAATGAAAATTCTTTATTATAGTTTTCCCTAGAGTTTTATTGTTTTACTTATTATTCTAATTTGAATTTTGAACTTCACTTCGTTCTGTTAGAATAATATTTTTTTAAATCTGTGAGTTAACATTATAAAAAACATTAAGTCTGTTTTTTTAAATTATATAAAATAAATTATCTAAGAAATGTTCTGTAACAGATAAGACGACTGTGTTTTTATTTTTCCATCATGATAGTAACATGTTCAGGTTTACCAAGGCAGAAAAGAGAGAAAGGTCGTAACTGATAAACCTCTTTATGAGTTTATTCTTAGAGAAGGAAAGGAAGGGGTATACCTATAAATTCTCACTGTGTTTAAGCACTTTACTCTGTGTAGGCACGTTACTAGTTTCTTAATGTATATTTGCTTTATTCTTACCTCACCTGTATGAGAGTGAAACCATTTTCCCCCAGCTTATAAATGAGGAATTTTAGGTTTAAGGAAAATACATGATTTTCTCAAAGATCTCTCAGCCGCTGCTGCTGCTAAGTTGCTTCAGTCGTGTCCGACTCTGTGCGACCCCATAGACAGCAGCCCACCAGGCTGCCCTGTCCCTGAGATTCTCCAGGCAAGAACACTGGAGTGGGTTGCCATTTCCTTCTCCAATGTCTCAGCTAATACGTGGTAAAAACCCAACATCCTTAGTCTGTCTGGCTTTGAACGCTGGGTTAAGGATCCCTTCGGGGATATATTGAGGGTAGGGGCAGGCAGCTTGCATCATCCCAGGTAGCTCCTTGAAAAGAGAGAAAACTCTCTCTCCCATCTCCCCTCCCGGGGTTTGCGTCTCCCCTCACTGTTTGTCTCTGCCCTTCCCTTCCCTTCTTCCTTTTCTTCCCCTTCCATTCATTCAAAAACGCTCATAGAGCATGTGCTGTGTGTCAGGAAAATCTCTGGGAATATAAAGAGAACATCTTCTTGCCATGGTAAGACATTTATACTCTGTGACGGAAGGCAAACATGCAAGAAAATTGTGATGCAAGGTCAGAAGTATAGATTGGGGCTTCTTACCTTGGCACTGTTGACATTTGGGGCCAGATACTGTTTTGTTGTAAACATAATTGGATTTTTGTGCACAGTGGAATCCTGTGCATTGCACAGTGTTAGCAGCATCTCTGGCCTCTGCGCAGTAGATGCCAATCACACTGCCCCCAACTTGTGACAAACAAAAACATCTCCAGACAGCGTTTGGAAGGCAGAAGCCACCCCCTGCTGAGAACCACTAGGGTAGAGGTGCGTATAAAGCCCTTTGAGATACAGTAAAGAACTGATTAATCATGCCTGATGGAATGGGAACCCCTCACAGAGATGATGCCATTTGAACCTGATAGCTTACCTGACGAGGGCAGGTTGGGGAAGGTTTTCTGTTATGCTGTATAACAATGGAGCAAAAAAAACTGAAATAAAACATAGCTTCTTTAAATAACTGTGAGCAACCTAAAGTACAAATCTTAGAGTTCTTGGTGGACTTTAGTGGAAGAACTAAGTAAATGGGTTAGCGGGGGCCTCAGGGGCACCATTTACCTTCACTGCTGGTTTATATCAAGGTTCCTCTTAACACATAGCTATGTAGCTGTGTGCCTGTTGTGTGTAGCAAGGGTCACCTGCAGTGCTGTAGGAAGGAGTTTGGACATTATTCTGGTACTCCTGGAATAAAACTGTAAAAACTCGTCATTTACGACCATGATTCTGGCATTTTAGAGAATCTGGACCAAAGTAAATTAAAAGTCAGGATACCCACAGGATATCCCTGGATAACCAATGTAGGGGAGGAAGACCTTACCTCTTCCTGTCCTAGACTTTTAGCTGGGACTCTGACAAAAAGACCAGGTTTCCCTGGTGGCTCAGATGGTAAAGAACCTGCCTGCAGTGCAGGAGACCTGGGTTTGATCCCTGGGTTGGGAAGAGTCCCCTGCTGCTGACACTACCAATAGTGGGTACTCAGGAAGCATTATCTCCACTGATGAAGTAGAGGATACGGTTTAGGGGCTATATAGTTCTAGAACATTCCTGTAAACACTGAGCCTAGTCTCATTAGCTTTTCAACAAACATATGGGAAAAATGTTGATCACATAATCTTTATATTTTTTACTTGATATCTATAGTAAATATGACAAAAGTTGCAAAATATCTTTTTTTTATTTCCTTTTGTAGGCATGAAAATAAATGATTTAATTGCATAAAATGACTTTTATCATTCTTCCTATTTTAGGTAGGTAGGGATCCCTCAGTTCACATATGGGACACGGAAACCATTAAACCATTGTCGATATTGAAGGGCTACCACCAGTATGGTGTCTGTGCTGTTGATTTCTCAGGTAAGGGAGTTTCTGTCTCAATGAGAAGGATCAAAATTCCAAGGCAGCATACAGTATTTTTGCCTTAATCAGTGTTGCCTAAACTTGTCATTTAAGAATGAATTTCATGAGAGACTATCAAGAAGGCGGATGGATCACATTGTGAAGGACCTAGGATGTGAATTTCATTCTAAATGTATGAGAGGTCACTGGAGCTTTAAATAAGGGAATAAAGTTATCTGATTGGCATTTTTTAAAAAAAGACCAGTTATCAAGTATGTATACTGTGGTCCTAGCCTGTCAAGACTATAAAAGTGTGGGTTTGCCAGCTGGTTTATAATTATAATGAGTGTAATTTTAATACCCATTATTATAAAGATGTTTTTATTTAAGTAAAAGATGTTTGTCTACATAACCTCTGGAGACATCTCAGATACCGCTAGTGGTGTATGTGTCCCACTTGGGAAAACCCTGACCTGCCTTAACGTTTTGCAGTTACAGAGTAAACTTTGAAGATGTTTAGGGGGAAAGCAGGGCTTCCCTCATAGCTCAGTCAGTTAAGAGTCTGCCTGCAATGCAGGAGACGCAGGTTTGATTCCTGGGTCAGGAGGAAGATCCCCTGGAGAAGGGAATGGCAGCCCACTCCAGTATTCTTGCCTGGAGAATCCCAGTCCATGGGGTTGCAAGAGTCAGACAGGATTTAGTGACTAAACCACCACTACCACCAGGGTGAAAGCTAAGAAAGAAAGAGATGAAAACTAAAATACTTGCTTTATAACATTTCTTTGAAGTGACAGTTCTAATCTGTCTTATGAGAATAACTTTAGATCTCAAAGTTAAGTCCTTGCTACACATACAGAAGTTAGACACCTAGAGCTAGATCTGTAGTGAAGCCGGGGTGCTGACTGGAAAGAGGGGTCAGTTCCGCCCCGAGCTGTGTCCAGCTCTTTGCGACTGCATGGCCTGCAGCACGCAGTAGGGAGAGGGGGGAGATGCCTTTAATAGAGAATTTTATATGAAGAAACAGTAAATGTGTGCTTTCTGCTGCTCTGTCTGGAGCGATGGTGAACTATTCATAGTAGAGTTTGGGAGGGGATGTATTTACACATACACATATCTGCCAAAAGTTAGGAAACGGAATGATAGCGGATCAACGAGAAAAGGAACAACTGGGAGCAATAACAAACCATTAAGGTTTGCAGAAAGTAAGGCAGAGTGGCAAGCATTTTGTTACAGATTGAATCTTTCCATCTTCTAAACACATGCACGCCTGCCTCTGTGGCTGACTTAGCTCAATCACTTGTCTAGTATCCATTACTTGTTACTTGACAGTAGTGACATCTAAAATAACTGATCTTCACTACAGTATTTTTTTTCCCACAACAGTCATATTAATGGCAGTATGTAGTGGTGGTGGTGGTTTAGTCACTAAGTCATGTCCAACTCTTGGAACCCCGTGGACTGTAGCCGGCCAGGCTCCTCCGTCCACGGGATTCGCCTGGCAAGAATACTGGAGTGTGTTGCCATTTCCTTCTCCAGGGATCTTCCCAACCCAGGGATCAAACCCGGGTCTCCTGCATCACAGGGAGATTCTTAACGGACTGAGCTATGTGAGAAGTTGTAACCTACATCTTTTTTGCTTGACTAACTTTTTATAATCCCTACGACTTCTCTTCTCACAGTAGAGTTCCTCTGCTGAATTTCATTAGTGTGTATCGCTTCTTCCTTCTGTCTTAGTTTTCTCTTTCCTTCTCATCTTTTAAATATCTTTCTTCCACGTTCCTTATCTTCCTCCTTTCCCCTATCCCAGGCTGATAGGTGAATGAGGTCAGAGAAAGTCAGCAGGTAAGTGCACTGAGAACCTCTCCTCCTCCTTCTGGACTCTGCTTTTTCCAGAGCCGTGTGCACTGGTGTTGCTGTTCGGTCGCTAAGTCGTGGCCAACTCTTTTGTGACCCAGTGGGCTGCAGCCCACCAGTCTCTGTCCACGGGATTTCCCAGGCAAGAATGTTGGAGGAGGTTGCCATTTCCTCTTCCAGGGAGGTCTTCCCAACCTAGGGATTAAACCCAAGTCTCCTGCATTGGCAGGTGGATTCTTTACTACTGAGCCACCAGGAAAGCCCAGCTATGTGCATGCCTACTATTTAACATTATTTTATAAAATTTAAAATATGGCACTGTGGTGACAGAATACGCACTGTTTTTATCTTCTGAATGTTAATGGCCAGTTTGTTTCTCTGATTAATTTTCAAAGCTGATGGGAAACGTTTGGCTTCAGTTGGAATAGATGATAGCCACACTGTTGTGCTCTGGGACTGGAAGAAAGGAGAGAAACTTTCAATGGCAAGGTAGGGAAGGAAACTTCATTATCACATTGGCAAAAGACTGAAATTCCTTTGGACTTAAATTTTTTAAAATTATAACAGTTTTGAAATCAAGTAAACATGTAACATTTTTAATTGCTGCTGCCTTTATTACCGTTGAATAAATAGTGTAATTGTGGTAAAAAGATGATTTCAGAATTCATTTGTAAGTTTATCCTTTGTGAACACACTTATTAATGCAACTATAATATGATATTGGAAGTAGCTATTATCTAAATTCTTACAGTGAATTTCACTGTAAGATAAGCTATTCTATAGTCATTTGAAAACATGATAAAATGCTCATGTATTTGAGTGAAAGGAGATACATATACACATATTACAAAGAAGCTATAGATTATTTTCTGTTATAGTTTTCATTTCCTAAATTTGTACAGTGAGCATTATTATTTCTGTAATAGTAAAAATATTAACAATTGCTTTAAAGGAGGAAATAGTCAGCAGTGTCAGAGAAAAATTTTTTAATTTCGAGTTCCGTAAAGAGATACATAAAGCATTTTTAAAATATAAATCCTTTTCTCACAGTATATAAACGATACCCAGATAAAAGATAGTTTAAGAGGAATTTGTAAAGATTGTATTAAGCTATAACTGAGTACTATTAAAAAATTTTTCTTTAACTCATTTATGCTGCAAATAACATTGTCTTTGCACAGTACTATAGTAGATGCTATCCAAAATAAGTTCAGTTCTTACTGTTCCTTTTAAGATTCTGTTGAGAATAGTTAATAAAAATAATGACAGAATAAAAAATGTACAAAAGCATGATTACATAGCCCAGGTGGACCAAGCATTTAGTAATGGAGTAATCAAGATAGGGTATGGACTAGGCAAAAGGTTATTACAGGAGAAATTTATCTTTAGCATTAAAACATTTCTGTATTTATTTCAGAGGAAGTAAAGATAAGATTTTTGTTGTAAAAATGAACCCGTACGTGCCTGATAAATTAATCACAGCTGGAATTAAACACGTGAAATTTTGGCGTAGAGCAGGTAAGGAAGTGCTTCTGTTTTGTTCCTTTGAAATTGTAAGTGTGTGTTACTTTGGAACGTGATTTGATTAAGTGCAATGTGGTATTGAGTCTGGAGTTCAGTCAGTAGTAACATATCAAACATGTTGGGTTTTCAGGTTTGACAAGTAGTCTACAGTATATGAAGATGTTAGTGTCATGGGAAACTGGGTGGGCAAGAAGTATAGGAGGACACTTTGTGTTTTCTTTGCATCTTCTTTGAAAATCTACAATTATCCAAAATGAAAAGTTTCTTTTAAAAAACAATCCATAGTTTTCTTGATACATTTTAAACAAATATTTTATCATCATTTATTGGCTGCACTGATAGTGTTCATATTTGCAAAAAAAAAAAGTAATTTATGAAATTAATCAAGTGATATCCAGACTTCCTTCTTCTGTTAAAGACATGTTTTATAGTCCTAACTGAAAATGAAAAATGTTCCCAAAATTGTTTATGTGCTATAAAATGATAACAGAAATAGAATGTTTTATTACCTTAATAATTTAGTAAATTACTGACAGTAGAAGTTCACATTTTAAAATTAGAACGTCTCTTTTCCAAATCATATAGTGTACTTATAAGTTCCAGCAGTTTGACAAAGTCTCAGTACACTTAAACTTTTCAGATAAAATGTGAAGTTATAGAGAGGAGTGAAGCATAGGTTAGGAAAGAATAGGCTTGGTGAAGATATTTCCCAGGTTGAATTAGCTTTCAAATTGTTAACTACTTTGAACATGAGTCGATTTTCAGATTTGAATTTAAGACTTTATCACAAATTCACTGTATCATAGTGTTCTATTAATACATTTGCAAAGTGAAAAGTATTTTCACATTTGTAATTTTCATTCCCATATGTTTAGACAAAACTTTTGAGTATCTTAGTAACTTAGAATTGCAAATACCCAGCAAGGCAAGTGATGCTTATTATTGCAGTATTTGAAAAAATTAAAATGTAAATTTGTTGGAAATAAGAGACTTAAAGAAAGCCTATATTTAAAATGAAAAGACTTGCAATTGAATATGTTTTTTCCTTAATTTTGATTAGACATAAAGTAGACTTGAAACTGAACCAGGAAAGGGTCGATGTGAAGATTTTGGTGCATTTCAGCCTTTCTCACTTTTGCAATTCTGATTCATAGTTCACTAGTCAACTGGGAAATAAGTAGCCACTTTATTAATCTGAATAAATGCCATCTGACTATCTTCTACATGCATAGCTTTATGTACAAGAAGTTAGAGAAGACTTAGGACTGAGACTGAAAGGGCCTCTTATCTCCTGTCCCAGACTCAGTCTTAGAGAAGTTTGCTCTGAGGAGCTTGAACTGCCTTCCATGGCTGGTGGGGCCAGAAGCCACTGCAAGTTTTTAAATGCAGCAATGACATGAGCTTGTACAGTACCGACATTCTGTGCTGTGTGCGTCAGGAAACTCAGTAATGATCATCTGAAGCAGAGGTGGAAAACACCGTTAACTGGCCAAATTAGTAAATATTTTAGGCTTTTCAGACCCAGAGACAAAAATCAAGAATACGATGTAGGAACTTACAGGACAAGAGAGAAAACTCCTGCCCGGCTGGGTTTCCTTNGTTTTAGCCTAAGCAATTTGGCCTTCATGTCTTAATTTCAATAAAATACTGTTTCTGGATTCTCTTAGAACATCTGGCAATCCAGGATTCACATTTCATCCTGGGACACCAGAGTCTCCAATCCAACTCTTTCCTTCCCTTCACCTAGTAATCATCTTACCTGATTTATAATGTTTTTAAGAATTTGAAAACAGATTTATTTAGTCAAAGGTTTTTACCTCCAGTGGAAGCATTTGGGGGTTTTTGTTTATTTTCATTGGAGTGTGGTTGATTCGCAATGTGGTAGTTTCAGGGGTGCAGAAAACTGACTCGGTGGTACATATACACGTGTCTGCTCTTTGTTTAGACTCCCTTCCCCTATAGACCCTGAGAGTATTGGATAGTGCCCCTGTGTCATGCGGCATGTCTGTTAGTTGCCTGTCTTATGTAAAGTATCGTGTGTATGTCACTCCCCATCTCTCAGTTCATCCCTCCCCTCAATTCCTCCCCCCCCACCGCACCATGTTTGTTTTCTACATCTGTGACTATTCTGTTTTGTAAGTAAGTTCGTTTGTACCATGTTTTAAGATTCCACATGGAAGTGATAGCGTGTGATATTTGTCTTTCTCTCTCTGACTTGCTTCACTCGGTATGACAGTCTCTAGTCCATCCGTGTTACTACAAATGACTAAAATGGGCACTGTTTCTCTGCACGTGGGCTTTATGAATGGGTTTCTTCAAGTTCCTATAAATGGAATTATATTGGTCATTTTTAGAGGACCTGGCTACTTTTTTTTGGATGTATATATTATTTTTAAATTGTTTGTTTATATATATATATAAAATATTTTCATGGTTCAACAGTGTGTATAAAAGGATACACTCTGAAGATTTTCTCCCTACATCTGCCTTCCCAGCTATCATTCTGCCTTACCCAAAGGGAATTACTTTTACTTAATTTCAGAAATATTTATGTATAATACAAGTGACTACAAATGTACATTCTTTTCTATACCCTTTCACTTGTAAAAACAACTTTTTGCTTTATAATATTTAAATTTAGTATTTATATTTATGGAAATAGTAATGTACAATATACACTTTTCTGTACTTTATTTCACTGAGTATTGTAGCTTGGGTTTAGCTGTCTGTAATCAGAGCAGTTCACAAAAGTTTTGGGATCTGAAATATTTGTGTTTTTTTAAATTCAATATCTTGTAAAACTGGAAATTGAACATCCTCTGTATAGTCTGTATTTACCAGTGAAAGACCAAAGTTAATGTTATATGAAATATTTTGTATATTTAGTTACAGAGGTTATGACTGTCGAAGTAATCTGTTTTATACTCAAATTGGTGAAATTGTGTACCATGTGGCAGCAGTGGGTGTCATTTATAATCGACAACAGAACACACAGCGCTTTTACCTGGGTCACGATGACGACATTCTCTGCCTGGCTGTTCATCCTTTGAAAGACTACGTGGCAACAGGCCAGGTAGGTCCTTTGACAGACTATGTGATAACAGGCTAGACAGGTTAGACCTTTGTTTGGGTTTAAAGTTAGATTAGTCCATTTTTTTCCTTTTGTATTCTTGGAAATGAATTCTTTAGAATGGGATTTTATTTTCGTATTACAAATGAAAATTCTTTATTATAGTTTTCCCTAGAGTTTTATTGTTTTACTTATTATTCTAATTTGAATTTTGAACTTCACTTCGTTCTGTTAGAATAATATTTTTTTAAATCTGTGAGTTAACATTATAAAAAACATTAAGTCTGTTTTTTTAAATTATATAAAATAAATTATCTAAGAAATGTTCTGTAACAGATAAGACGACTGTGTTTTTATTTTTCCATCATGATAGTAACATGTTCAGGTTTACCAAGGCAGAAAAGAGAGAAAGGTCGTAACTGATAAACCTCTTTATGAGTTTATTCTTAGAGAAGGAAAGGAAGGGGTATACCTATAAATTCTCACTGTGTTTAAGCACTTTACTCTGTGTAGGCACGTTACTAGTTTCTTAATGTATATTTGCTTTATTCTTACCTCACCTGTATGAGAGTGAAACCATTTTCCCCCAGCTTATAAATGAGGAATTTTAGGTTTAA
This sequence comes from Raphicerus campestris, assembly GCA_006410735.1. Classification (NCBI taxonomy): domain Eukaryota; kingdom Metazoa; phylum Chordata; class Mammalia; order Artiodactyla; family Bovidae; genus Raphicerus; species Raphicerus campestris. Next base: position 126,335 of record SJYW01002432.1, read on the forward strand.
GGAAAATACATGATTTTCTCAAAGATCTCTCAGCCGCTGCTGCTGCTAAGTTGCTTCAGTCGTGTCCGACTCTGTGCGACCCCATAGACAGCAGCCCACCAGGCTGCCCTGTCCCTGAGATTCTCCAGGCAAGAACACTGGAGTGGGTTGCCATTTCCTTCTCCAATGTCTCAGCTAATACGTGGTAAAAACCCAACATCCTTAGTCTGTCTGGCTTTGAACGCTGGGTTAAGGATCCCTTCGGGGATATATTGAGGGTAGGGGCAGGCAGCTTGCATCATCCCAGGTAGCTCCTTGAAAAGAGAGAAAACTCTCTCTCCCATCTCCCCTCCCGGGGTTTGCGTCTCCCCTCACTGTTTGTCTCTGCCCTTCCCTTCCCTTCTTCCTTTTCTTCCCCTTCCATTCATTCAAAAACGCTCATAGAGCATGTGCTGTGTGTCAGGAAAATCTCTGGGAATATAAAGAGAACATCTTCTTGCCATGGTAAGACATTTATACTCTGTGACGGAAGGCAAACATGCAAGAAAATTGTGATGCAAGGTCAGAAGTATAGATTGGGGCTTCTTACCTTGGCACTGTTGACATTTGGGGCCAGATACTGTTTTGTTGTAAACATAATTGGATTTTTGTGCACAGTGGAATCCTGTGCATTGCACAGTGTTAGCAGCATCTCTGGCCTCTGCGCAGTAGATGCCAATCACACTGCCCCCAACTTGTGACAAACAAAAACATCTCCAGACAGCGTTTGGAAGGCAGAAGCCACCCCCTGCTGAGAACCACTAGGGTAGAGGTGCGTATAAAGCCCTTTGAGATACAGTAAAGAACTGATTAATCATGCCTGATGGAATGGGAACCCCTCACAGAGATGATGCCATTTGAACCTGATAGCTTACCTGACGAGGGCAGGTTGGGGAAGGTTTTCTGTTATGCTGTATAACAATGGAGCAAAAAAAACTGAAATAAAACATAGCTTCTTTAAATAACTGTGAGCAACCTAAAGTACAAATCTTAGAGTTCTTGGTGGACTTTAGTGGAAGAACTAAGTAAATGGGTTAGCGGGGGCCTCAGGGGCACCATTTACCTTCACTGCTGGTTTATATCAAGGTTCCTCTTAACACATAGCTATGTAGCTGTGTGCCTGTTGTGTGTAGCAAGGGTCACCTGCAGTGCTGTAGGAAGGAGTTTGGACATTATTCTGGTACTCCTGGAATAAAACTGTAAAAACTCGTCATTTACGACCATGATTCTGGCATTTTAGAGAATCTGGACCAAAGTAAATTAAAAGTCAGGATACCCACAGGATATCCCTGGATAACCAATGTAGGGGAGGAAGACCTTACCTCTTCCTGTCCTAGACTTTTAGCTGGGACTCTGACAAAAAGACCAGGTTTCCCTGGTGGCTCAGATGGTAAAGAACCTGCCTGCAGTGCAGGAGACCTGGGTTTGATCCCTGGGTTGGGAAGAGTCCCCTGCTGCTGACACTACCAATAGTGGGTACTCAGGAAGCATTATCTCCACTGATGAAGTAGAGGATACGGTTTAGGGGCTATATAGTTCTAGAACATTCCTGTAAACACTGAGCCTAGTCTCATTAGCTTTTCAACAAACATATGGGAAAAATGTTGATCACATAATCTTTATATTTTTTACTTGATATCTATAGTAAATATGACAAAAGTTGCAAAATATCTTTTTTTTATTTCCTTTTGTAGGCATGAAAATAAATGATTTAATTGCATAAAATGACTTTTATCATTCTTCCTATTTTAGGTAGGTAGGGATCCCTCAGTTCACATATGGGACACGGAAACCATTAAACCATTGTCGATATTGAAGGGCTACCACCAGTATGGTGTCTGTGCTGTTGATTTCTCAGGTAAGGGAGTTTCTGTCTCAATGAGAAGGATCAAAATTCCAAGGCAGCATACAGTATTTTTGCCTTAATCAGTGTTGCCTAAACTTGTCATTTAAGAATGAATTTCATGAGAGACTATCAAGAAGGCAGATGGATCACATTGTGAAGGACCTAGGATGTGAATTTCATTCTAAATGTATGAGAGGTCACTGGAGCTTTAAATAAGGGAATAAAGTTATCTGATTGGCATTTTTTAAAAAAAGACCAGTTATCAAGTATGTATACTGTGGTCCTAGCCTGTCAAGACTATAAAAGTGTGGGTTTGCCAGCTGGTTTATAATTATAATGAGTGTAATTTTAATACCCATTATTATAAAGATGTTTTTATTTAAGTAAAAGATGTTTGTCTACATAACCTCTGGAGACATCTCAGATACCGCTAGTGGTGTATGTGTCCCACTTGGGAAAACCCTGACCTGCCTTAACGTTTTGCAGTTACAGAGTAAACTTTGAAGATGTTTAGGGGGAAAGCAGGGCTTCCCTCATAGCTCAGTCAGTTAAGAGTCTGCCTGCAATGCAGGAGACGCAGGTTTGATTCCTGGGTCAGGAGGAAGATCCCCTGGAGAAGGGAATGGCAGCCCACTCCAGTATTCTTGCCTGGAGAATCCCAGTCCATGGGGTTGCAAGAGTCAGACAGGATTTAGTGACTAAACCACCACTACCACCAGGGTGAAAGCTAAGAAAGAAAGAGATGAAAACTAAAATACTTGCTTTATAACATTTCTTTGAAGTGACAGTTCTAATCTGTCTTATGAGAATAACTTTAGATCTCAAAGTTAAGTCCTTGCTACACATACAGAAGTTAGACACCTAGAGCTAGATCTGTAGTGAAGCCGGGGTGCTGACTGGAAAGAGGGGTCAGTTCCGCCCCGAGCTGTGTCCAGCTCTTTGCGACTGCATGGCCTGCAGCACGCAGTAGGGAGAGGGGGGAGATGCCTTTAATAGAGAATTTTATATGAAGAAACAGTAAATGTGTGCTTTCTGCTGCTCTGTCTGGAGCGATGGTGAACTATTCATAGTAGAGTTTGGGAGGGGATGTATTTACACATACACATATCTGCCAAAAGTTAGGAAACGGAATGATAGCGGATCAACGAGAAAAGGAACAACTGGGAGCAATAACAAACCATTAAGGTTTGCAGAAAGTAAGGCAGAGTGGCAAGCATTTTGTTACAGATTGAATCTTTCCATCTTCTAAACACATGCACGCCTGCCTCTGTGGCTGACTTAGCTCAATCACTTGTCTAGTATCCATTACTTGTTACTTGACAGTAGTGACATCTAAAATAACTGATCTTCACTACAGTATTTTTTTTCCCACAACAGTCATATTAATGGCAGTATGTAGTGGTGGTGGTGGTTTAGTCACTAAGTCATGTCCAACTCTTGGAACCCCGTGGACTGTAGCCGGCCAGGCTCCTCCGTCCACGGGATTCGCCTGGCAAGAATACTGGAGTGTGTTGCCATTTCCTTCTCCAGGGATCTTCCCAACCCAGGGATCAAACCCGGGTCTCCTGCATCACAGGGAGATTCTTAACGGACTGAGCTATGTGAGAAGTTGTAACCTACATCTTTTTTGCTTGACTAACTTTTTATAATCCCTACGACTTCTCTTCTCACAGTAGAGTTCCTCTGCTGAATTTCATTAGTGTGTATCGCTTCTTCCTTCTGTCTTAGTTTTCTCTTTCCTTCTCATCTTTTAAATATCTTTCTTCCACGTTCCTTATCTTCCTCCTTTCCCCTATCCCAGGCTGATAGGTGAATGAGGTCAGAGAAAGTCAGCAGGTAAGTGCACTGAGAACCTCTCCTCCTCCTTCTGGACTCTGCTTTTTCCAGAGCCGTGTGCACTGGTGTTGCTGTTCGGTCGCTAAGTCGTGGCCAACTCTTTTGTGACCCAGTGGGCTGCAGCCCACCAGTCTCTGTCCACGGGATTTCCCAGGCAAGAATGTTGGAGGAGGTTGCCATTTCCTCTTCCAGGGAGGTCTTCCCAACCTAGGGATTAAACCCAAGTCTCCTGCATTGGCAGGTGGATTCTTTACTACTGAGCCACCAGGAAAGCCCAGCTATGTGCATGCCTACTATTTAACATTATTTTATAAAATTTAAAATATGGCACTGTGGTGACAGAATACGCACTGTTTTTATCTTCTGAATGTTAATGGCCAGTTTGTTTCTCTGATTAATTTTCAAAGCTGATGGGAAACGTTTGGCTTCAGTTGGAATAGATGATAGCCACACTGTTGTGCTCTGGGACTGGAAGAAAGGAGAGAAACTTTCAATGGCAAGGTAGGGAAGGAAACTTCATCATCACATTGGCAAAAGACTGAAATTCCTTTGGACTTAAATTTTTTAAAATTATAACAGTTTTGAAATCAAGTAAACATGTAACATTTTTAATTGCTGCTGCCTTTATTACCGTTGAATAAATAGTGTAATTGTGGTAAAAAGATGATTTCAGAATTCATTTGTAAGTTTATCCTTTGTGAACACACTTATTAATGCAACTATAATATGATATTGGAAGTAGCTATTATCTAAATTCTTACAGTGAATTTCACTGTAAGATAAGCTATTCTATAGTCATTTGAAAACATGATAAAATGCTCATGTATTTGAGTGAAAGGAGATACATATACACATATTACAAAGAAGCTATAGATTATTTTCTGTTATAGTTTTCATTTCCTAAATTTCTACAGTGAGCATTATTATTTCTGTAATAGTCAAAATATTAACAATTGCTTTAAAGGAGGAAATAGTCAGCAGTGTCAGAGAAAAATTTTTTAATTTCGAGTTCCGTAAAGAGATACATAAAGCATTTTTAAAATATAAATCCTTTTCTCACAGTATATAAACGATACCCAGATAAAAGATAGTTTAAGAGGAATTTGTAAAGATTGTATTAAGCTATAACTGAGTACTATTAAAAAATTTTTCTTTAACTCATTTATGCTGCAAATAACATTGTCTTTGCACAGTACTATAGTAGATGCTATCCAAAATAAGTTCAGTTCTTACTGTTCCTTTTAAGATTCTGTTGAGAATAGTTAATAAAAATAATGACAGAATAAAAAATGTACAAAAGCATGATTACATAGCCCAGGTGGACCAAGCATTTAGTAATGGAGTAATCAAGATAGGGTATGGACTAGGCAAAAGGTTATTACAGGAGAAATTTATCTTTAGCATTAAAACATTTCTGTATTTATTTCAGAGGAAGTAAAGATAAGATTTTTGTTGTAAAAATGAACCCGTACGTGCCTGATAAATTAATCACAGCTGGAATTAAACACGTGAAATTTTGGCGTAGAGCAGGTAAGGAAGTGCTTCTGTTTTGTTCCTTTGAAATTGTAAGTGTGTGTTACTTTGGAACGTGATTTGATTAAGTGCAATGTGGTATTGAGTCTGGAGTTCAGTCAGTAGTAACATATCAAACATGTTGGGTTTTCAGGTTTGACAAGTAGTCTACAGTATATGAAGATGTTAGTGTCATGGGAAACTGGGTGGGCAAGAAGTATAGGAGGACACTTTGTGTTTTCTTTGCATCTTCTTTGAAAATCTACAATTATCCAAAATGAAAAGTTTCTTTTAAAAAACAATCCATAGTTTTCTTGATACATTTTAAACAAATATTTTATCATCATTTATTGGCTGCACTGATAGTGTTCATATTTGCAAAAAAAAAAAAAGTAATTTATGAAATTAATCAAGTGATATCCAGACTTCCTTCTTCTGTTAAAGACATGTTTTATAGTCCTAACTGAAAATGAAAAATGTTCCCAAAATTGTTTATGTGCTATAAAATGATACAGAAATAGAATGTTTTATTACCTTAATAATTTAGTAAATTACTGACAGTAGAAGTTCACATTTTAAAATTAGAACGTCTCTTTTCCAAATCATATAGTGTACTTATAAGTTCCAGCAGTTTGACAAAGTCTCAGTACACTTAAACTTTTCAGATAAAATGTGAAGTTATAGAGAGGAGTGAAGCATAGGTTAGGAAAGAATAGGCTTGGTGAAGATATTTCCCAGGTTGAATTAGCTTTCAAATTGTTAACTACTTTGAACATGAGTTGATTTTCAGATTTGAATTTAAGACTTTATCACAAATTCACTGTATCATAGTGTTCTATTAATACATTTGCAAAGTGAAAAGTATTTTCACATTTGTAATTTTCATTCCCATATGTTTAGACAAAACTTTTGAGTATCTTAGTAACTTAGAATTGCAAATACCCAGCAAGGCAAGTGATGCTTATTATTGCAGTATTGAAAAAAATTAAAATGTAAATTTGTTGGAAATAAGAGACTTAAAGAAAGCCTATATTTAAAATGAAAAGACTTGCAATTGAATATGTTTTTTCCTTAATTTTGATTAGACATAAAGTAGACTTGAAACTGAACCAGGAAAGGGTCGATGTGAAGATTTTGGTGCATTTCAGCCTTTCTCACTTTGGCAATTCTGATTCAGAGTTCACTAGTCAACTGGGAAATAAGTAGCCACTTTATTAATCTGAATAAATGCCATCTGACTATCTTCTACATGCATAGCTTTATGTACAAGAAGTTAGAGAAGACTTAGGACTGAGACTGAAAGGGCCTCTTATCTCCTGTCCCAGACTCAGTCTTAGAGAAGTTTGCTCTGAGGAGCTTGAACTGCCTTCCATGGCTGGTGGGGCCAGAAGCCACTGCAAGTTTTTAAATGCAGCAATGACATGAGCTTGTACAGTACCGACATTCTGTGCTGTGTGCGTCAGGAAACTCAGTAATGATCATCTGAAGCAGAGGTGGAAAACACCGTTAACTGGCCAAATTAGTAAATATTTTAGGCTTTTCAGACCCAGAGACAAAAATCAAGAATACGATGTAGGAACTTACAGGACAAGAGAGAAAACTCCTGCCCGGCTGGGTTTCCTTACCTAGTTTGTACCCAGTTGCCGTCAGCTAGAGACGTTCCCTGCAGGACCAGTGGTGAACAGGACTGGCAGGTTGGGCTGGAGGGACCACGGCCAACCTCACCCTGCCCTGGCGACAGTGATTCCCGTGCGTCTTCTTCTGGAGAGCGCTGCCCTCTCAGGCTGGGCAGATGGCCAGAGGCAAGGCAGCTCTGGGACTGATTTCACTGCTAAGGGCCCAGCGGCTGCCGTAGTCAAGTTCTCAGCTCACGCATGGTGACCCACTCCGGACTGCGGCAGTCGCTAATTGGCAGCCAAAAGTTAGGGAGGCAGGCTTGGGGAGGGGAGCAGAGCAGGACAGACGTCGTCCCTGCAGCTGTGCTCCCCTGGGCCCGTTCAAAAGCAGGTGGTGGCAGGATGCGCCCTGCAGCCCGTGGTTTGCCGGCCCTGGATGGACAGGTGCGCTCCAGTGGAAGCCAGGCCCCTCCGCTTGCGCGCTGGAGCCAGTCTCACCCGCTCAAGGCCGTCGCGCCAGCTCTCCTTGCTTCTCCGCCGTGCCTTCAGGTCCCCTCTCTGCTCTTGCCCCTCAGCATGCCCATGGGGTGCCATTGCTCCACCTTCAGTGAGTAAAGCATAACCCTCCTTCAGCTCTGCCCTCCAGTTGCTAATCAGTCTCTCTTCTAATCCACCTGCTAAAACGTGTCCAGATAGTTGCCTGCACTTCGTGCACCGTTTCTGTTTCTTGTTAGTTTATGTGGCTGCACCGGAGCTTAAGCTGCAGCTTGCAGGCTCTAGCTCCCTGACCAGGGGTCACGCCGGCCGCCTGCGTTGGGAGTGCAGCCTTAACCCCTGGGCCCCCAGGGAAACCCCTGCTCACACTGGAAATTCGTTCTTTATCTTCGCCTTCTCTTGAGAGACGTGTCATCCGTTTTCTCCCCCTCACCACTTGACTTTAACTGCCCTTGCAAGTGGCGCTCAAAATTCTGGCTGCTGTGTTAAGAAAAGACAGTCTTTCAAATACATTTGAAATGATTGCTTTTCATCATTTTCTGTGCTGCCACCAGGCCCACACCACCGTTACCATTTGCCCAGATGATCCATATAGCCTCACTCTTCATCCTTGCCACTATTCAAATCACCCTTAACACAGAAATCCAAACGAACCTGGTAATAAGTGATATGCAGAGTCTTGTCATTCTGCTACCCCAATGTTTTTCATCTCGTTTAGAGTAAAAGTTAAATCCTTACAATGCTTACCGTGCTACTGTTGCCAAGCTGTCCTCCGCAGTTGAGACAATGTAGAGTCCAATAATGGCGAAAAGAGTTCCTGGGCTTTCTCCTGTGCAAGGCTGGGGGATGTAAAATATCAATTAAATTTTATGGTGGTTTTAATTTGTATTTCTCTAATTATTAATGAGCTTTTATTGGTCATTTATTACCTATTAATATGTTCTGCCCATTTTTCCAAATGAATTCATTATGTGTGTATATATATATTGTGGTGGTGGATTAGTTGTGAAGTCATGTCCAATTCTTGTGATATCATGGATTGTAGCCCACCAGGCTCCTTTGTCCATAGGCTTTTCCAGGCAAAAGTACTGGAGTGGGTTTCTATTTCCTTCTCCAGGGGATCTTGCTGACCCAGGGATCGCACCTAGGTCTCCTGCACTGCAGGCAGATTCTTTACTGACTGGCCTACTAGGGAAGCCCATATATATTTCTTGAATAAATGATTGAGTAATGAGTTCATTTGGAAAAATGGGCAAAACATATCAATAGGCAATGAATGACCAATAAGGACCAGGTGTTCTTGAAAGGTGAGAAGGCACAGGAGCTCTTTCACCATTGATGGGACTATAAATTGTTATATCAACTTTAGAGGACAGTTTGGCGACAGAGATGATAGCTCCATCTCTGTGCTATTTTTTTTGCAGATACTCTATGACCATTCCTAAGCGACCCTAGACAATCTCCTGCACTTTTATAGAAAAGGCCCTTGCAAGAATGTTTAGAGCAACATTGTTTTCAATAGCCAGGTCTTGGAAACAGCTTTATTCAGTCCCCATTGATAGGAAAATGTTATATGGAATATAAAATGTTATGATAGAATGCTATATAGTTAAGAAAATGAGGTTTCTAGGGGTAAAACTCCATTGTAAATCATTGGTAAAAAGAGTAGGTTTCAAAAGAAGACATATAGGATGATATTTATGGAAAATTTTAAACATGAAAAAGGATCTATTACCTAAGGATGCATAAATAAGTAGTAAAATATATGTAAGGGAGTGTGTGAGAATAATCACCATCACATCCAGAATAGTAGGAGCGATGAAGAAAGGAGATGTGATTAGCACACATCTTGGTTGTTGTAATAATTTTGTCTAAGTTGATAATGGATATAGAAGAGTTTGTTGTATTTTTATGACTTTTTGTATCAACTCTGTGATATATAATTTTCTTAAAAATTAATCAAAAGATGGATTTGAACTGACTTTTAGTATATATTTTTGTTTATCCAAAAGCTATGACCTCATGCACCCGTGGGTATGGCTGCCTCAGCCAAGCAAGATGTTGTCCAGGTCACCGATTGAGAGACCTGCATTTTTTTTTTTTAAACTCTCCTTACTGTTACATGTCTTTCTCTTTAAATAAGAAAAATAGCAGAAAAGAAATTTTATAGCTTTGTATTTTACATGTTTTGAAAGTGGCACTTTCATAATATTTTTTATCAACCAGGGGGAGGATTGATTGGAAGAAAAGGCTACGTGGGCACCCTGGGGAAAAGTGACACCATGATGTGTGCAGTATATGGATGGACTGAGGAGATGGCTTTTTCTGGAACGTCCACAGGAGACGTGTGTATCTGGCGAGACATCTTTCTTGTAAAGACAGTTAAAGCACATGATGGACCAGTGTTCAGTATGCATGCCTTGGAAAAAGTAAGTCACTTAAATAAACTCTGAATTAAACATAGTTTGACCATGGAATGTAAAACATTTTTACAAGTGCAAGAGCACTAAGTTTCTACTTAGCTGAGCTGCCAATAATGATATGTGAGCTGGAGTCTTCCCGACCTAAAATAAGGTCTGGGTTCAAACTCACGAACCCAGAATAGAATATGTCTGCTGTTAAAAAAATTTTAACTTATTAATAGTATTTGTCAATCACTTACTCTGTGTCAGAAATTGTTTACGTGTTTTACATGTTGTCACCATATCCTGTGAGGTAGCTGTGATTACTGTCCCTTCTTTTTAAAGGATGGAATTATGAAGCCTCCAGGGGAAGGTGGCAGAGCTACGTTATGGCTCCAGATTGGAAACTGCTTTCAAAGTCCTAGTCTAAAAGTAAAATGCTTTGTGTCACTGTAAATATTTTTGCAGGTTCCATGTTGATGTTTAAAAAATGTAATGGATTCTATGTTAGTTTTTTACATGCTATAATTTTTGGCTATAAATTTTGTTTTCTCTAGAGTTTTTCATTATAAAGGAAGATGATTCTTCTAAAAATACTTAGACTTTTATTAACATAATTAAACCTTTCACTTTCATAGGGGTTTGTAACTGGAGGGAAAGATGGGGTAGTCGCTCTTTGGGATGACTCCTTTGAAAGATGTCTCAAGACCTATGCTATAAAAAGAGCTGCTTTGGCCCCAGGATCTAAAGGTGATTTGACATTTTCGGATTTGTAGGAAGAAAGAGTAATTGCTCATTAGCGTGGTGGTCACTGAGGTGGAGCACGTGGGGTGCCGTTTCCCTTCTTTACTAAGCATGTGTCAGCATTCAGTTTTAAAGAGAGAAGCTACTTATCTGGATCCCAGAATCATGGCTGTCCTTTCAAAATCTATTCTCAATGATACACATAGTAAAATGTACATAAATACAAGACGGTTGTTTTTAACATTTGTCATTTTTCAAAGAAAGTCGCCATGTGAATGTCACAGTTACGGCCAGTCAGGGGTCTGCTCTCAGACTTGGCCTTTGTTTACCGCGGAGTCCTGCTGGCCCTCCCTCTCTCACCCTTCCTGCATGGGGGCACCGCAGCGTTCTGCCCCTGCCCTCCAGGCCTGTCTGCCTGCTCTCATTTGTCCTAGAATTTCCCCTCCCCCCCCCTTCCTCCAGTTACCTGACCATATACCATTTTGGGGGCTTCCCAGGTGACACAGTGGCAAAGAATGGGCCTGCCAGTGCAGGAGACACAGAGACACGAGTTCAGTCCCTGGGTCAGGAAGATCCCCTGGAGAAGGCAGTGGCCACCCATTCCAGTGTTCTTGCCTGGGGAATCCCATGGGCAGAGGGGCCTGTGGTCCAGAGGAGCCCGTGGGGTCACGAAGAGTTGGAGATGACAGCACTCGGGGGCACACACTCATCATTCGTATCTCACACACTGTTTCTTCTGGAGGGATTCCCTACACCCCCACCCCCTCCCACCTCAAGGAAGGCTCAGTTCCCGTTTTTCCCTTTTCAGTATGCTCCTCACACAGGTCTGTTTTCCTCCCTGAATGCTCTGTGAGGGCAGGCGCTCGGCTGTCACTCTTGCCAGTTCATCTCTGAAGCCTGCCTAGGGCACAGTAAACATACGTGAATTAATCTTAAGTAGGATTGAATTAAAATTACGAACCAGAATATTGTACATGCTCTAAGAGGGGCCAGAGGTGGGTGAGGAGCAAATATAGAAGGAAAAGAACAGTTATCAGACTGGTAGTAGGGGATCTGGGATAATATATAATAATAGGATCATAGTATGTAAGTGGCTCTCACTTTTGAGATTAGTAAATTGAATGATTGAGAAAAATGTGATACATTTATTAGAATATTTAAGATGTAGGAGAAAGCAACTTTGTAACATGATTTGCATTGTCAAAATAGCATCATTGGCAGGATGTACATCCTTGTGTTACATTAACTTCATACCTAGAAGAACATCTCCATTTAACATTTTAGGTCTCCTCTTGGAAGATAACCCGTCTATACGTGCCATATCATTAGGACATGGTCATATTTTAGTTGGCACAAAGAATGGTGAAATACTAGAAGTGGATAAAAGTGGCCCAATAACACTTCTGGTCCAGGTAACTTTAAATATTAATGTGTTTTTTTCCCCTCTGTATACAGTCAGTTCAATACATAAAAGCCAAAAGCTGACAGTGGTGAAAAATACAGTTAAATTATTTAGGGAAATACTTGTTAATATTTGCAAAAAAAATTAAATTTAATTATTTTATACTAAATGAGTAGTATCAATAAATAATATGCACATTATCATGTGGAATAATTACCAATATTTTCAGTAATTTATTACAAAACCAGTAGGAAGAAAAGCTAGTTGTAGTTAATTTAACCCAGTCCATTTATTTTATATTTTATGTCTTTGAAATATATTTGTTGAACCTAAGGCAGTTAATTTTCTATGAAACTCTTTAGTTCATTCTTTCTCAAGTTTCTAACTTAGAAAAGCAAAAACTGAATGTGTGCCAAAATTTTACTCCTGAAAACATTTTTGAGTGAGAATATATTAATAATTTTGAAAATCCAGAAGTACAAACTTTGTGCGGAAGAAGTATAAAATGAAATAGCAGAATTAGCTAATCCTTAACATTTCTATCAGAAATGCTGTGTTAGTTTTCCATTTACATTTCCTATGTATGTGATGGGTTTTGATCCTGTGAGGCATAGCAGGTGGGGCAGGATCTGCCTTAATGGAAAATTGCCCTCATGCAACTGTGTATAGTCACACCCTTTGAGTTTTGTCTTTTACCCTGAAAAANGTCAGAAATGCTGTGTTAGTTTTCCGTCTACATTCCCTATGTATGTGATGGGTTTTGATCCTGTGAGGCATAGCAGGTGAGGCAGGATCTGCCTTAATGGAAAATTGCCCTCATGCAACTGTGTATAGTCACACCCTTTCAGTTTTGTCTTTTACCCTGAAAAAGAATTGTTTTCTTTCTTAATGCAGACTGATTTCTTCCAGCCCCTGCTTCTTTCCTGTTAAGTCACCAAAGAGCACGTGCAGATGAAAGCACTGCGCTTTAGTGCTAACAGACTGTTCTGATGCAGCAAGGGGGCTCTGTAAGCAAAGAGCAAAGTGCTACATGTTAGATTGCCTGTGAAGCCTTCATGCTTACTCTTTACTTTCAGTCACATGATACTCCTTTAAAGTAAAAAGGTGTTGGAGTCATGGTGTTTAAATATTTATGATCTCCTGGAAAATATTTACACAGACACACTTCTACAGATGAATCCATATATGGGCTTGTTCAAAAATACAGACGGTTTCATAATTTTAAGAAAAGATTTTTGGAAGTAATAAGTGACATCTTTTTGTTTTCTCATATTTATTATAGAGTTAAAGATTTCAAATATCTACTGTCTCCTAAATGTCAGAAACAAGACAAGGATACCAGGTCTCACCATTGTTTTCCAACATTGTGTGTGAGGTCTGAGCCAATCCAGTAAAACAAAACATAAAAGGTATATATATTAGAAACAAATGGATGACCCTGGATGGATTCCAGTATTGTAAGATGTTATAACTTACGCCTTGAACAAGAGAATAAACTGAAAAATTATTATGACTAATTAAGTCCTTAGGCATTTATGCAAAATCAGCATGTAAAAGTCAATAGTATTTCTACATGGTCCAGCTGGTCAATAGTATTTCTACATGGTCTAGCTAAAACAAATGACACAAAAATCGTACTCACAAAGAAAACTGCATAGTAACCAGAAATAAAGATGGTTAAAAAAAATGTAAGACCTGTATTAAGAAAGCTATACAATTTTACTAAAGATATGAGACTTATAAGTAAATAATTCAGTATGATCCTAATCCAAATCCTAATGACATTTTTCACAAATGCTGGGAAGATTTTTTTAATCATTTAGAAGAGAAACTATTTAAAACTAGTCAAAAAGTCTTTTGGGGAGACTTTCCATGCTAGAAATAAATGTAATATAAAACTATAGTAATTTAATATGTACACCACAGAAGTACATTCCTATTTGTACCAAAACCCCACATTCAACCGTGTTAGTAGCGGCAGTGTGCTGTGAATCAGTTTGTGGACTGCTGCTGCTGCTGCTGCATCACTTCAGTCGTGTCCGACTCTGCGACCCCGTAGATGGCAGCCCACCAGGCTCCTCCGTCCCTGGGATTCTCCAGGCAAGAGAACTGGAGTGGGTTGCTAGTGCCTCTTAGCAATATTAAATCTTCTGATCCATGAACGTGGATCTCTCCATTTATTTAGATCTTTTTAAACTTTTTTCAACAATGTTTTTTAGTTTTCAGTGTACATACATGTATGTATTTTGTTTAAATAACTTCATATATTCTAAGAGGTTTTTTGGTAAGTTTTTAAGGATTTTTTGCGTACTATATAAGATTATGTCATCTGCAAACAGAGATAGTTTTACTTCTCCCCTCTCCAATCTAGATGCCTGTTATTTATTTTTCTTACCTAATTATCCTGCCTGGAACTGCCAGTTCTATGCTGAACAAAAGTAATGAGAGTAAACATCCTTGTCTTGTTTCTGATTTTGGGAAGAAGCGTCCAGATTTGTTCTGAGTTTAATCAGTCCCTTCCCATCTGTCTCTGAGATTTTTCTGTTTCTCCTCGGCGTCGGTTTAGCCACGTCCAGGGAGTCTCGGTTGTTTCCCAGTTTCCTTTCATCACAACCTCCGTTGTTTCTGAGAGCACCCTCAGTCCTCAACTTTTCCACACTGTAGTAATGAAGTCAGTTCCTTTGAGAAGAAGCTGGATGGTGTGTTATGACTTGCTTCTCCCTTCAGGAAAAGTGTCTGATCCAGGGCTCTGGAGTTGAGGGTGAAAACAGTGGACTGCTTCTGTGTTTCTGAGTGTCCTTTGCTCTAGATGTGAGTGCCCACCCGTGTGGAGGAAGCAGTCGCCTCAGCCCTTCTTGGGTTGCCTCTGAGGCCCCAGTGTTCTCACCGGCCACTGCACCTGAGGTGGAGCCTCCATCTCAGAACCGGGAGTGAGCGGGGAGCTCGTACCTCTCAGCGGCAATCACCGGGAGTTTAGCCTGAGTAGCAGGGAGCCGGCAGCAGGTGGAGGACGGGACACCTGCCCTGTGTGGGAGGAGGCGCCCAGCTCGAGGCTGGGGAGAGAGCGCGCCCTTACTCTTGGGCCCATCACTCTGGTGTGGGGTGTCCGTGTCACTGAGTAGGGAGGACAGGAGTGTGTCTCACTTCAGATCCAGCAAGCGCTCACTGTTCTCACTGAATTTTAGCAGACTTTCTTAGGTAAATGTCTCTTCCTTTGTTTTATCTCCTTGAAACCATTTCCAGAGACAGTTTCTGTCCGTGTCACTGGTGCACCAGTCTACAGCACTGTTTCCTCTGTCATGCAGGAAGTCCCTCAGCCACAGTGTCGTTGGCATTCCTGGGCAGCCAGTTCCTAAGCAGGAAATGGCACCCCACTCCAGTGTTCTTGCCTGGAGAATCCCATGGACAGAGGAGCCTGGCGGGCTACAGTCCATGGCGTTGCAAGAGTCGGACACGACTTAGCAACTAAACCATACGTGTTAGAAGATTTTGAAGCTAGTTTTGATGATAACTTGATATGGATTGTAACTTTGAAGATAAAGTTGTTAGAAAAGATATTTTAAGGTGTATTCCAAAGAGAGAGAAGTTTTACTAGAGTTATCTATTATTCATTATCCTACAATTATCATATATTATTGACTGTTTTTATTTTTCTTATAAATGCAAAAATCTTTAGGTTGAAATGGTCTTAACTGTGTTTTCTTTACAGGGACACATGGAAGGAGAGGTGTGGGGCTTGGCTACACATCCTTATCTGCCCATCTGTGCTACTGTAAGTGATGATAAGACCTTGAGGATATGGGATCTTTCTCCTAGTCATTGTATGCTGGCCGTCCGGAAACTCAAAAAAGGTAAGTGCCTTGCAGACTTGAGCATAGATTTAATTGTCACAATTTTATAACCCTCACAAATGTAAGAAAGCTATACTAAATATATAAAAAATACTTTAAATATTTATTCTGTATCTGCTTGCTCATAATGGTATATAAAGAGAATTAATTATACCCAGTCTTTGCTTTATGGGCCTTCTCTGCTCATGCCTATCCTGAGTCAGTTTTCCGTATCATTCTGGAAACAAGAATATAGGAAAGAAACGGAAACTAAGCTTTCCACCCTTTATGACTATAGATTGTGTGTGATTTAGAGTCAGAAACTAAGCCTTAGCTTAAGGGGGTAGCAGAATTGAGAAGAGGATATTTGATTTCATTTTGTTTTATTGTTATTTTTGGCTGTGTTGCACAGCGTGTGGGATCTTGGGGAGCAGGGATCCCCTGACCAGGGGTCAAGCCTGGAGCCTCTGCATTGGAAACGTGGACTCTGACTGCTGGACTGCCGGGGAAATCCCTAGAGAACGGTATTTTAGAATGAAACAGAATTGAGCACATTTGCAGGATATCCTGTCAGTATAAAACAATGAAGGGTTCAGTTGTTGGGGCACGATTTTCACTGGTAGGCTAGATGAGGGCCACACTTCTTGGGAAAGTGGTAGAGAATATTATTTGTAGCATGGGGATATTTTAGGAGGAGCGCTAGCTGAAAAAGTTGGGAATTGTGACTAAGAAATATGATAGAGTACACAGATAAAGGAGAGAATTACTTAGCAATGTAAGAACCAGGTTGAAATTAGGTAACTTGTTATAATTCATTCAGCTGATTTATTTTTCCCTCCTTCTGTTGACTTAAAAGAACCAGCTCTTTTTCTAGTGCTCCTCTCCTGTATGCCTAACTGAACATCTGAAGCTCATCACAGTCTGTGGAGCCCTAGGGCTTCAGTCACTGTCCTTCCCCGACCCCTTTTTCTGTTAATTAGTGATCTCTAGCATTTTCATTCTCTGGGTGGGGGTGGGGGTGGGGGTGTGTGTGTGTGTGTGC
>SJYW01002432.1:151407-216200 GCA_006410735.1 Raphicerus campestris
ACCCCATGGACTGCAGCACACCAGGCTTCCCTGTCCATCACCAACTCCCAGAGCTTGCTCAAACTCATGTTCATCGAGTTGGTGATGCCATCATGCCATCTCATCCTCTGTCATCCCCTTCTCCTCCTGCCCCCAATCCCTCCCAGCATCAGGGTCTTTTCCAATGAGTCAACTCTTTGCATCAGGTGGCCAAAGTATTGGAGTTTCAGCTTTAGCATCGGTCCTTCCAGTGAACACCCAGGACTGTCTCCTTTAGGATGGACTGGTTGGTCTCCTTGCAGTCTATGGGACTCTCAAGAGTCTTCTCCAACAACACAGTTCAAAAGCATCAATTCTTTGGTGCTCAGCTTTCTTCATAGTCCAACTCACACATCCATACATGACTACTGGAAAAACTATAGCCTTGACTACACGGACCTTTGTTGGCAAAGTAATGTCTCTGCTTTTGAATGTGCTATCTAGGTTGGTCATAACTTTCCTTTCAAGGAGTAAGTGTCTTTTAATTTCATGGCTGCAGTCACCATCTGTAGTGATTTTAGAGCCCCCCAAAATAAAGTCTGCCACTGTTTCCACTGTTTCCCCATCTATTTCCTATGAAGTGATGGGACTGGATGCCATGATCTTCATTTTCTGAATGTTGAGCTTTAAGCCAACTTTTTCACTCTCCTCTTTCAGTTTCATCAAGACTGACATACCGTATAGGAACATCTGAAAATCTGGCTCAGTGTTTTTCTTCTTCACTCAGTTGGTCATAATGAACCCCTGTGAGGCCATGAGTACAGACTGAGAGAGAGAAGAGACGTTGCAGTAGGATTTATTGCTGAAGGATTCTGAGCCCCCTATTCATACAAATTGCTTCTGACTTCCAGGTCTTGCCAAGCCTGGCCTTTTTTATTGTGTTGAGTTGATGAAAGATTGCTACCTGCACACCCAGTCAGTAACTTGCCTGGTCACGTCATTTTCAGTTCATGAAAGGAAGCTCAGGACACAGTTACCTGATATCCCATGTTAGACATTTACTTACTGTCTAGTGAGACTTGGTAGCAATCCAGAAGCTGTGTCTCAAAAGGAAAATAGTTACCTGTAAAGGAGGACTTGGAATTTCTCCCATCTGAACTAGGTTCCTTTGGGACCTTCCCAGAGGCACCGCAGACACTGAAGGTCATTAAATCTGCTTAAGATCGGCTTGCCTTTTCTAGTCCTGGCCCCACTGGAAGCTTATAAGCGACCTGATACACAGGTGGGGCAGCTCACTCAAATGTNTCCGTGGGATTTTCCAGGCAAGAATACTGGAGTGGGTTGCCACTTCCTCCTCCAGGGGATCTTCCCCACCCAGGGATTGAACGCATATCTCTTTACGTCTCCTGCATTGGCAGGCAGATTCTTTACTGCTGAGCCACCTGGGAAGCACACACACACACACACACACACACACACACACACACACACACACACACAAATTAAGCCATTCAGGAATTTAATTACTTTATTATATATTAATTACTTTATTATGGTTGACTGCAAAGGAAAATGGTTTTATGTTAAGGCTAAATTTTTCCCAAAAAAGTTGAACATCATACTAATGTGTACGTATTTATATTTTATATATGTGTATATTTTTTAATTTTTTTAAGGAAAGCTTTTACAGGTCAACACTGGTGCTAAAGAACAATTATTCTTTGAAGCTCCCAGAGGGAAAAAACAAACCATTCCCAGTGGAGAGGTAGGAAGATAGTAGTGCTTGTAATGTTGATATGACTAATAGTGGTTAGAAAGCAGATGCCTGTCTGGGTACAGGAAAATATGCTCTGTTAAGAAAAAGAATAAATTGCTTACTTGTATGGCTAGCTCTTCTCTAATTACTTTCCTTAAAAAACAAGAAGCATGCAGTAGCAGGTGAAAGGCATGCCATCTAAGATTGGATTACTGGATCTCTGTCAGATCTTTTGGAACCCATGTACCTAAGATGCTTATTGGCAAATTTCTATTTAAGGAGAAAAGAAAAAGAAAAAAATGTGTGTGGTTTTGTGACTGACATCATTAGCAAAACTTTTTGACATGGCCAAGGAAGAGAAACTAAATTTAATTTGAAAGTGGCTTAGTAAGGAGAGGGATTGTAAGTCAAATCTTACTTTCCAATAATGATTAATTGGAAAACATGCTTATAAAGTACTAGTAGAAATTTAGACATGAAATGAAAGAATCCGTTTCTGATATTCTAAGAGCAGAAAAAGTCCTGTTTATTAATATTGTCACTGTATGTTCAGCATCTAGAATACACAGTGGATAAATAAATCTTGAATGATGTTAAAATTTTTCTGCAGGAACTAGTGGACTTGGCAAGCTACAAAACCAGAGCAACTAATAATTTGTTTCACTTTTTATTAAACTTTTAATTTTACTTGTGAGATCTATAATTAATTACAAAGAAGAATATTCAGTTTTTGTTGTTAATGGTTTAGAGTGAGAGATTATAAACTTAGAGCAGTCTTTTTCTATGTTTTAGGCAGAAAGAATTGGCTGGGCGTCGTGGACAAGTGTGCTTGGTTCGTGCTGCGAGGGGATTTGGCCAGTAACTGGAGATGTCACGGATGTAACTGCCTCTTGCCTCACCAGTGACAAAGCAGTCCTAGCTACTGGGGATGATTTGGGATTTGTGAAGTTATTTAGATATCCTGCTAAAGTATGTGTTTTTCTTTAATTCTCCTAATGATCATAACTATAAAAATGGTAAGGTAATGCCTTTTCATAGCATTTCACTGTTGTAATATGAAAATCACATATGTAATACATAATGTTGTAATATGAAAGGTTCATAATTTATTTCCTGTTCTTGACATCATGTTTATAGCTTTTATCTAGAAGTAGTATTTATGATCCCATATCTTAAGTTATATATTATACTGTATGGTTTCTGAGTATTGAGTAGTATAAATATTCCTTTTAGAAGAATCATTCTTTTAGTCCTAATATTAAATAATTTTAGTATTCTTTTGATAACATATATATCATTAACACTAAATACAAACTCTTTGATATTTACAAGATGTGTATAAGAGACAGACATAAGAGGGATTAGATAACTGTTTTCATTATATTCCTAATGCTTTTGAAATTACATTCATTTTGCTTTATCAGTTTCCATGTATTCATTACTAATGACAAAACCTACTATAGAATTACTAATGTTAAGGCAAAATTTATTTATGTTAGCTTACTTATATTTCTTCCTAAATTTAAAGTTTTGTTCAATGCAAAGAATATCAAAATTACTTTGTGTATAATTTTTGACATTTTCTTTCCATCACAGTACCTCACTACATTAAAATTTGATTTCATTGTGTTAATTATGCATGAAAAATATTACCATTAATTGCTTGACTCATCTTTTTATAACATGCAAAACACCTAAAGTTCCTCCAAAAAAATTAAGAAAATNGGTGCCACTGCCTTCTCCACTGGTTAAACATAAAGCACTATAAATTATAATACCTCCAAAATCAAAGTAAACAACATTGGCTTGATGTGATGAATAATATTGTTTTTATAAAACCAAACTGTAGAGATTCTTTGAAATGTACATGCCCACGTTAACTGTGTGCTGTGTGATGACTAAATCCTTTTACTTCTTTCTTCTGTTCAAACTTGTGGAGAAGGAGATGGCAATCCACCCCAGTATTCTTGCCTGGAGAAACCCATGGACGGAGGAGCTTGGTGGGCTACAGTCCACGGGTTGCAAAGAGTCGGACACAACTGAGCGACTTTACTTTCTGTTCAAACTACTGGGAAGCATTATGCTTTCACTTNAGGAGATGGCAATCCACCCCAGTATTCTTGCCTGGAGAAACCCATGGACGGAGGAGCTTGGTGGGCTACAGTCCACGGGTTGCAAAGAGTCGGACACAACTGAGCGACTTTACTTTCTGTTCAAACTACTGGGAAGCATTATGCTTTCACTTAGCACAAAAATAAAATTCATGAAATCAAGTATAGGTGCATATTTACTTGTCACAAATTCAGATATATGTTATAATCTAGCACCAACATGAACATAAATATAAGTTTGAAATATGGCACTGAAATCATGATATTCAGTGCATGATGGTCTTAATTCATTTCAGCATTGAAATGAAACTATAAGTTTTAAAAATTCCCATAGAGAACTCAGGTACCCAAGAAAATATTTCATGAGTCCTTGTTTTAGATACACTGAAGTTGTAGTACCTTACTTAATAAGAATGTGTTCCAATAAAACACTTATTAGTAAAAAACTTCACTCTCAGTATACTAGATGGTATAGAAGCCGTAAGAATATGTCCTAGAATGTTGGTCCACAGATTTCTTCTCCTCACTGTAGCAAGAACCACAAAATCGTAGGGAAACTATCTTCTGGTGTTTTCATGACAGATTTCTCTTTGATTTCAGCTAATTTTATTGATTCCTCGTTTCCAAAGAATCCACTGATTTAACTATTACTATGTTTTGTTTCCCTGGAGAAGGAAATTGCAACCCACTCCAGTATACTTGCCTGTTAGGCTACAGTCCATGGGGTTGCAAAGTCGGACATGACTGAGTGACTGAACGTGTTTTATTTAAGACATTTGTTATCTTAACACCCTTGAAAAGATATCCATATAAAACCTGCTTATGACATGCTGATCTGAAATTTACCTATGTAATCCAGTAATGCTAGTGTTCTAGATTTAGACGTTACCAGTATCTTGGATTTTTCCTTATATTTAAAAGAAAAATACATTACTGTGTGTAACATCTGCTTATAATCAAAAACACTAATGAATTACAATGAAAGATATTTACATGGGTGTATACTGCAATGTTTACTAATTACTTTTTGTTAATATGGCCATGCTGTATGTACATAGGCATTCGTATCCTGATTTTCTCAGTTACTGTGTTTCTTTCCAACAAGAATATGTCTGCATAGCCATCGTTTTTTAAAAGATATCCACCATAAGTAACTATTACTGTGTTGAATATTTACGGTATTTAAAATGTTTCACTGTACTATGGCAAATGCTTTTTATGTAGATAAGGTCTCCTTAGCATATACTCTTAAAAAGGGATGGTGAGACAAAGGTCAGCATTTTCATACTTTTCAACGTAGAATACCAAGTTGATTTCCAAAAGAGTTATGCCCATAGTACTCGCAGTGTGCAGAACTGCTAGTTCATCCTGTCCTCACTGAGTCTGGGAGCTGCTACTTTTTATTTTAGTGAGTTTCAGTATTTCCTCTTTTTTTTTTTTTTAACAAAGTGCCTTTGCAATGATTAATTTCCAATCAGAGATTAAGAAAGAAGTTCAAAATTGTAAAAGCTTTTCAAGTAATAAAATTTCTCAGAAATTTGAATTTTTTCAATTTTTAGGGAAAATTTGGAAAGTTTAAGAGGTACGTGGCCCATAGTGCACATGTCACAAACGTTCGCTGGACTTACGATGACAGCATGCTGGTCACCTTAGGAGGCGCAGATATGGCTTTAATGGTTTGGACAAATGAGATGGAGGGCTATCGAGAAAAAAGACCTTGTGATAGTGAAGAATCTGATATAGATTCTGAAGAAGATGGGGGTATGTCATTTTAAGATATTTTAACAAAAACATAGAAAAAATTTAGCATAACTGATTTAAATTGTGGAAGTTTAATAAGTAATAATAATGCTTGACTAATGATCGTTTCAGTCTTTTTGGTCTGTTTAACACCAGAATTTTTTGTGTGACTCTAAAAATAACAGGTTGGCATACACTGATGACTTATTCTTCATTTAGCAATGTGTGATAATCATACTTTAAAGAAGTACTATTAAAATAAATTTATAGTATTGAACCTCATACTTTAAAATAAGTTTGTTTTTTTCCTGTTATACTAGTAATACCCACTCATTGTAGAAAAGTTAGAAAGTCCATTTTGCAATAAAAAAATGAAGACAGCATCCGTAATCTGAACACTCAGAGAGGCAACTTCTGTTAACATTTGGGATATTACCCATAGGGGTATGTGTATTTATAGACATTATCTTTTTTTTTTTTTTAACAAAAATTGAGTCATATTGAGGTGGGGTTTTTTTTTTTTTGGTAGCTTGCTATTATCATTTAATCAGTATTCTTTATCACTGAATATTCTTCTACATCATTTTTACTGGCTGTTTGTTATTTTATAATTTGACTATAACACGATGTATTTAACTTATTTCATATTGTTTAACATCCTTGTACCCTATTTTTAAGATCATAATTGAGACCCTCAGCTATAACATAGAGAATAATTCTTATATTTTGATGTTAGGCTATGACAGTGATGTCACAAGGGAGAATGAAATCAGTTACACCATCAGAGCCTTATCAACAAATATTCGCCCAATGTTTGGAATCAAGCCTCATTTGCAACAAAAAGAACCCTCAACTGATGAGAGGTAACAATCAAGTTTAAAACTAGGTGAAGAAAAAGATACCAGTATTAGAAATTGAATTGATTGTTTAACTGAATTAATTTTTTGCAGAAAATAAGTAGCGGTGGTACTCTTGCATTTTACAGTCCCCACCTTCTCTTAGAAACCATGTTTGTCCTTAAATTCTTCCTGGTAATGACGCTGTCCTTGGCAAGTAGCTTAGGGAATGATGCTATATATAAAGTCTATATGATTAAAGGAATCATACCAGGCTCCTCTGTCCGTGAGATTCTCTAGGCAAGATTACTGCAGTGGGTTGCCATTCCCTTCTCCAAGGGATCTTCCCAACCCAGGGATTGAACCCTGGTCTCCTGCACTGCAGGTGGACTCTTTACCCACTGAGCTATGGGGGAGGCCATAAAGGCATGAGAAGGGGCAGAATATTAAACCAGAGGTGTTTCTTTTAATGCTGAACATACCATGATCTAAATACTTATACGATATTCCAGGTTGAGGTGACTTGACTCTGACTTTGAAGACAGTTCAAAGGGCATGATTTTTGGAATAAGATCCCAGGTGATGCCAGTGGTAAAGAACCCACCTGCCAATACAGGCAGACACAGGTTCGGTCCCTGGGCCAAGAAGAACCCCATGGACAGAGGAGCCTGGCAGGCCCCAGTCCATGGGTTTGCACGGGGTTGGACACAGCTGAGGCAACTTAGCACGCAAATGGGTTAAAAGACTCACTTTATCGTTTGCCAGTTGTACGACCTTGAGAAACTTCATTCTCTCTGAGCCTCAGTTTCCTCAGAGGTTAAAAAAAAATTATAATTCACGATTTATGGAGTATTTGATGAAATAAAGTAATGTATATAAAGAATTTAGGTAGTGATTCTTCACCACCCCTTTCTTGGACTAAAATATAAAGTAACTTAAGGAGATATCTGGTTAATACTGACACACCTCCTTTAAAAAATATTTTTGTTACTCTAATTTAGGCCACGTCACACTACTTGCGAGACCTTTGTTCCCCAACCAGGAATTGAACCCAGGACACAGCAGTAAAAGCGCTGAGTCCTAACAGCTGGACTCCAGGGAGCTCCCTAAGAGCTTTTTCTCTTAGTACTGAAATTAAATACCCACAGAGTGATAAAGACTACCTGTATATTTATTAATTAAAGCCATATCAGTATGTAAATGTGGGTGTTCATAATTAGAATATTTTCAGTATAGTACTTAATATTCCCTCAAAGAAGTTATATCTCACAGGTCATGAAAAATATAATATAGGGAAGAAGAAACTCTAGATGTTCTCATTAATCTTTTTCATTTATTATTACTGATTTTTAAAGAAAATATTATCATTAATCAGGTAAATGGAGTATGTCAGAAAATGTGACTAATTTTAATCTGTAGACCATCCCTCATGGTAAAACACTTAAATTTCCTCCTTGATTGTGGAAGTGACCCAAGTTCTGACAGAAATGTTTTACTGCTCACAAAGAATGGTTGACACTGTCATAATTGTAATCTTTGCTGTTAACTTTCATTCTCAAAATTATTTATTTATTTTGCACTTTGTTCTCAAATTATTTTATAATTCAGCTCTACTAAATTCTCCTGAAAATGCCAAGGCAGAAAAGTCATTATTGTGATTCATAGTTAGGAGGCCTCATTTTCATCAAATGCAAGAATCAAAGGAGATAAAAATGAAGGTTTTTTTTTCATCAACTTTCAACTTTTGTGAAGAGGTTAAATGGTCTGTATACATATTTATCTTCAGTTTTAAATAAAATATATCATCCTCAAATACAAAACATTTTTTAAACAAATCAAATGTTTGTCAAATATCTACCTAAAAGGAAAATATTTCTGATGACAATTTGACTATTTAGTTGATTTTTTTGTGGATTCTTTTTTCCTAAATGACATTAATGATTTTATGTTTTTCTTTTTCTGTTTAAGTATTTTTATGACAAGTCTTAATGTATTTAAAGTAGTTACTTGTCAATCAGATTTCTAATATTTTTAAATAAATCAGAACAACGTGACATAAAATTTAGGCATTATTGTATTTCCTTAGAATTTCCATGTTACCTTTATTCTGTCTACTAAACTGATATATTTTATTCATCATCAATTTTCATATCTGTTTATCTCCTTACTTTTTTCTCTTGCTTCTTTTGAAGGCAGGGAGTAGTAAGGTAAGTTAGTTTATTTAAGAAAATATTTTACTCAAAAATTTATTCTTCTGTTTTGGTCTTTGTAGTATTTTAAAGTATTGATTTTTTTCCTTATAAAACACTGAACTAGTTTTGCTGAGAAAGAATTAGAAAATGAAAGAGAACAAATCCTAAAAAAGAGTTGCATTTGAAAATACAATATGTGAGTGTTGTTGTAAGGGTCTTCCTTATAATCAGTGTTTTCACAGATGACTTTTCATAAACGCCTGTACTCTAATAGTTTTAGTTTTTCCTTAAATTTCAAAGACTTGTAAAAGCAGTAATCATACATATTTATCAGTGAGAACTTTTCCAGTTGAGAGCAAACCTGTTAGTTTCATGTCATACTTAATATATTCATTAATTTCAAAACATCAACATAGGGCAGTAATGATATTTACATGTTTAATAAAATTATATTTGCAAGAAAGGACTGTTTGGGATCGTTTGATAGCTGCCTTTAGTAAATAAAAGTGTCTTCAGACAGTTTCTGAAACAGGACAGTATGGAAAAGCCTCGTCTGTTTTGGAAGTTGGAAAAGGCACCAGCAGGGAAATGCTGGCAGATAAGATGAACAAGTGAACTTGAGAAAGATTGCTCAGAGCTTCAGATGGTAGGTGCTCCTTAGTTAGTCTGGCAGGTAGCAGGATTCACTCTGTTTTAAGCGGGAGGTGATGTGTGCAAAGATACGAGTCTGGAGTGTGATGCAACTTCTTTAAAAGGCCCTCATAATCTTACACTATTTTAACAGAAGTAAAACATTCAGACCTAGCATCAGACCTGGAATCGCTTCTTCGGGACTGAGCTCTGCATTTTAAAGGGACATTGACAGTTTACAGTGAACTAGAAAGAAACACAGGATAAAGGAAAGTTGGGTGGCCACTTCACATAAAGAATAATTCATCATTTTTGGAATCACTAGTTTCCCCCAAAAAAGAAAACTAAATGGAGATAAAATTGCCTTTTTACAAGCAGTTGTTCATGCAGGATTTAGTAAATGCC
Source organism: Raphicerus campestris (assembly GCA_006410735.1). NCBI lineage: Eukaryota > Metazoa > Chordata > Mammalia > Artiodactyla > Bovidae > Raphicerus > Raphicerus campestris. Next base: position 161,036 of record SJYW01002432.1, read on the forward strand.
TACTCGTCATCAGGGTTGTGAAGGGATGTTCTAGACATGTAAGAGAATTCTGGTTTCATTGGGAGGGCGGATGAGATTAACCGCTGTGATCCTTCCAGTTCTGTTCGGCCATCATGTTGCTGTGGGGGATTTTTTATGGTTGCCCCCTTTGTTGGAACAGTCTCAAATGCCACGTGGTCTCAAGACTGCCCCTGCATGCTTGGTTCCACTGGCTGACTGGGAATCCCTCCGGGGTCAGAGGAGGGGGAGCTTCGGTTCCTTAGACAGTCCTTAATAGCAGTGCAGTGCTACCAACCTTTTAAGTTAATAAACATTAAATAAGCTTAAATATTTTGTTTGAAATTCGGTTTGCACTGTGGAAAATAAGAGTGGCAAGCTATACACAGCATAGAACCTGCTGAATTCTTTTCCATTTCATCTTTTTCCTTCTGATTTCCCTGCCATTAATGGAGTAATTAAAGCCTTTTTTTATATACAGCAATAAATAAAAACAATACTATATGCCATACAGTTTATCTGCATTAAATGTGTATGAGTATTTTATTACAGGACATATTTTACTACTATTTTAAATTCAGATTTGTGTTGTAATCTTTTCCCTTTTCTATCTGCTGCTGGAAAGAGGCTCCAGGTAACCCTCTCTCTTTGCTCTAGTCCATAAGGCCTGATTTTTGTCTTTTTATTATCTTTGATATTTACCATTAATGAGCTGTGTTACTTGGTGTTCTTTACCTCTGTTCACAGCTTTCCATGTTTTTCTCCTTTGAAATCAGTATCCCTGAAATGACTATATCTTAATAATTGGATTCATACCTGGTGGGTTACAGTCCATGGAGTCACAAAAGTTGGACACGACTTTTTCACTTTAATAATTGGATTCATAATATATGAGTAACTGCCTTACTAAAACTTAATCCATTTGATTTGTATAATTTTCCAGGTTGTATAATTTTAAGCAATAATATATCCTATATAAATTACCTTTACAAAAATTAAAATATGCTTAATTGTTATATAGGATTTAGAGATGAAAATTAAACACTTATTAAAGTTGTCAGACAATAACACTGAATAAAGGTCAAGAACTTGGAGGAGAAGGCAAGGCTGCTCCCATTCTTTAAAATGATTTTAGCAGAAATATTTTAAAATACTAAATAATATAAAGTTAATTCTATTGATTACTTATAGACATTTTAAAAGTATATGAAAAAGGTTTGGAATCAAAAATTTTTGTGACAATTTGAAAAGTCCTTCATATAGTGTTATAAGTGCAAAACTTTTATGTCACACATCATGGTTATATACTTCTACATACTGCTTCACATACATATGAAAATACATATATATATTACATGTTCAAGACATAACACTTTCTCTACTTTTTATAGGTGTGTACCTTGAAAATCACTTTGAAAATGCAAATATATTGTTTTGCCTTTAATTTTGTGAATTTATTCAGAAATGTTAGAGTTTTCTTGACTGGAAAGTTAACTTGTATCATTTTCAGATTTAGTTGTTACTCAATTAATATTAAAATTTGAAGGGTGAGGTGATATATGATTGATTTAGATTCACTGTTCAGCTTATTAAACATTTGAATAATGACTATCTGAGTTTAAACTAAATGATGTGAGTTTAAAAAAAAAGAAAAAGGCTTTTTTTAGGGAAGAGTTGCCACATTTAAACAGCTGAAAATGGGAGCTCCATATACCTAATGACACATTATAAATGGATTCTGAACTTAGTGGTGGAAACAGAGGAAGAGGAATAGATTTGAGAGCTACTGTGTAAGTTTGCAAAATATGAAGTAAATAGTGAAAATGAGGGAAGAGGAGCTGGAGGCAAGAGTCGCCGTAGAATGTCTTGGGTGCCTAACTGACAGTGTGGCCGTAAACACACTAGGAACCTCAGAGGAGAAGACAGCGGGCGCAGAGGACCTGGCGACGCGCACACGTTTGAACTCAGATGTGATTTACATCACCAACAGCATGGGAAGCGTATAGACATATTTTCAAATTCAGGAAGAACATATTGAGTACTTGCCATGTGCAAGACACTGAGATAGCTACGTTAGAGCAGTAATCTAGGCTGTTGTTGATAACGCACCCCATTGAGAAGCTTTTGAGTTTGTAAAACTAACGTTTGTGTATTTCTATCACCAATCTGTTCTTGTGCTGTTGCATTAGTTGCATCTGTGGAACGTACATCAAAGAAATTAAAAGAAAAGTGAATAGAAGTCTGACATTTTCTACCTTGCTGCCTTAGAAGATACCGAGATATAGAGGGTAGAGTCTAGTGAGAAACACAGATTGGGGTCACTCTTGGGGTGGAGTGTCGGACATTGCTCTCTGGAGGGCTGAGAGGAGCTGGCTGAGGGCGCCGGGTGACGCTTCCCCTCTCTCTCCCGCTTCTCTGCTTCAGGCCTCCGGTGAGCAGGGCCCCACCGCAGCCAGAAAAACTCCAGACCAACAACGTCGGCAAGAAAAAGAGGCCCATAGAGGTGAGGACAGCCCACCCCCGGTGCCCACGTGGGCCTTAGAATGTGTCCAGGGTTTATTCTGTTTCCTTCCTGTGGACCCCCAAGTCTTACCCTTCTTCTTTATGAAGATAAGCGTACTGAGCATTCTTTTTTGTTCAGTTGTAAAAATTGATTGCTTGCCTGTCGAGTCTGAGCTTGGATGGCATCCTCTGTTCCCTTTTTGTGTGTGTCTTTTAGTTTTCTATGAATAATACCCTGAATTGCCATATCTCAGAGAGCTTCTAAATGTAAATGTATGGGATAATCTATGGCTTATAGAAGCATAGTGACCTTAGAGTGTCCTGTACTTAGTGGTTTGAACTTATAAGTTAAAAAAGATTTAATATTTATACTAAATCAGGAACTTTTACCCCACGAGATATTCACTGTAGAGTTTAATAATGGCCCCACTTCCAAGCAAAGAAACTTTCCACAATAATTGAGCAAAAGAGAAAAGTTCTCCCACATTTCATAATCCCGGCATCAGCAATAACAAACAGACTGCTGGGTGTGTGCTAGTCACTCAGTCATGTTTGACTCTTTGCAACGCCACGAACTGTAGCCCGCCAGACTTCTCTGTTTTTGGAATTCTCCAGGAAAGAATGCTGGCGTGGATTCCCTTCTCCAGAGGATCTTCCCAACCCAGGGATCAAACCCTGGTCTCCTGTATCGCAGGCAGATTCTTTACTATTTGAGCCACAGGGAAGTCCTTAAGCAGGCTGCTCAGTGAAGTCAAAAGCAAGGTGTAAAGCTGTGGGAGGGTGATTGTTGTACTTCCTGCCCCACTCAGCCTCACACGGTCAAAGAAAATGGGCACTTGGAGTAGCAGAATTATCTTTAGCACGAGTTATCAGAGACGGCATGCTTAGTATATGAAGCTGATAAACTCTTTGGATCCTTGGAAGCATATCACTTGAACCTAATTTATCCTCAGTTATATGTACAGATCAAATATTTTTGACTAACAGTTAACACAAATTGAAATATTTTTCTTTTGGACACAAAGTATCTCAGTGTTCAACACACAAAATCTTAAGAACTAAAATTCTTGGAGTCAGATGACAGTGTGCTTCCCTTTTCATTTTTATAGATTTACGTAGAAAAGGATGGGATGTGTGTTTCAGCTGCTCAAAAAAGCTTAAATAGATAGAGGCGCATCTAGCTTAGTTTTATGCTTGAAATTTATAAATCAAAAATGCATCCTCCATTTTGACTGAAGACCACCAATACTATATACAACAAAGTAACGGTGAGCATGGAGACGTGAGCAGATGCATAATGATTTTATCATTGTTTTAGGACCTTGTGTTGGAGCTTGTTTTTGGCTATCGAGGCCGAGACTGCAGGAATAATGTTCATTATTTAAACGATGGTGATGATATAATTTATCACACTGCATCTGTTGGAATTCTTCACAATGTTGCTACAGGTAGGAAACCCTAATTCTCTATTCCCCTCTTTTTAAAATTGAGAATTTTTTATTTAACATCTTAAAACTCGATTAAACATATAAATAATTAAAATACATGAATCTGGAATATGAATATTTCATACTGTAGCACTTCCTAGTAATATTTTAAGGAATTTACAGTCTTGAGAAGAGTATGGCACAGCAGAAAAGGGCTTTATAATGCAGACTGCTCATAGACCTCAATCAGAAGTGAAGGATGCCTGTGTGTTGAAAGCATGTTTCACAGCAGAAACATTGGTAACTTTTTTATGTTTCCCCGCAAGCGGTTGTCTCTGATAGTGATTGACTGAAAGGAATGTGTTGGGTGAGTGAGTGCTAGGGACTGGCGGTGGAGTGGCAGTGTTCATGCTGAGCACTTGGAAAGCCAAAAAGGTTAACTGAGAAAGCTGCTTGCCTGTGACTTGACTGATAATACCTGTTAGATCCAAGAGATGGGAAAATATTTCTTGACGTCTATTTAACTGATTGTATTGTTGAAAAAGTTCTCTAAGCATCGTTTGATGACCAAGGATGTCATCATCCTACTAGTAATACTCTTTATTAATTTTGAATTGCTTTATTACATAAAGTTATAAACTTCATAAAGTCAGAAAGTTGTTCATTTGCTCAGTCGTGTCTGACTTTGTGAGCCTCCATGGACAGCAGCACGCCAGGCTTCCCTGTCTTTCACCATCTCCTGGGACCTGCTCAAACTCATGTCCATTGAGTCAGTGATGCCATCCAACAAATTTATCCTCTGTCGTCCCCTTCTCCTCCCATCTTCAATCTTTCCCAGCATCAGGGTCTTTTCAAATGAGTCAGCTCTTTGCATCAGGTGGCCAAACTATTGGAGTTTCAGCCTCAGCATCGGTCCTTCCACTGAATTTTCAGGACTGATCTCCTTTAGGACGGACTGGTTTGACCTCCTTACAGTCCAAGGGACTCTCAAGAGTCTTCTGCAACATCACAGTTCAAAAGCATCAATTATTCAGCTGTCAGCTTTCTTTAAGGTGCAACTCTCACATCCATACATGACCACTGGAAAAACCATGGCCTTGACTAGACGGACCTTTGTCAGCAAAGTGATGTCTCTGCTTTTTAACATGCTGTCTAGGTTGGTCATGACTTTCCTTCTAAGAAGCAAACATCTTTTAATTTCATGGCTGCAGTTGCCATCTGCAGTGATTTTGAGCCCAACAAAATAGTCTGTCACTGTTTGTACTGAAGATACAGTTTATCTAGTACAAATATTTCTGGCTTTTTTCCCTCTGGTAGCTTCACTCTAATTAGGTAGAATGGATTATGTGAGTCATAATCCCCTACCCCTGGTCAGTATTAATCATTAATATGGTATATCTATTTTAGTTTCTTTAAGAAAAAGATTCATCAAGATTACACAAATCAGTGGTAATTTTCTATTCAATACTTTAGGTCATTTCAAAATACCTCTTATTAATAGAAAATCCTCTCTGAGGCTTCACTTATCCTTCACAGAGAATATAGGAGAAAAGGCACGCCACACAAGGATGGACGNTTCATCAAGATTACACAAATCAGTGGTAATTTTCTATTCAATACTTTAGGTCATTTCAAAATACCTCTTATTAATAGAAAATCCTCTCTGAGGCTTCACTTATCCTTCACAGAGAATATAGGAGAAAGGGCACGCCACACAAGGATGGACGTGTGATGCATCTCCATGTCGTTTGCTTCAGTTTCCTGGGTTTGGTTATTCGGCTTCCCAATGATGGAGTGTAGAGAGCTGGGGTAGAGGGGTGACTAAGCCTTAGCCCCGCAGCCTCTCTCTGTTCTGCAGGTATAGTGCTGTGTGCATAGCCCAAGAAGTCCTGATCTGACAGCTGGTGGACTGATTTAGTCAGCAGCGCATAGAATTATTTGTTTGTTCCTTTAACTGAACTCCGCCCTGAGAAATATGAAGCACGTTTTACTTTGAGAAGAAGTTCAAAAGTAATGTTAGATATATTAAATGTTATTTAAAAATGGTTTTCTTTGGTTTTGTTTTGCTCTTTGGAGGACCTAGTGTCGACGGCGCCCTGTGGCCTGGGCACAGTCTGCCAGCCTGGCCTTGTCCCCACCTCTCCGTTTGGCTTGCAGGAGCCTCCCTTCCTTGCCTCCTGCACAGTCAGTCTGCCAGGGCCTCTCCACTGTTGCTGCTACAAGATGAATCAGATTACTTCTTTGATCAGAATTCTTTCAATACCTCCCCCACTGACTACAGCATAAATATAAAATTCAATAATAGGCTTGTTTTCAAAATCCTCTGTAATTCTAGTTCAAACTTGCCTGTCCAACGATATTTCTCACTTTTCTTTTTTGTTACCCTGTATTTCAGCCAAACGAGCCATCCGTATGCATACCCACGGCTTCCCTGCCTTTNCTCTTGTAAATAGTGCTGCTGTGAATATTAGGATGCATGTATCTTTTCAAAGTAGAGTTTTCTCTGGATATATGCCCAGGAGTGGGATCACCAGATCATATGGCACCTCTGTTCTTGGTTTCTTGAGGAAGTGCATGCTGTTTTCCATAGTGGCTGCACCAATTTGCATTCCTAGCAGCACTGTCCTCTGGAGGAGGAAATGGCAGCCCACTGCAGGGTCCTTGCCTGGAGCACCCCATGGCCAGGGGAGCCTGGCGGGCTGCAGTCCATGGGGTCGCAGAGTCAGACATGACTGAGGGACTGAGACACGCGTGCATTCTAGCGGTGTAGAAAGGTTCTCTTTTCTCCACTCCCTCGAAGCAGATGGTAGACTTTCTGAGGACCGCCATTCTGACCTCTTTCAGGTGACTGGTTTGCATTTCTCTAACAGTCTGTGNTAGCGGTGTAGAAAGGTTCTCTTTTCTCCACTCCCTCGAAGCAGATGGTAGACTTTCTGAGGACCGCCATTCTGACCTCTTTCAGGTGACTGGTTTGCATTTCTCTAACAGTTTGTGATACTGAACAGTGTGTCTTCTTTGGAGAAATGTCTGTTTAGGTCTTCTTCCGATTTTTGATTGGGTTGTTTGTTTTTTGTCATTCAATTCTCTGAGCTGTTTGTATATTTTGGAAATTAAGCCCTGTTGGTCAAATTATTTGCAGATATTTTCTTCTGATCTGTAGGTTGTCTTTTCATTTTATTTATGGTTTCCTTTGCTATGCAAAAGCTTCTGAATTTCCTTAGGTCCCATTTGTTTATTTTTGCTTTTATTTCTATTGCCTTTGTAAATTGACCTAAGAAACCACTGGAGAATGGTTCCTTTGCGCCGTTTTACTTGTTTCAATCAATGTTTCTCTGACTTTATGAATTTAGGAGAAACAGTTATCTTTGTGGGCCTGAAGGAATGTTTTTATATGTAAGTGTTCCTAACCTCTCCTTAGGAAGCTCTGTTGTAAAATGCTTCCTCATATAGAACAGAAATCTGTTTATCTTTCATTACGATTCACCAGTCCTCATTTTGTGGCACCTAGACTATTTAGACCTGTGATGGTGAGGTCTGTATCTGTACTCTTTATTTGCCCCAGGCCCACAGATATTCCAGGATCAGCCTGTTTTCCAAAACCAAAACCCTCGGCTTTAAACCCTTCTTTACGTGGCGTAGCTTCAGGCACTGTCTTCAGTTAGTTGTCATCGGAGCACGTTCAGGTCTAAAAGTGGTGTGTCCTGATTGGTCTTCTCAGCAAAGGCAAGTACTTCATTGCCTTTTCTCTCATATTCCAGGTCAGGACACACTGCATCTACATTATCAGTATGTCCTTGAAACAATAATTTCATAGGCTTCCCAGGTGGCGCTAGTGGTAAAGAACCCACCCGCCAGTGCAGGAGACATAAGAGACCTGGGTTCAGTCCCCAGGTCAGGAAGATCCCCTGGAGAAGGAAATGGCAACCCACCCCAGGATCCTTGCCTGGAAAATCCCATGGACAGAGGAGCCTGGCGGGCTGCAGTCCGTGGGGTCACACAGACCTGGACACAGCTGAAGCACACAGGGACATAAGGTTCTGATAAAGCAGAGAACAACCCTCTCTCTGACAAAGGCTCTAAAGTTTCCTGCTTTCTTTCTTGCTAAAGATTATTGACTCTAAACTTTTTATTAATAAGTATTTTTACTGTAAATTATAATGAATTTCGTATTTTCTTTTTTGGCAATTTTTTACTCAGACAGAAAATGTTTGGTTAAAAAAATAAGAATGGGGTTAGTTTGTGGCCCGAATTAAGAGCCTTCCTTTCCTTGAGTTACATGCCAACTTTTACCATCATTTCTTTCAGATGATTTAGATCTGATTCTTCCCTTCAAGTAGAGCTACATAAAAGCGCGAAGGATCCATTAGCAGGGCATTTGTAAACCAAAATAAAGTCATATCAATTTTAAACCATATCAGTACTATTTTAAACATTTTTATAGTTTCATGTAAGTCACTAAAGAAAATACTGATCTAAAGATTGAAAGGTCATATGCATATAATACTAATATGCATATATAATTGAAATTAGTGGCTTCACTTACAGTATACTCAATTTTACATAATTTTATATATGACACAGTTATTTAAATTATTTAAAATTATCTTATGGTAGTTGAGTTTTTATAAATTTTACAATAGTGTTTATGCTGTTTCTGGATCATTGTTTTTCTGCTACTTTTCCATTATAGGTGATTCAGCAGACATGTCAGGTAAGGAAATCTGTCACTTTCTATTTTACTCATATTGTTAAGTAGTGATAGCCTACATTTTTATAGAGTAATAAGATAGCTGAACTATTTTGGGTTTTTTAAAAGTCAAGAATACATCATTTTAATGTCATGATACTGAGCCCAATCTATAGTAATTTTTTTTAACTGATATATTTTGACTTTCTTAGTATGCTCAGAATTATTGTAAGCACTTTTCTTGTAGTACCTATTTAGTCATCACAAGAATTCTCCATAGTAGGTATTAACTTGCCAATATCATATAGCTGGTAGGAATAAAGGTAGAATTTGATCTTAAGTATGAATCAGTAAATTTTACTGCCTAGAAGTAAAAACTTTTCAATTACTATTTTTATATAATTATCAAAATTATTGCACATGTTAGATCAACAGAACATTTAAAGATTTGAAAATATTGAATTTGACCATGACTTTGTGAAGTTACAAACCTCTTAGATGAACAAATGCATGTCAGTTGTTTTTAGATATTATAATAGCTTAGGCTTTTTCAACTCAGTTTCAGTGTGTGTAAGATAGTAAGAAGTAACAGTCGGATAGGAAAACATTTCCCACTGGTTTGTACCCATTTCCTTCTCCTCCAGGATAAAGCGTGGTTTTGTGATTTGACTCTTCTACCTCGGCACAGCAGACAGTGGCCTTGCTCTCTTGAGCTACACTCAGGAGCAGAGGTTCGAAGACTTAGCACCCTTGGGCCACATCTGCCCACCACCTGTTTTTGTACAGCCCATGACTAAGTATAGTTTTTAGTCATTTAAATAGTTGGAAAATATCAAAGGAAGAATAAAATTTCACAAAACATGCGCAGTGAGGAATTCAGATTTGCGTGTCCACAGATAAGGCTTCTGGACGCGGCCCTGCCTGTTGCGCCACGCGCTGGCCGCGGCAGCTTCAGTGCTCTCGTGTCAGGGCTGCGGCAGAGACTGGCTCCAGCACTCTTCGCTCTCCAGTGCAGCTTGGCACACTACGGGCCACACTGGTTCTGTTTTAAAGCTTGGCAGGTTTTGAGTGCTGCATGCATTGCTGTATTCCACAACTTTTGTTGTTGTTGAAGTATAGTTGATATACAGCATTATATAACTTTCAGGTATACAACACTGTGATTCATTTTTTATAGCTTATATACCACTAAAAGTTATTAAGATAATGGCTCTCCTTCCCCCGTGCTGCACATTATGTCCTTCCCTGCTCTGTGCACAGCACTTTGTGTCTCCCACCTCCTGCCCCTCACCTGCCCCACCGCTTCCCGCTCTCCTTAGGGCGCCTCCAGTTCGCGCTCTGTATCCGCGAGTCTGTTTCTGGCTTGCGTACACGTCCATGTGTATTGGTTTTTAGGTTCTACCTATGAGTGATGTCACACAGTATCTGTCTTTCTCTGACATCTCACTGAATACAACATTCTCTAGGTGTACCCACCTTGCTGCCATTTAGTTTTTAACCATGGCCTATCTATCCTGGTGAAACAAAAGACAGGAAAGGAAAAATAGGCTGGATATCAAACTATAAAGGCACAGTGAAGTGTGGATTTTGTTGTCAAATAAGACGGTAAAACTTTGTGCTTTTTATGCAGTGATACTGTAGCTGTGCTGAAAGAATACAGTATATGTCAACATTTTCACACTGAATTACTGCAGTATCCCCAGGTCACAGGAAAGCAAAAATCAGAAAAATTAGGAACTTTAAAACAGTATCTTGAGGCTTCCCTGGCGGCCAGTGCCTGGGACTCCAGGCTCCCCCTGCAGGCGGCCCAGGCTCAGCCCCTGGTCAGCGAGCTAGGATCCTGCATGCAGTGTGGTGCGGCCAAAAATAAATAAATAAAATAGAATTTAAAAATTATTTAAACAGCACAATATCTCATCACAACAGAATTTATTCAAAAAATAAAAATAAAATTTGGCTAAAACCTAAGTAAGATTCTGAATGACTCATTTGTTAGCTAATTAGGACAAGCTGTTTGTTTATTGCTGGCTTAATTAAGTCATGTTTGGCAGCAATCAGTGTCCAGACAAAATAAACTTGTTTAAGATCTTTTGCCAAGAACCATTGCTAAAACAATTGAGGGCTTTGCGAACAACATCAGTAGTCACTAAAAACAGACAAAAAAGGGGGCAGATGATTCTGAATGGTTCTTGATAGGTCGACAGATGTTGCCAGTTGTTTATTGGAGGAATCAGTGCTGACTTTTAAGTGACAATTTGCCTCTATAAATGGTCTCCATGGAACAACTTGAAAAGATAATATCTTCAAATAATTTAAGAAAACATTGATTCAGTACAACCTGAAGTGGAATCTGTTAAGATGTACTACAACTGAGGGTGGTAAAAATATGTGTGGAGCAAGAGCAGAAAAGAGGATAGTTTGTAAAATTTACAAGGCTTATAAACTTTAAAGGTGCTTGAAGCCTATGGTTCATTCACTGTGTTATTCCTCAGCAGTCGCTTTGTGAAAAATATTTCAATCTATCATGTATAATTGAACCTCACTATTTTGTTTTTGAGAGTCAGCAGTTAACTTTATTTGCTCTCATAACCATCATTTGCTGCCTTAACCATCATCAACTCCATTAATTTCTGTCGGAAATAGAAGGTGAGTGTCCGGGCTTGCCCTACCACAGCAGTTTAGTGGTTCAGCGGGAGTAACATTTTTTTGCTGTTGTTCTTTGCAATTTCTGTCACTCGGAGCCAGGACTGAAATTTTTCTGAGACGAACTACCCTTGTTNTCACTATTTTGTTTTTGAGAGTCAGCAGTTAACTTTATTTGCTCTCATAACCATCATTTGCTGCCTTAACCATCATCAACGCCATTAATTTCTGTCAGAAATAGAAGGCGAGTGTCTGGGCTTGCCCTACCACAGCAGTTTAGTGGTTCAGCGGGAGTAACATTTTTTTGCTGTTCTTTGCAATTTCTGTCACTCGGAGCCAGGACTGAAATTTTTCTGAGACGAACTACCCTTGGTCTCTATTATGGAAAACTGAATGGCTTTGGAAAGGAGTTTTTGCTGCAGATTTGATAGTGTTTCTTAATGATTCAGCCTGAAGTTACAAGAAAACTACACCTGCAGTTACACACGTGAAATCACAGCTTCCGTGTGAGCTTATCTATAGGAGAGCCGTTTGGAGGCAGCTAATCCCTGAGTCACGAGCCACGCGGGGCTGCGCTGTGCACGTCTCATCCCGCCAGAGACTCAGACACCAGGGTCCCTTTCCCACACACATCTGCAGCAAGTATATTTTCTGGGCTCAAATTTCAGTTCCAGCAGCATTTTTTTTAGGTCTTGATACAAGTGTAAAGAAAATTGCCATACTTAAAAAATCTGTTTAACTGTACAGTTGAGGAACTTGCGCCTAATGTTCAATTTATAGTTATTATTCTGCAATATAGTACATGCTAAAAAAACAGACAGCAGGCCAGAACACTAATACAGTTTTCTGAATGCCTTCCAAGTGATTAACATATTCAGTTAAAATCATTTGCTTTTGGACTGATAATCATATTTGACAGTACCTATCTGTGAGACATTGTCAGAATTGAAAATCATTATAGGTCATCATTAACAGATGAACATTTGTAATTTAAAAAAAAAGAAAATTGACTTTGAACCCCACTTAAGTGAATTAATATTCCCCCTCAAAAAAATTAATTCTCATTAGTAGATCAGTATTATAAAAATGTTCACTCAGTGAATTTCATCAATAAAACTTCTGTGGAAATTTGTTTTCCACAAAAGAAAATTGTTTTCTTGTATTACGTAAGAACCTGCATAATATCTTCAGTTTTGTCTCTTTTACAGTAAAAGTTTGCTGAGTCCTACTCTAGAGGGAGACAGGCAATAAATAAGTACATTCTTTAAAAATAGCATGATCTAAGATGGTGACAAACATGGTAAAAGACGACAGGGTGATAGCAACAAAGCAGTGGTTTTCAGGAGTGGTTCCCTGGTGGCTCAGATGGCAAAGCGTCTGCCTGCAGTGTGGGAGACCCGGGTTCGATCCCTGGGTCAGGAAGATTCCCTGGAGAAGGAAGTGACAACCCACTCCAGTACTCTTGCCTTGAAAATCCCATGGATGGAGGAGCTTGGTACAGGCTACTATCCATGGGGTCGCAAAGAGTTGGGCACAACTGAGCGACTTCACTTTCAAGATTTAGCCAGGCCAAAAATGATACGAAACAACGACAGCCAGAGGGTGGTCTGGGACCCCAGACTCAGGCCTGGCTTCAGGCTCCTAGGCCAGCCACACCTCCAGTGGCCCTGGAGCATCAAGGCATGGTACTCCTAGATCCATGTCTGTTTCAAAGCACTGCTCTGGGGGTCACATGGAACCTGCTTCTACCAGCTTCTGCCCAGGGTAGCCCGCTGAGGACTCAGAGACCAAGACTTGTTATTAGGGGCTGATCGCATAGACATAGAGCCACAACGACTGAAATAGCACTCTCCCAGGAGAGGGCAGGTATTCGGTGCCCCAGATGGACAAAATAGCCTTATCAACACAGGGAACATTTCAGAAGTCAGGTTTTTACACCCTGGCAAGCAGGCCATTCTAGTGATGGTGAATTCAGTCCTGCTGTGTTAACTCTTTGCTGTGGGGGCCCTAACACTGAATCAAGAAACAGGAGGGTCAGTGTGACTGGAGGAAGGCCTCTGAGATGGACTTTGAAAGAGGCTGGGTCAGTCACGCGGGGCTTTGCAGGTCATGGAGAGGAGCTTGCTTTCCTGCTAAGTAGAGCCCATCACCAGAGAGCTGGGGGCAAGGGAGTTCATGTGGTCCAATTTATACTCTAGGGCACCCCTCTCTGCACTACTGAGAGCAGAGAGGGAAGGGCCTCCAGAGCATTGGGAGGCTCTTGCAGTAATCCAAGCAAAGGCATTTTAGACTAGGGTGGTAGGAGTGAAAATAGAGCTAGGCAAAGATGGCTTAGATTTTAGAGGGAGATCCAGCAGTCTTTCTGATAGAGTGGATTGGGGGATGATGGAGAGTAAGGAATGGAGACTAACTTAATTTCTTGCTTGAGCAGCTGGCTAAATGAGATAGCGGAATACTTTGGGGGGGAGAGTTGGGCAGGAGGAAGTGACCTGCAGTCATTAGGAGTGGAGGGCGTGTAGGGTCAAATGCAGGAAAACTAGTAGGTTTGGAGGTGGGAAATGAGGAAGATCCTCTCTGATGGCTTTTGCTGATATTTGATATTTCATCGTCTGAGGGTGAGGAGGTGCTGAGGTAGTGGGAGAAGTTTCAACACTCCCACTTTGGGATGTGGGAGAATAAACGCTGTGTTAGGAAAGGTGTGGTCTAGTCGCCGCCTGAGTCCAGTAGCTGTGCTCTGAGTAGACCCTAGGGGACGTCTTTTCTCTCTGGCAGGGTTTGTTCAGCCCACCTAAGACTGTGTGAGCAGGTAAGAGTCTGACACTTTTGTTCCTTAAGGCAAGTCAAGGAGAGAGCTCTGTCTGGAGTAGGCCCCTATAGGCAGCTCATTACATGACCTAGTGGGCTTCCCCAGGCCCGCTTATGGCTGAAAAGAAGGAAGCTGACCATTGCCAGGAGCGCAGAGGGAGGGCGCCCGCCTGCCTGTGCTGATTCAGGGGCCGCAGCGTGCTTCCCGGCCCTTGCCCGCTGCCACCCACAGCACCAGCTTCACCCACGAGGCTGCTGTGTTTGTGTTATAGAAGGGTTGGGGTTATATGCTTCCTTGCCTTTTCATCAAGTGGGAAAGAGAATAAAATCCTCTTTCAAAACCACAACCTAAAATCAGTGCTCCCTGGGTCTTCCCTGGTGGTCCAGTGGCTAAGACGGCTCACACCCAGTGCAGGGAGCCCAGGATCGAGCCCTGGTTAAGGGACTGGATCCCACATGTCGCAGCTAAGGCCCAGTGCAGCCAAATGCATGAATCTTTTTAAAAATAATAATAAACTAGTTCTGCCTCTTAGCCTCAGTGAGTCATTTTAGGATGTGAGCAAAGCCTTGACTGAATCACTGATGCCAGGGCTGAGGGGAGGGATGAGAAGGACTGTAGGTTGTGTGGGGGTCTTATCACAGTGGGCGTAGACTATGACTGTGCAGTGTCTTTCCCCTGAATCGCTTGTATTGCCTGAGGGAGGCATGGATTCCTGAATAAAATCAGAGCTTTATTAAGAAAGAAGGAAGGAAGGATGCTGGGTCCAACATTAATGTCCAGTGTAGAAGAAGTGAAGTGAATTTGCTCAGTCATGTCCAACTGTTTGCAACCCCATGGACTGTAGCCTACCAGGCTCCTCCATCCTTGGGATTTGCCATTTCCTTCTCTAGGGGATCTTCCTGACCCAGGGATCGAACCCAGGTCTCCTGCATTGTAGGCAGATGCTTTTTACCGTCTCAGCCATTGGTACACTTAATGGTCCATATTAAAATCTTGTTTTTAAAATGCACTGTTTACTATGCTGCATCAAGGCAAACTGCAGCTGCTAAGTTGCTTCAGTCGTGTCCGACTCTGTGTGATCCCATAGACGGCAGCCCACCAGGTTCCCGCATCCCTGGGATTCTCCAGGCAAGAACACTGGAGTGGGTTGCCATTTCCTTCTCCAGTGCATGAAAGTGAAACGTGAAAGGGAAGTCGCTCAGTAGTGTCTGACTCTTTGGGACCCTATGAGCTGCAGCCTACCAGGCTCCTCAGTCCGTGGGATTTTCCAGGTGAGAGTACTGGAGTGGGGTGGGGATGAAAAAAAAATCCCTTAAAACTTCGATTCTTACGAAATCCATTTGTAATTTTAAGAGACCCTTATGGGCTTCCCTGGTGGCTCCATAGTAAAGAATCCGCCTGCTGAGGCAGGAGGCACAGGTTCGACCCCTGGTCGGGAAGATCCCACAGGCTGCGGAGCAAGTAAACCCAGGCGCCACAGCTCCTGAGCCCACGTGCCTCCGCTGCTGAAGGGCCTGGAGCTCGGCGCAGCCTGGAGCCCGTGCTCTGCAGCCAGAGAGGCCCCTGCAGCGAGAAGCCCACACTCCGCAACTCGAGAGGCACTGTGTGGCCGCGAGGACCCGGCGCAGCCGTGAATGAACCAGTAAAGTCATTTAAGGGAGAGAGGGGCCCTATGTGTCACGGAGACGGAGAGTGAAGAGTGGTTACAGATCGTTGGTAGGGTTGATTTTCCGGAGAGAGTCAGTGTGGCAGCTAGGGGCTGACAGCCCGCACCTCTAGAGGCTGGCTCTGCACTGCAGCGTGCGACCCCTGGCACGGCACGCCACTTCTCTGAGCCTGAGTTCACAGGAACACAGGACCGCCCAGAAGCAGGGATCGGAAAGGACGGGATGTCCCTGGGCACACGCCAAGTCCGTGAGATGTGCCTCTGGCGACCTCAGGAAGGGCAGCAGCAGGAGGAATATCTCAGCTCCTCAGTTTCAGGCATGACCACTTTCAAATTACAGGAGAAAGCCAGACGACATAATTTAACCTTGTGTAAGGCAGGCCTTGTGGAGAAGGCAATGGCACCCCACTCCAGTACTCTGGCCTGGTAAATCCTATGGACGGAGGAGCCTGGTGGGCTGCAGTCCATGGGGTCACTAAGAGTCGCACACGACTGAGCGACTTCACTTCCACGGACTGGAGAAGGAAATGGCAACCAACCCACTCCAGTGTTCTTGCCTGGAGAATCCCAGCGACCGGGGAGCCTGGTGGGCTGCCGTCTATGGAGTCTTACAGAGCTGGACATGACTGAAGCAACTTAGCAGCCAGGCAGGCCTTGAGAGTGTCCAGTAATTTAAATCTAAAATATTGCTATTGATGTAAGTTTAGAGCACTCTAAATGTGTAACAATCTCATAACATAGCCCTACCTATATGTTTTAAGATGTAAATTCTTGGTATAAGTTCTTATCATCTCATTTGATTTTTTAAATAAAACTTTGAAAAGTTCAATAATTCAGTTTACTGAAAGTTACTTGCTTTGTAATTTATGAAATATTAAATTTGGAGAATATTGAGTGTTCTTTCTTAATCCATTAGCTACATCATCACATTTAGACAAATACCATTTATGGATTGCCCACAGTTTCTTTTTATAGATATAAAAGCATTTCTGTATCATAGAAGACCTGTTTAATATTTGTTACTGGCAAAAAATTATAGAATGATCTCGTGTGTGTGTGTGTGTGTAAATCACCAGCATTTCCTACTGAATTAAGTTTACCAGTTCCTCATATCCTTTCACCTTTATTGAATGAAGAACGTTCTAATTTTAGTCCAGTGCTTAAATTATTGTGATCAACTTTTCACACATAAATGCTCTATTATGTGGTAAAATTTTATGTCTGTTTCCATGTTGGTTTTATTTTTTAATAGTTGCATAAATCTTAGAACAATTTTCAAATTTAACTCCCAGGGCTAATATATTGTAACTTTGTGTGAAGAACTGTCAGCTTTATCATTGTATACTATAAACTGTAGATGGTGTAAAATATAGTCTAAATTTATCAGACTGTTTTCTTCAGAGACTAGAATTTCTTTCTGCATCAAGTGATTTTAAGACAGCTTGTCAATATGTAATATTTCTCTATTTTTGCAATATTTGTAGCAGATTTATAATTTGAAGCAAATGCACTTTCATGTATTAATTATTTTACTAAAAGTACTTGTGTTCTGAGACTGAACATAAGTCTGTTTCTTTTTATAGGGCTCAATTCATGAAAAAAGAACAGTTTAAAACTATGGTTTTTTAATTTAGAAATTTCAGAGAACTGGGAAATCTTTTTAAGCAGTAAAAATGGCTACAAAGAAAAAAAAGTATTTTTAGAAGGATAAGCAGTTGTATTTCTCCCATAAAATCCTGTTTTTTAAAAAAATACTGTCTTACAGAGTGATGCACACTTAGCTTTTACAGATGCTCGTCTGTCCAGTTGAAAATTGCCTTTGTGACCTTCTCGTGTGGTTTCCTGCCTGTTGCCTTGCGCACTTTGCATTCACTCGCAGTCTCTCCTCCATAGGACATAAGCACTGAATATGTCTTGGTATTTCATTGCTGTGTAGTGTTTGCATATTTCTCCATAGTATACATAATTATATAAAGACTTAACATGGATCTGGAACATGCATTTTTTGGAAAAGTTGTTCAGAGTTGCGATTGCCTAATTTGTTTGTCTGAAATCTGTTTTCTCAAAAGTGCAGCTAGGCTGCAGCCTGAGGAAGCAGTCTGTTTTTTCCCTGTTCCTCCTTTCTCTTTCCTTTCCTTTTTTTAAAATTTAGTCTTAGTTTTGAGTTATTTTTCATTAAGTATACAGTCCTTTGGTATATATTTTTTCCATGTTTCAGACATAAGTATGCATCAGCCTTAGCAGTGGAAACATCTGTAACAGGTGTATTACAGCTGTTGGATGCTATCTCTGTTTAGCCACAGCTCCGTCTATTCACGTCTGGGACGCCGTGAACAAGCAGACCTTGTCCATTCTGAGATGCTACCATTCGAAGGGGGTGTGCTCAGTCAGTTTCAGTGCCACTGGGAAACTCCTCCTCTCTGTGGGGCTAGACCCAGAGCATACAGTTACCATTTGGAGATGGCAAGAAGGTAGGATTTTTCTCTTTGTAATTTAAATAAATGAATAAATATAGGGTGAAACGCATTTTCTACTTCATATTTGTATTAACTTGTTGAATGAAAACATTTTTCATTACAGCCCTACTCAGTACACATACAAAGCTGTTGTAGGTGGGTTCCACTTTAAAAACCCAGTGAAATTGGAAACAAAGCATAAATTAATGAGTTACTAAGATTAAAAATGATTCCCTGCTCTCTTCTCTCAGTAAGAAATTGTGCATCAAAAGGTCTTGTAATTATTATTTGGTTGGTTATAAAGGATCATTGGAAAAGACTCTGATGCTGGGAGGGTTTGGGGGCAGGAGGAGAAGGGGACGACAGAGGATGAGATGGCTGGATGGCATCACCGACTCGATGGATGTTGAGTTTGGGTGAACTCCGGGAGTTGGTGATGGACAGGGAGGCCTGGCGTGCTGCAGTTCATGGGGTCACAAAGAGTCGGACATGACTGAGCGACTGAACTGAACTGAAAGGATCTTACTGAAGAATGGAAATGGATTATGTTGTAAGTGATAATGGAAGAGCAATAAGGTAATACTACTTTAATACACTTGAGACAAAACTTTGTTATAAAAAGTGAAATTCACCTTTCAGCCAGAACTGCCATCTTCCAGTAATTCGCCAGCATGACCAGCGTGCAGGGCGAGAGGAGAGGCCCCTGCTGCATGTCCTTTGGCTCTCAGAAAGCGTGGCCCTGTGTCAGTCCTTTGGCCACATGCTTGCAAATCCAGGATGAAGGTGATACTGTAGATATCAAGGGAACAGATACTGTTCAAAATGGAATACCCCCCAAATGGCAGAATGGGGGACTGCAGTGTAGCCCAGCGCTGCCTGTCTTTATTGTAGAGAAACAGGGGCAAGATTCTGCCAAGGGAATCAATGTGTGCATTGAGCATTTTAAACACTGAGAGCCAGGATAGCTTCCCGAAATGCCTGAAGGAAAATGATCAGAAAAAGAAGGAAGCCAGAGAGAGGCTCCAGCTGGTCCACCCAGAGAAGCGCACTTCCTGAGAACCAGTGGAAAGGAGCCTGAACTGTGGGAGCCCATTCCCTGTGAATTCATGACCTGATGGGCATAGAGAAAGCAAAGACCTGAACTGTGAGAAAATAAAGAGTGGAATTCATAGAAAAGAGGAGAGAGAATGGTTCCCACAACCTAAAATGCCCCTTAGAAACTAACGAAGCTCTCCTCGAATCACACGTCACTTGCAAAATGTGTAAAAAGGACCCTGGGCACTAGTAATCATCCGTCACATGAAGGGCGAGACGGGCCCTCTGTGTGTGCGCGCGCGCGTGTGTGGGGGCAGGGGTGGGCGCTGCACCATGAGGCTTGTAGAATCTCGGCTCCCCCACCAGAGCCTGAACCGGGGCCTTTGGCAGTGAACGTGACGAGTCCTCACTGAACTGCTGGGCAGTTCCCTGTGCTCTCTTTCCATAACCATTTGTTTTGTGAACTATATGTTTTCAATAACTTCTTAATCCTATTTTTAAAATCAGCTTAGTTCTTATACTCAACTGGAAAATTCTGTTGTATCTTTTTTCTTAGGTGCCAAAATTGCCAGCAGAGCTGGTCACAACCAGCGTATTTTTGTGGCTGAATTCCGGCCAGATTCAGACTCCCAGTTTGTCTCTGTGGGAGTAAAGCACGTCAAGTTCTGGACCCTGGCAGGCAGAGCTCTGCTCAGCAGGAAGGGGCTCCTGAGCGCGCTGGAGGACGCGCGGATGCAGACCATGCTCGCTGTCGCGTTTGGTGCAGTATGTCTCTTCAATTGCCTGCGCTCGTGTAGCTGTGACTCACCCAGACTGGACTGCTCGGGCTTTCTCGCCTTAGATAGACGGCCACATGGGTGTGCTGTGCATGGCGCTGTAGGCCACGAATTCTAGCCTGTGTCCCGGTCCTGCCTGTATTTCGTCTTCCCAGTTCTGACACTCAGAAGTCAGGGAGTGGGGAAGAAAGTGAATGAGGGAGAAAGGTTACCATGGAGACTTAGGTCCTTGGGCTGTGGCCTTTCCCCAAAGCTGTCCTTAACCTTCCGTCACCCTGCGTCTCCGAGGCCCTAATAATTTGTCAGAATAAAAGACAAATTGTGACATACAACTTTCCAGTGTTTTAAGAGGGTGCTTGGTTTAGGATTTCCTGTGCTTCCTGTTGTCTTAACTCACTGCTTATCCTGAGGTTGGATGTGCTCGGGGCCCGTGTCTCATCAGGGGAAGAACGTGAGCACAGCCCTGCCCTGGCTTCCTAGGAAGGGTGCTCCAGGGCTGTCTCTTCCCCACCCTCCATGCCACTTGGACTTCTGGTTTACAAGACACTTCTCATTCCTTTAATATCTTGTCCTGGCCAGGCTTTTTCAATCCTTTGGTGCATCAAAAACCTAAGTTGGTTTTCTTTAAGTATTTATGTTGGGTGCATAATACTTGAAGGAAGAAAAGTATAATTCTGGAATTTTAAAACTTATGTTTTTGAGGAAAAACACCACTGAAAATGCTCATTATGCCATGTCAAACTTCAGCTAAATATCATGGAGTTTCTTAATACAAGACCGGTAATTTCCTTTCCGGATGAAAAATGGACATGCTCAAATGCTTGACATTATTGTAGACATTAACTTTCTTCACATATAAAATTCCTTATTTAATCAATTGCCCATTCCCAGTGGAAAATAAACTTGAAGATAAGCATTTTAGTCCTAATTGACTTTTTTATGTTTGAAGCAACAGTGCAAATCAGTGCAAATGTTTTGTTACAAAATGGGCAGTGTTCATTGCATCTGCTTGCTGCGGGCAAGAGTCCCTCAGAAATGGAGGAGCCCTCATGGTCAACAGAAGAGTCTGAAATGCAGTGCTTAGATGCAGTCTCAAAAAGGACAGAATGATCTCCGTTCAATTCCAAGACAAACCATTCAGTATCACAGTAATCCAACTCTATGCCCCAACTATTAACACTGAACAATCTGAAGTTGAACGGTTCTAGGAAGACCCACAAGACCTTTTAGAACTAACACCCAAGAAAGATGTCCTTTGCATCATAGCATAGGGTACTGGAATGCGGAAGTAGGAAGTCAAGAGATACCTGGAGTAACATGCAAGTTTGGCCTTGGAGTACAGAATGAAGCAGGACAAAGGCTAACAGAGTTTTACCAAGAGAACGCACTGGTCATAGCAAACACCCTCTTCCAACAACACAAGAGACGACTCTATATATGGACATCATCGCATCAAACTGAGATAAGTTTGATTATATCCTTTGCAGCCGAAGATGGAGAAGCTGTATACAGTCAGAAAAAAAAAAAAAGACCAGGAGCTGACTGTGGCTCAGACCATGAGTTCCTTATTGCCAAATTCAGACTTAAATTGAAGAAAGTAGAGAAAACCACTAGACCATTCAGGTATGACCTAAATCCAATCCCTTATGATTATACAGTGGAGGTGAGAAATAGATTCAAGGCATTAGATCTGATAGAGTGCCTGAAGAACTGTGGATGGAGATTCGTGATATTGTACAGGAGGTGATGATGAAAACCATCCCCAAGATGAAGAAATGCAAAAAGGCAAAATAGTTGTCTGAGGAGGCCTTAGAAATAGCTGAGAAAAGAGAAACAAAAGACAAAGGAGAGAAGGGAAGACATACCCATCTGAATGCAGAGTTCCAAAGAATAGCAAGGAGAGACAAGAAAGCCTTCCTCAGTGAACAATGCAAAGAAATGGAGGAAAACAATAGAATGGGGAAAACTAGTGATCTGTTGAAGAAAATTAGAGATACCAGGGGAACATTTCATGCTCGATAAAGGACAGAAATAGTCTGGACCTAACAGAAGCAGAAGATATTAAGAAGAGGTGGAAAGGATACACAGAAGAACTGTACTAAAAAGATCTTCATGACCCAGGTAACTGCCATGATGTGATCACCCACCTAGAGCCAGACATCCTGGAAGGTGAAGTCAAGTGGGCCTTAGGAAGCATCACTACGAACAAAGCTAGTGGAGGTGATGGCATTCCAGTTGAGCTCTTTCAAATCCTGGAAGATGACACTGTGAAAGTGCTGCACTCAATATGCCAGCAAATTTGGAAAACCCAGCAGTGGCCACAGGACTGGAAAAGGTCAGTTTTCATTCCAATCCTAAAGAAAGGCAATGCCAAAGAATGCTCAAACTACTGCACAATTGCACTCATCTCACAGGCTAGCAAAGCAATGCTCAAAATTCTCCAAGCTAGGCTTCAACAGTATGTGAACCAAGAACTTCCAGATGTTCAAGCTGAATTTAGATCTCAGAGGAACCAGATATCAAATTGCCAACATCTGTTGGATCACAGAAAAAGCAAGAGAGTTCCAGAAAAACATCTACTACTGCTTCATTGACTATGCTATAGCCTTTGTGTGGATCACAGCAAACTGTGGGAAATCCTTAAAGAGATGGGAATACCAGACCACCTGACCTGCCTCCTGAGAAATCTGTATGCTGGTCAAGAAGCAACAGTTAGAACCAGAGGTGGAACAATGGACTGGTTCCAAATTGGGAAAGGAGTACCTCAAGGCTGTATATTGTCACCTTGCTCGTTTAACTTACATGCAGAGTGCATTGTGTAAAATGCCGGACTGGATGAAGCACAAGCTGAAATCAAGGTTGCTGGAAGAAATATCAATAACCTCAGATATGCAGATGACACCAGCCTTAGGGCAGAAAGCGAAGTGGAACTAAAGAGCCTCTTGATGAAAGTGAAAGAGGAGAGTGAAAAAGCTGGCTTGAAACTCAACATTCAGAAAACCAAGATCATGGCATGCGGTCCCATCACTTCATGGGAAATAGATGGGGAAACAATGGAAACAGTGACAGACATTATTGGGCTCCAAAATCATTGCAGATGGTGACTGAAGCCATTCAAAGATGCTTACTTCTTGGAAGGAAAGTTATGACCAACCTAGATAGTATATTGAAAAGCAGAGATATTACTTTGCCAACAAAGGTCCATTTAGTCAAGTCTATGGTTTTTCCAGCAGTCATGTATGGATGTGAGAGTTGGACTATAAAGAAAGCTGAGCGCTGAAGAATTGATGCTTTTGAACTATGGTGTTGGAGAAGGCTCTTGAGAGTCCCTTGGACTTCAAGGAGATCCAACCAGTCCATTCTGAAGGAGATCAGTCCCGAATATTCATTGGAAGGACTTATGTTGAAGCTGAAACTCCAGTACTTTGGCCACCTGATGCAAAGAGCTGACTGCTTGGAAAAGACCCTGATGTTGGGAAAGATTGAGGGCAGGAGGAGAAGGGGACCAGAGAGGATGAGATGGTTGGATGGCATCACTGGCTTGATGGACATGAGTTTGAGAAGCTCTTGGAGTTGATGGACAGGGAGGCCTGACATGCTGCAGTCCATGGGGTCATAAAGAGTTAGACACGACTGAGTGACTAAACTGAACTGACTCAGTTTAAGCCTTTTTGAATATCCTCTAATCTTCCCTGGTGGCCCAGTCAATATAGAATCCACCTACAATGCAGGAGACCCAGGTTTTGACCCCTGGGTCAGGAAGATCCCCTGGAAAAGGAAATGGCAACCCACTCCAGTGTTCTTGCCTGGAAAACGCCTTGGACAGAGAAGCCTGGCAGGCTACAGTTCACGGGGTCACAGGAGTTGGAAACCACCTAACCACTAAACCACTGCCCTGCTAGGGGCTGGGCGGAGAGCAGGGCAGGGAAAATGCTAGTGTTTACATTCCAGTCGCAGGTAAAGCATAAGTTAAAGATGCGCCTGTATGACAAGTATCATCATTGTTTTCCAAATGTGAGTTACAGAGATTAAGCATAAATATGAGAATTTGAAATAATATTAAACTGTTGCAGGGGAGTTAAACATACAAACTAGTATTCTCAAAAAGATTAAAGAAAGTCTGGTTTTGGTATAATTCAAATCTTACTTTCTGATTGGTTCTTTCCATATTGTTTTCGGTGCAGGATCTTACACAAGCCGCTCTAAAAGGGAAGTTAAATTGAAACAAAATAGCACATAATGCAGGATTTGATTTCTCTTGTTTTTGCATAAATAAACTATATCGATTGAAATTCTCGAAATCATCTGAAGCATTCTTAAAGTTTTGGTACCTTAACAGATTTATCTTATTTTTGGATTCATTGCAGAAATGCAATGACTTTTGTATTTTAAGAAATCATGGGAAATGTTAATTTTCATATACAACTGCAAAACTACTGTTTTTCTACAGATAAGCTTCACCTTCCATGACAAAATATTTTATCAAAGCTATCAAAACTATTATGAAAGTTATTTTCACTTCCTGTTCTTTTTTTCACTCTGGGTTGCTAGTGACTTTGAAGTTAACTCCTTGGGGAACTAGCGGGAAGCGATTCACAGGGGTGAAATAAGCCAGGATCACAGCGTTGTCAATTCAAAGGGAACTCAGTGTGAATGCTCTCAGTTTACACAGGAAAAAGTTGATATTGGCGGGGCTTAGAAGTCTTGACCAAGGTTATTCCAGCTAATAGGCAACAGACGTGGAAAAGGAAGTGGCCCTAACAACCTTGAGTCCAGGTTTTCTGACACTTGACCCCAGTTTCTCCTGCCATCCGTGCTCCTTGTATCAGGGGGTGACCGCACGCTTACGTAGAGAATTGCTGTTGACTCTGACTGAACCTTTGACGAGCTTATCTCCCTCCCCACTCCTTTTCAGAATAACTTGACGTTTACAGGTACCATCAGTGGAGATGTCTGTGTGTGGAAAGACCACGTATTGTGTAGAATCGTGGCCAGAGCTCACAACGGGCCTGTGTTCGCCATGTACACCACCCTTCGAGACGGGCTGATCGTCACCGGGGGCAAGGAGAGACCGTGAGTCCCCTTTCTTTTCGCAGCCTCACTGAACACCCCTGCGTCATGATGCTGTGGTTCGCAGTTACCGCAGGGTCACGGGGATTAGCCTCTCTGACCTTCCTCCTCAAGTGCTTCGCCTTTATNTATAGTTCATTCCCTTAATCCATTGTCCGTGAACGTCTGTGCTCCAGAATCTGAATTAACATTTTTCTGGAGCCTTTTTCAGCGCTTAAGCTTTAGGTGGCGGTGGTTGGCATTTACTGAGCCCGGGGAGTTCCCAGGTGGCACTAGTGGCAAGGAACCCACCTGCCAGCCCCTGAAGTGCAGACGACCTGCGTTCCATCCCTGGGTCGGCAGACCTCCCTGGAGGAGGGCATGGCCACCCGCTGTGGTCTCCTTGCCTGGAGACCCCCGTGGACAGAGGGGCTGGGGGCTACAGCGCACGGGGTCGCAGAGTCAGACACGACTGAAGGGCCTTTTAGCACACGTGCACACTATTTACTGAGCACTTGTGTGATCAGCACAGATTACTGAGTCTGTCGAAACTTGCTCTCTCACCCTAAGACCGTGTTTACATCTGACACCTACCTCAGGATGTCAGCCCATGAAACAGTGACTACGGTGTCCCTAAGTCTCCAGCGTCCCGAAGGTATGTCAGCAAGACCGTGGAGCGTTTTCACACCACCAGCCACATGGCTTCACGTGGTCACTAGGCAAACAGTACTTTGTGTATTTATGTGGCAGATAGTACTTTATTTAAAAATAACTTCGTCCAAGCTCCAAGTCGCATCCCTTCATCTAATAGCCTGACATGAGTTAAGCTGGTCTGTGTCCCTTGCTGTTGTATCTTGCTGTTAAGATACGACCTTAGCAGATAAAAGAATCCTACCTTACTGAATTATGTAACCTAGTAATATATGTAAATTGTTAGTGGGTTTTTAAAAGCTGAGATATTTTTAAAGATAAAATGAGGAATCACTTAACACTGACGTAAACTATAAACCTGTTTCAGGTAAACCTCCTTGAGGCCGTATCTTGAATACTTACAAAGGACTAAACAGTCACTGGTCTAAGGTGGTTTTAGTTGATGTGGCTTCCAGGGGCCTTAGCTGTAGCGCCCAGGCTGAGCTGCCCCGACGCACGTGGGATTCCAGCTCCCGGACCAGGGCTCTGAGCTGCGTCCCCTGCACTGGGAGGTGGATTCTCAGCCCCTGGGCTACCAGGGAGGCCCCTTAAATGTTCACACTGCTGTACTTCATGTGGTCTAATGCACCTTTGCATGTAATCTCTTGTTGTATGTTCAGATTTAGTCCAGATTCCCGGTTTCTAGCCGTGGGTTCCAGTGAGAATTCGGTGGATTTTTATGACCTAACACTGGGCCCCACCCTTACCAGAATCAGCTACTGCAAAGACATTCCGAGCTTCGTCATCCAGATGGACTTCTCCGCAGACAGCAGGCATCTCCAGGTACAGCGCCCTCTGTGCCGCTCAGCAGTTCGGCTGCGTGCTGCCGCTTTTCAGACTCCCACTCCCAGCTCAACTCTTGCCTTTCCTTCACTACCATGTTCACAGTTTCTGTATAATTCCTTACTGATCTCATCTTTTAGTCTTAATTATTTTAGCAGTGTAAATCAAATAGCATTTTGCCAGTATACTATAAACTATTTCTGGATTTTTACTTCTCACATGATGGGATTCTTGTTCCATTTTAATATTATGAAAGGTCTCCACTGGTTGCTATAAGCGGCATGTCTATGAAGTGCCTTCAGGAAAACATCTTATGGATCAGGCTGCCATTGACAGAATTACTTGGGCTACATGGACTAGGTAAATATTTCTTGTATTCAGAAGGGAAGAACTAACTAACTGAAAGTCAGGAAAATTAGAAAATGTTATTTCTGAACAGCTAGAGCCACTCCCCGAGGGAAAGTAATTAAGTCTTTGTTACCATCTTGAATTCTTCCTAAGAAAATGATATACTCAGGGTGGGACCCCTCTTGATCAAATATATTTCCATATCCGTTCTTTTAATTAAAGGAAATCAAAGTTGTGACTTTAAGGATACCAGGATATTTCCTTAAGTAGGTTTAATAACAAACAAAAACATGTATTGAGTATTGTTAGGCGATAGTATTATTCCTTTCTGTAGGAACGTTATTGATAGCAGCTGTTAGAAATGAAACCTTATGAATGGGCTCAAAGTCGCTGGCTGTGTGACAGTCAACCATGAGTAATCATCAGTAAAAACGAAAGATGCCCTCAAATTCCTATGACATNTCTCTTTCTGTAGGAATGTTATTGATAGCAGCTGTTAGGAATGAAACCTTATGAATGGGCTCAAAGTCGCTGGCTGTGTGACAGGTAACCATGAGTAATCATCAGTAAAAATGAAAGATGCCCTCAAATTCCTATAACATAATAGGAATTTTTCAAAATAGTTCTGTCAGCTATTGCAAAGTATTAATTGAATTTTTGAAAGATTGTTTAGTCTAGAAACCCTTAAAACTGTAAAATTTCAAAAAGAAAAGGTATGTGCAGGGGATTCACATCCCAGGAGAAACTCAGGCTTCCAGGTCTAGCTTACGTAATTAGGTTCTTAGAGATGAATCACCATGACACTTTTTCAGGGTGGTAAGCCTGTGTTTGCTGTGCTCCTCTGCAGTACTCTAGGAGATGAAGTCACGGGAATCTGGTCCAGACACGCGGAGAAAGCAGACGTCACCTGTGCCTGTGTGTCTCATTCAGGAATCAGCCTGGTAACGGGAGATGACTTTGGCATGGTTAAGTTATTTGACTTCCCATGTCCTGAAAAATTTGTAAGTTTATCTTGGGTTTAGTATTTTATGTAACTTTACCCCCAATTTACTTTTAATCACTAGTACATTTTCCCACATAATATATGCTAAAATATATTGTCATCTCATGATTTGAAAATATTTTGAAATTTGAGATTCTAAACTTTTCCCCAAACTTCCTAAATCCATTACTCTGAAATAAAAGTGGTTAGAAATTATCTCCCCTTGCCCTCAGGTACGTTTTATAGAAAAGTGGTTAGAAATTATCTCCCCTTGCCCTCAAGTCATGCCATCTTCTGAAACTATCCTAACAAAGCTGCACTCAGCCTTTTACCAGACCTTTAATCCATCTGTTACCACACTGCAAATGCTTTTCAACACAGACCCATCACTCTGAAAAAGCATTTAATCAATAGCTGTGGTCCAAACTGCTGCTCTCTCCAACCTTTGTGATGGAGACGGTGGTTCCTGACAGAAACCTTTGACTTCTGTGTTTGTCACACATGTTGAGCCTTGTTCTTTATTGTTTTTTAGGCAAAACACAAAAGGTTCTTGGGTCATTCACCCCACGTGACAAACATTCGATTTACCAGCGGTGATCGACATGTTATTAGTGCTGGCGGGGATGACTGCAGGTTGGTGACTTTCTCAGCCCAAGATCTGCCAACTTACTAGTTAGGAGATTTAGTATCACTTCTTCTGACAGGTTCATTGTATGGACTCAGCTAGTAAACATCATTAAGGTAGCAAAACCAGATGGCTCTTTGGAATTTGTATATTGTGTACTAAAAGGACTTAAGAAGGAAAAATTTTATTCGTGTATGATTTGAACGCTTAATTGAAAAACTATTCTGAGAATCTAGAAATATCATGAACTCACTGCTGTTTTTCTGATTGCAGTTTATTTGTCTGGAAATGTGTACATATGCCTCACTGAAAGATACAGATGCTGAGAAGATTCTGTAAATTAACAGCCTTGAGAAAAGCAGGACTACACAAGGGGAAAAACTAATCAGAACCAAGCCCTGCACGGCCAAGTGGTGCTAACTTAAGACTGAAACAGGGATAAATGCCCAAACTTGTCAAAATGATTGATCGGTTCAAAATATTTGTAATATGCACGAGGTAACTGTCCATAATCCACACACTGCCAGGTAATCCCATGTCAAGAAAGGATTAAATGGACTGATGGTGACAGCCAGCCCCCATTTTGGGGAGTGTGCAGATCTGGCAGACCTGCTGGGGAGGTTTGGGAGACAGAGCTCCTAAAAAAAAAACGAACCAAAACCTCAAAAACCCAACTTGGAGAATTTTCACCCTCTTTTTTAACTCCCCCCCCCGCACCAAGATTCAACTGTTGAGTATGTTATCTTTGTGTTTACATGAGGAAATACACCATCACCCTAAAGGATCACAGTTTTTAAAGGCAAACATTATTTTCCCTAAGAAAACATTCACAAGGTCTTCTGGAGAATATAATGCTTCCTAAGCGTTAATAAACTCCCGCTTATAAAGGACATTTTTCTCCTGAAAGTTTTAAATTCAAGAGCAAATCCCAAGTCAGTGGTGTATGATCAGATCACTGCATTTTCATTTTTGAGCTGTCACTCTTACGTCCAGAATTCATCCCTGTAACTCAAACAGTAAAACATGATTATAGCCTCATTAATGGAAAAGTATGATAAACAATCATTTCCAGTGATATACAGTTTAAGGTTTTAGACAGTAGTACCATTTAACTGGGAGAGAATGTCGAGTATTTAAAGATGCAGGCTAATAGAAACATTTTAACATGTAAACTAAAGCATTAAATTCACATTTACAAAGTTACACAATTTAATAACTCTTAAAATGTTTATAGCCTTTTTTTCTATGGAAAAACTTGTTTATAATGTATGCCACCCCATAGGCTGACTTCCAAAAGGAATGAGCATCAGTCCACTTATAAAACTTGTCTGTAACAATTCTTTCTTGGTGGACTGGGGCTGAACTCTTTACTCCTGTTCACTTTAAACGCTGCCAAAGATCAGTACTTGCCATTCAGGAACTTCCTATTTAGCTCATCTGTAGTTTCCTGATGACTGGAAATTATGCAGACTGCTATTTAAAAATCTATTTTTCTAAGTGTGAAGAAGTGTAAGGCGCTGTGTTGGTCCTGTGGCTTTTTATTTTCATGTGTTAATTATCTCTGTAGCATTAAGAGAGCCTTCCAGGTGTCTGGTTATCTGTTTTCTATGTGCAACACCCTGTAAATATGAAAACCAGAAAAGGCCGAGTTACATCATGGAAGCCCAACCAGTGACTGAACCTGGTCCGTTTTAGAGCTCTGAACAGCTGCGTCTGAAGGACTGACTGGGGTGTTCCTTTAAGAAGCTTGAAACATTAAGATCATTTTCTTTCATTTTCATGTCAATGGATTCTCCTAAATTAAGCCCAGTTTGATTTAAAGCTTCTATCCATGTACACTATAAAAGAGCAATTGATAAATTAAAGCTAAAAATTCCCCTGAATCACACTCCCCCTCTATTTGAGGTGGTTGCTGCTTCAGATATTCCTTGGGTCAGGTTTACCTGCTTTTGGCTAAAGAGAAATTCCAGTCTCATTACACCGCGGGTAGAAACTCCGGCCGTAATCACGGAGCCACACAGGGTGACCTGCTTCCCCCTCCGTTGTCCTCCCCGCGGTCGGCATGTGGCGCCTCAATCCCCGCTGTCCGTGTCCCGACGCGGTCCTGCTGAGTTCAGTCGTCAGCCCACAACCGCCGTCCTCACACGAGCCGTCGACTGAGGCCAGGTGAACAGCCATGACAGGCCGTGTGGGTTACACCGTTTATTTTTTAACCCAGAGGGCTGTTCCCGTGGGTAGNCAAAATATTTGTAATATGCACGAGGTAACTGTCCATAATCCACACACTGCCAGGTAATCCCATGTCAAGAAAGGATTAAATGGACTGATGGTGACAGCCAGCCCCCATTTTGGGGAGTGTGCAGATCTGGCAGACCTGCTGGGGAGGTTTGGGAGACAGAGCTCCTCAAAAAAAACGAACCAAAACCTCAAAAACCCAACTTGGAGAATTTTCACCCTCTTTTTTAACTCCCCCCCCGCACCAAGATTCAACTGTTGAGTATGTTATCTTTGTGTTTACATGAGGAAATACACCATCACCCTAAAGGATCACAGTTTTTAAAGGCAAACATTATTTTCCCTAAGAAAACATTCACAAGGTCTTCTGGAGAATATAATGCTTCCTAAGCGTTAATAAACTCCCGCTTATAAAGGACATTTTTCTCCTGAAAGTTTTAAATTCAAGAGCAAATCCCAAGTCAGTGGTGTATGATCAGATCACTGCATTTTCATTTTTGAGCTGTCACTCTTACGTCCAGAATTCATCCCTGTAACTCAAACAGTAAAACATGATTATAGCCTCATTAATGGAAAAGTATGATAAACAATCATTTCCAGTGATATACAGTTTAAGGTTTTAGACAGTAGTACCATTTAACTGGGAGAGAATGTCGAGTATTTAAAGATGCAGGCTAATAGAAACATTTTAACATGTAAACTAAAGCATTAAATTCACATTTACAAAGTTACACAATTTAATAACTCTTAAAATGTTTATAGCCTTTTTTTCTATGGAAAAACTTGTTTATAATGTATGCCACCCCATAGGCTGACTTCCAAAAGGAATGAGCATCAGTCCACTTATAAAACTTGTCTGTAACAATTCTTTCTTGGTGGACTGGGGCTGAACTCTTTACTCCTGTTCACTTTAAACGCTGCCAAAGATCAGTACTTGCCATTCAGGAACTTCCTATTTAGCTCATCTGTAGTTTCCTGATGACTGGAAATTATGCAGACTGCTATTTAAATATCTATTTTTCTAAGTGTGAAGAAGTGTAAGGCGCTGTGTTGGTCCTGTGGCTTTTTATTTTCATGTGTTAATTATCTCTGTAGCATTAAGAGAGCCTTCCAGGTGTCTGGTTATCTGTTTTCTATGTGCAACACCCTGTAAATATGAAAACCAGAAAAGGCCGAGTTACATCATGGAAGCCCAACCAGTGACTGAACCTGGTCCGTTTTAGAGCTCTGAACAGCTGCGTCTGAAGGACTGACTGGGGTGTTCCTTTAAGAAGCTTGAAACATTAAGATCATTTTCTTTCATTTTCATGTCAATGGATTCTCCTAAATTAAGCCCAGTTTGATTTAAAGCTTCTATCCATGTACACTATAAAAGAGCAATTGATAAATTAAAGCTAAAAATTCCCCTGAATCACACTCCCCCTCTATTTGAGGTGGTTGCTGCTTCAGATATTCCTTGGGTCAGGTTTACCTGCTTTTGGCTAAAGAGAAATTCCAGTCTCATTACACCGCGGGTAGAAACTCCGGCCGTAATCACGGAGCCACACAGGGTGACCTGCTTCCCCCTCCGTTGTCCTCCCCGCGGTCGGCATGTGGCGCCTCAATCCCCGCTGTCCGTGTCCCGACGCGGTCCTGCTGAGTTCAGTCGTCAGCCCACAACCGCCGTCCTCACACGAGCCGTCGACTGAGGCCAGGTGAACAGCCATGACAGGCCGTGTGGGTTACACCGTTTATTTTTTAACCCAGAGGGCTGTTCCCGTGGGTAGCACCTGACTGAGCTCCCCATTTTGTAGAGCCCTCCCCTGGCACCGCTGGCCGCCTCTCCATAGGCAAGCGCACGCCCAGACCCCCTGGTGCCACTCACGGCCGCCGCTGCTCCCTTCCTTTTCGGTAAACTTTTTTGATGGTGGCTCATGCTGGACCAAGTGATAGTGAACTTCTGCCTGCCCACCAACCATAGCAACTGAAAGATGCAACTCTTAATGCGTCTCCTTAAATAGAAAAAAATCTGATTTCAGCAAATTATTTCCTCACAAAATGGTTGAACTAGATCACTTGAGCCCTTGTCTCCTGCTTACATTCTTTACAGTGAAATTATGAGAATACAAATATACTCCATTTATGAGCACTGATATAAAAGTCTGTTTAAATTGCTGTAAATACAATTTAAAAGAAATTTCTTCTGCAGAAATAAAGCATCTCAAGTAAGTCAACACTCAAATGAACAAGTACCTTAGATTTGGTGGAGTAAAACTTTTCAGAATGAAGTAGAACTGCCATTTCACCTGAGGCTAACCACACAGTGGCTTAATGTAGGCCCTGTGCGCCGTCTTGCTTCTTCTGATGTTTCAAGTCTTATAAGCACAGCCAAGTGCAACTTAAAAGATGGTTTAATAACTGGTTCTTTCTTCTTCCAACAGCAAAGAGATGGCCACAAGGCTGCAGGTTTTAGCATGTGAAACACGGACTTTTACACATGTAGTTTTATTAT
This sequence comes from Raphicerus campestris, assembly GCA_006410735.1. Lineage (NCBI taxonomy): Eukaryota > Metazoa > Chordata > Mammalia > Artiodactyla > Bovidae > Raphicerus > Raphicerus campestris. The sequence goes on from SJYW01002432.1 coordinate 194,234, forward strand.
CCCTTGGATGTATAACTAACAAGCATGTCAAACTTTTTTTTTTTAGTTTAATTTGGTCCTTAGAATATTTTGATCTTTACTATCCTTTTTGCATTAACTCTTTTTTTCTAACCAACTTTTAGCTTTACTTTTTAAAAGCTACATTGTCTTTAAAAATCAGTGATCTGTTATTTAATTCTAAAGAATTTGACACTTCTTGCCTTAACAATTTTAAAACCACACACAAAACTCTGTATTTTCATTCAGTATCTCAAAAGTTAAGTCCTATTTTGCAGTTTACCCATCTGATCTCTGTAATTATATAGTCATTTAAAATATACTATTTAAATCTAATTTTTACATTTAAAAAATTATCTTCAATAATAACTATATTTTCTGTGGAGTTATTTCTGAGAATGTTATTTTTCAGAACGTGAGAATATGTATGTATAGCTATAATCTTGTGAGTTAAAGTTTGTTCTGATACATGTATATACTTGTAAAAAATTTTTGTATAATTTTGTGATAATGTAGATCCCCCAGATACTTATTTAAAAAGAGTATGTCAACAGTAAACAAAAGCGTTTTAAGGAACTGTTGCGATTTTTTGCCTTTGCCATTCCAGCTGTGCTCCCCCGCACGCCTCACCTCACTCCCCCTTTCTCAGAGAGCAGGGGGCAGCGCCTGGGCCTCCGCGGCCGCCGCTTGGAAGAGCAGGACTGAGTGAGTGAGGCCACCTCAGCACTCGGGGCCACTCCCTGTTTTCTGGGGAGTCGGAAAGTGGAAGCAGCCATCCAGCTTCCGGAATAAGGGCCCTCCCCTCGCTCAGCGCTCGGCACGCAGCACTGCTGCGCCTCAGCTGGACCAGCAGAGACAGCACCGCGCTGTCCGTTCTGACACCTGAGCAGAGCAGTGTGCAAACACGCCTCCGGGGTTTTAATAGATGATTGTAGCTTTTCCTTAAACTGTCTTTCCACAGTCAAAACAAAACAACAAAAAAAGACTCAGTGTTGAAATCACTTAATAAACTTACAAACTTGAAAAATTAGACACTTCAGATAGGCAATAAACTTCATATTATGAAAGCAATATATTCCAAGTTTCAAAGATCTGACAAATTCTGCAGAGCGTCTCTCATCAGCGATGGGAACTCTCAAACGCCACAGGCTTCGGTCAGGCAGGACTGCGCGTCACTCACTGAATGAACAAAACCAAAAGTCTTCCAGTTAACTGCTTTAATTAACGCCAGTTAAAAGAGGTTGAGTATTTTCAGACAACATTTGGTCTACGGATTACAATGTAAAGTTTGTAAAAGAATAAATTATATAAGGTACATAAAAGACACTAATATATGCATTTAAATGTAAGGGTCACAGTAAAAATATTTTGAAACTCAATTTCACTGTTTAATAATGTCCAAGAAAACTGATGTGAAAATTTGTACTCTGAAGGCCTTAAGTTCACATAGTGTGTTCAGAAGCTAAAGGAAGTCTNGTCATGCCATCTTCTGAAACTATCCTAACAAAGCTGCACTCAGCCTTTTACCAGACCTTTAATCCATCTGTTACCACACTGCAAATGCTTTTCAACACAGACCCATCACTCTGAAAAAGCATTTAATCAATAGCTGTGGTCCAAACTGCTGCTCTCTCCAACCTTTGTGATGGAGACGGTGGTTCCTGACAGAAACCTTTGACTTCTGTGTTTGTCACACATGTTGAGCCTTGTTCTTTATTGTTTTTTAGGCAAAACACAAAAGGTTCTTGGGTCATTCACCCCACGTGACAAACATTCGATTTACCAGCGGTGATCGACATGTTATTAGTGCTGGCGGGGATGACTGCAGGTTGGTGACTTTCTCAGCCCAAGATCTGCCAACTTACTAGTTAGGAGATTTAGTATCACTTCTTCTGACAGGTTCATTGTATGGACTCAGCTAGTAAACGTCATTAAGGTAGCAAAACCAGATGGCTCTTTGGAATTTGTATATTGTGTACTAAAAGGACTTAAGAAGGAAAAATTTTATTCATGTATGATTTGAACGCTTAACTGAAAAACTATTCTGAGAATCTAGAAATATCATGAACTCACTGCTGTTTTTCTGATTGCAGTTTATTTGTCTGGAAATGTGTACATATGCCTCACTGAAAGATACAGATGCTGAGAAGATTCTGTAAATTAACAGCCTTGAGAAAAGCAGGACTACACAAGGGGAAAAAATAATCAGAACCAAGCCCTGCACGGCCAAGTGGTGCTAACTTAAGACTGAAACAGGGATAAATGCCCAAACTTGTCAAAATGATTGATCGGTTCAAAATATTTGTAATATGCACGAGGTAACTGTCCATAATCCACACACTGCCAGGTAATCCCATGTCAAGAAAGGATTAAATGGACTGATGGTGACAGCCAGCCCCCATTTTGGGGAGTGTGCAGATCTGGCAGACCTGCTGGGGAGGTTTGGGAGACAGAGCTCCTCAAAAAAAACGAACCAAAACCTCAAAAACCCAACTTGGAGAATTTTCACCCTCTTTTTTAACTCCCCCCCCGCACCAAGATTCAACTGTTGAGTATGTTATCTTTGTGTTTACATGAGGAAATACACCATCACCCTAAAGGATCACAGTTTTTAAAGGCAAACATTATTTTCCCTAAGAAAACATTCACAAGGTCTTCTGGAGAATATAATGCTTCCTAAGCGTTAATAAACTCCCGCTTATAAAGGACATTTTTCTCCTGAAAGTTTTAAATTCAAGAGCAAATCCCAAGTCAGTGGTGTATGATCAGATCACTGCATTTTCATTTTTGAGCTGTCACTCTTACGTCCAGAATTCATCCCTGTAACTCAAACAGTAAAACATGATTATAGCCTCATTAATGGAAAAGTATGATAAACAATCATTTCCAGTGATATACAGTTTAAGGTTTTAGACAGTAGTACCATTTAACTGGGAGAGAATGTCGAGTATTTAAAGATGCAGGCTAATAGAAACATTTTAACATGTAAACTAAAGCATTAAATTCACATTTACAAAGTTACACAATTTAATAACTCTTAAAATGTTTATAGCCTTTTTTTCTATGGAAAAACTTGTTTATAATGTATGCCACCCCATAGGCTGACTTCCAAAAGGAATGAGCATCAGTCCACTTATAAAACTTGTCTGTAACAATTCTTTCTTGGTGGACTGGGGCTGAACTCTTTACTCCTGTTCACTTTAAACGCTGCCAAAGATCAGTACTTGCCATTCAGGAACTTCCTATTTAGCTCATCTGTAGTTTCCTGATGACTGGAAATTATGCAGACTGCTATTTAAATATCTATTTTTCTAAGTGTGAAGAAGTGTAAGGCGCTGTGTTGGTCCTGTGGCTTTTTATTTTCATGTGTTAATTATCTCTGTAGCATTAAGAGAGCCTTCCAGGTGTCTGGTTATCTGTTTTCTATGTGCAACACCCTGTAAATATGAAAACCAGAAAAGGCCGAGTTACATCATGGAAGCCCAACCAGTGACTGAACCTGGTCCGTTTTAGAGCTCTGAACAGCTGCGTCTGAAGGACTGACTGGGGTGTTCCTTTAAGAAGCTTGAAACATTAAGATCATTTTCTTTCATTTTCATGTCAATGGATTCTCCTAAATTAAGCCCAGTTTGATTTAAAGCTTCTATCCATGTACACTATAAAAGAGCAATTGATAAATTAAAGCTAAAAATTCCCCTGAATCACACTCCCCCTCTATTTGAGGTGGTTGCTGCTTCAGATATTCCTTGGGTCAGGTTTACCTGCTTTTGGCTAAAGAGAAATTCCAGTCTCATTACACCGCGGGTAGAAACTCCGGCCGTAATCACGGAGCCACACAGGGTGACCTGCTTCCCCCTCCGTTGTCCTCCCCGCGGTCGGCATGTGGCGCCTCAATCCCCGCTGTCCGTGTCCCGACGCGGTCCTGCTGAGTTCAGTCGTCAGCCCACAACCGCCGTCCTCACACGAGCCGTCGACTGAGGCCAGGTGAACAGCCATGACAGGCCGTGTGGGTTACACCGTTTATTTTTTAACCCAGAGGGCTGTTCCCGTGGGTAGTACCTGACTGAGCTCCCCAATTTGTAACTGAGCCCTCCCCTGGCACCGCTGGCCGCCTCTCCATAGGCAAGCGCACGCCCAGACCCCCTGGTGCCACTCACGGCCGCCGCTGCTCCCTTCCTTTTCGGTAAACTTTTTTGATGGTGGCTCATGCTGGACCAAGTGATAGTGAACTTCTGCCTGCCCACCAACCATAGCAACTGAAAGATGCAACTCTTAATGCGTCTCCTTAAATAGAAAAAAATCTGATTTCAGCAAATTATTTCCTCACAAAATGGTTGAACTAGATCACTTGAGCCCTTGTCTCCTGCTTACATTCTTTACAGTGAAATTATGAGAATACAAATATACTCCATTTATGAGCACTGATATAAAAGTCTGTTTAAATTGCTGTAAATACAATTTAAAAGAAATTTCTTCTGCAGAAATAAAGCATCTCAAGTAAGTCAACACTCAAATGAACAAGTACCTTAGATTTGGTGGAGTAAAACTTTTCAGAATGAAGTAGAACTGCCATTTCACCTGAGGCTAACCACACAGTGGCTTAATGTAGGCCCTGTGCGCCGTCTTGCTTCTTCTGATGTTTCAAGTCTTATAAGCACAGCCAAGTGCAACTTAAAAGATGGTTTAATAACTGGTTCTTTCTTCTTCCAACAGCAAAGAGATGGCCACAAGGCTGCAGGTTTTAGCATGTGAAACACGGACTTTTACACATGTAGTTTTATTATCCCTTGGATGTATAACTAAGAAGCATGTCAAACAACGTTTTTTTTTTTAGTTTAATTTGGTCCTTAGAATATTTTGATCTTTACTATCCTTTTTGCATTAACTCTTTTTTTCTAACCAACTTTTAGCTTTACTTTTTAAAAGCTACATTGTCTTTAAAAATCAGTGATCTGTTATTTAATTCTAAAGAATTTGACACTTCTTGCCTTAACAATTTTAAAACCACACACAAAACTCTATATTTTCATTCAGTATCTCAAAAGTTAAGTCCTATTTTGCAGTTTACCCATCTGATCTCTGTAATTATATAGTCATTTAAAATATACTATTTAAATCTAATTTTTACATTTAAAAAATTATCTTCAATAATAACTATATTTTCTGTGGAGTTATTTCTGAGAATGTTATTTTTCAGAACGTGAGAATATGTATGTATAGCTATAATCTTGTGAGTTAAAGTTTGTTCTGATACATGTATATACTTGTAAAAAATTTTTGTATAATTTTGTGATAATGTAGATCCCCCAGATACTTATTTAAAAAGAGTATGTCAACAGTAAACAAAAGCGTTTTAAGGAACTGTTGCGATTTTTTGCCTTTGCCATTCCAGCTGTGCTCCCCCGCACGCCTCACCTCACTCCCCCTTTCTCAGAGAGCAGGGGGCAGCGCCTGGGCCTCCGCGGCCGCCGCTTGGAAGAGCAGGACTGAGTGAGTGAGGCCACCTCAGCACTCGGGGCCACTCCCTGTTTTCTGGGGAGTCGGAAAGTGGAAGCAGCCATCCAGCTTCCGGAATAAGGGCCCTCCCCTCGCTCAGCGCTCGGCACGCAGCACTGCTGCGCCTCAGCTGGACCAGCAGAGACAGCACCGCGCTGTCCGTTCTGACACCTGAGCAGAGCAGTGTGCAAACACGCCTCCGGGGTTTTAATAGATGATTGTAGCTTTTCCTTAAACTGTCTTTCCACAGTCAAAACAAAACAACAAAAAAAGACTCAGTGTTGAAATCACTTAATAAACTTACAAACTTGAAAAATTAGACACTTCAGATAGGCAATAAACTTCATATTATGAAAGCAATATATTCCAAGTTTCAAAGATCTGACAAATTCTGCAGAGCGTCTCTCATCAGCGATGGGAACTCTCAAACGCCACAGGCTTCGGTCAGGCAGGACTGCGCGTCACTCACTGAATGAACAAAACCAAAAGTCTTCCAGTTAACTGCTTTAATTAACGCCAGTTAAAAGAGGTTGAGTATTTTCAGACAACATTTGGTCTACGGATTACAATGTAAAGTTTGTAAAAGAATAAATTATATAAGGTACATAAAAGACACTAATATATGCATTTAAATGTAAGGGTCACAGTAAAAATATTTTGAAACTCAATTTCACTGTTTAATAATGTCCAAGAAAACTGATGTGAAAATTTGTACTCTGAAGGCCTTAAGTTCACATAGTGTGTTCAGAAGCTAAAGGAAGTCTGAGCCAAACAATTGCTGAATGAAACAAAATTTGGTTTATGTAGTAAATTATTTTGCCAAAGACCCTAATTGAACAGCAGACAAAAAGTGATGCTTCCCCAAAATTTGTAGGCTTACAAATTTAAGGAAGTATTACATATACTAGAAAAGCATTTGAAATGACATTAGAAAAACTACTTCTAACCTTTACCTGGTCTGAGGTCGAATCCATTTCAAGGCATGTCGTGGTGGGACAGTGATGGTGGGATGATAGAACGTGCAGTCAGGCCGTGTACACTGAGTGTTAAATCTGCAGTGCTGCAGAGAGAGAGCAGGTTCAGCACCTCCGCAGAGCTAGTGCAGAAACCCACAGCAGTCCGGGGCCACAGCAACCGGGGCCACAGCAGCCCGGGGCCACAGCAACCGGGCCCCGAGGGCTGCGGGGCAGCAGACACAGCCTGTGCACACTGGCTTCAACACTGCTGAAGCTCTCAAACAGGAACCCCCACCGAGACAAAATCCTAACTGAAGAGAAACAAGGTAAACTTCCAAAGGAACCTGAGCATATAACACAGAGTTCCTCTCGTTCGTGCAATAGCCACATGCCCATCCTGCCCAGCACCCCCCATTTTCACCCTCAACTGCGTCCAACTGCAGCTGGGGAACTGAAGGCCTTTCACACGGCCACTAGGCTGCCGTTTCAGAGAGAAGGTGATTCATTCCAGCAGCCAGACAGCTGGAAACGCAGCGACCAATCTCTAGTGCAGACAAAGAGCTGCGGATACATGTGTGGGCTGCAGATGGCGTCATTAAGTACTACTGGACCTCAGCGCCTCCGGACTGGCGTGAGGGTGGGGCAGGGGGACACACGTTTGGGGCAAAGAAGAGCGGAACCCGACAAGTAGCAGGGAGCGTCCCTCTCCTGAGAGGGGAGGCTGCTGTGCTGGGCCACTCAGTCATGTCCGAGTCTCTGCAACCCCACGGACTGCAGCCCACCAGGCTCCTCTGTCCGTGGGATTCTCTGGGCAAAAACACCAGGGGGTCTTCCTGACCCAGGAATGGAACCCGGGTCTCCTGCTTGGCAAGTGGGTTCTTTACCGTCTGAGCCACCAGGGACGCCCACGGGAGATTAGTCTACTAACATTAAACCAGTTCAGACAACTTGGCCTAACGGGCCACACACGGGCTCAGGGACAGCTAGGGAGTAACTTCAAGGTCTTACAAACCATGAGGTCAACAAAAAAACTGGGCAAGAAAAAGGACAACAATGTATGGGCTGCTAGTGAGCAGGCGGCCACTAAATTCCTTTCTGGGAAGGTGAAAGTTCTTACTTTCGGATGATAGAAGGGACACTCCANAGTTCAGACAACTTGGCCTAACGGGCCACACACAGGCTCAGGGACAACTAGGGAATAACTTAAAGGTCTTACAAACCATGAAGTCAACAAAAAAGTTAAACTGGGCAAGAAAAAGGACAACAATGTATGGTCTGCTAGTGAGCAGGCGGCCACTAAATTCCTTTCTGGGAAGGTGAAAGTTCTTACTTTCGGATGATAGAAGGGACACTCCATTTTCTTACAGGCTGGGAAGTAGCGGCACAGCTGACTGCTGGAAGGAGCTGCTGCTGCTGTGACTGCAGGGACGAGATTTGGCAAAATCATTCTAGTGCAGTTTGTGGGTGTTCTGATGAACCAATTTGAAACATGGACATTTGTGACATTCACTGCTCAAGAATCGCCCCTAGAACACTGCAGAGTGGACACACCTGTTCTGTAAAACCAGTTAACTGACTCTTACACAATGATCTCAAACTTTTTCTTTTTAATTCAGTTTACAGTCACAAAACTTTCCCCTCTTCAATCAAATGCAGAAGTGCAGTCACTGACCTGGTTTTGGAGGCAGTCCTGGGGTTCTTCGGCTCATGTGAGTGAAGGGACAGTCCGGTTTAGTACATTTTGCATCATATTTACAGTTTGGATGAACAAACAGACACTTCTCAGCAAATTTACAATTGGGAAAGGCTCTATAAAACAAAAAAAAAAAACCCGTATTATTCATATTTAATCTCCTAAATACATGGTTTTTGTAGAGATGGTCCACTGTACTTGTTTTGAGAAACACTGAAGTAAGAGAAAAAAAAAAGCAAACTCCCATTTCCAAAGNAAGTGGAAGCAGCCATCCAGCTTCCGGAATAAGGGCCCTCCCCTCGCTCAGCGCTCGGCACGCAGCACTGCTGCGCCTCAGCTGGACCAGCAGAGACAGCACCGCGCTGTCCGTTCTGACACCTGAGCAGAGCAGTGTGCAAACACGCCTCCGGGGTTTTAATAGATGATTGTAGCTTTTCCTTAAACTGTCTTTCCACAGTCAAAACAAAACAACAAAAAAAGACTCAGTGTTGAAATCACTTAATAAACTTACAAACTTGAAAAATTAGACACTTCAGATAGGCAATAAACTTCATATTATGAAAGCAATATATTCCAAGTTTCAAAGATCTGACAAATTCTGCAGAGCGTCTCTCATCAGCGATGGGAACTCTCAAACGCCACAGGCTTCGGTCAGGCAGGACTGCGCGTCACTCACTGAATGAACAAAACCAAAAGTCTTCCAGTTAACTGCTTTAATTAACGCCAGTTAAAAGAGGTTGAGTATTTTCAGACAACATTTGGTCTACGGATTACAATGTAAAGTTTGTAAAAGAATAAATTATATAAGGTACATAAAAGACACTAATATATGCATTTAAATGTAAGGGTCACAGTAAAAATATTTTGAAACTCAATTTCACTGTTTAATAATGTCCAAGAAAACTGATGTGAAAATTTGTACTCTGAAGGCCTTAAGTTCACATAGTGTGTTCAGAAGCTAAAGGAAGTCTAAGCCGAACAATTGCTGAATGAAACAAAATTTGGTTTATGTAGTAAATTATTTTGCCAAAGACCCTAATTGAACAGCAGACAAAAAGTGATGCTTCCCCAAAATTTGTAGGCTTACAAATTTAAGGAAGTATTACATATACTAGAAAAGCATTTGAAATGACATTAGAAAAACTACTTCTAACCTTTACCTGGTCTGAGGTCGAATCCATTTCAAGGCATGTCGTGGTGGGACAGTGATGGTGGGATGATAGAACGTGCAGTCAGGCCGTGTACACTGAGTGTTAAATCTGCAGTGCTGCAGAGAGAGAGCAGGTTCAGCACCTCCGCAGAGCTAGTGCAGAAACCCACAGCAGCCCGGGGCCACAGCAGCCGGGCCCTGAGGGCTGCGGGGCAGCAGACACAGCCTGTGCACACTGGCTTCAACACTGCTGAAGCTCTCAAACAGGAACCCCCACTGAGACAAAATCCTAACTGAAGAGAAACAAGGTAAACTTCCAAAGGAACCTGACCATATAACACAGAGTTCCTCTCGTTCGTGCAATAGCCACATGCCCATCCTGCCCAGCACCCCCCATTTTCACCCTCAACTGCGTCCAACTGCAGCTGGGGAACTGAAGGCCTTTCACACGGCCACTAGGCTGCCGTTTCAGAGAGAAGGTGATTCATTCCAGCAGCCAGACAGCTGGAAACGCAGCGACCAATCTCTAGTGCAGACAAAGAGCTGCGGATACATGTGTGGACTGCAGATGGCGTCATTAAGTACTACTGTAGGACCTCAGCGCCTCCGGACTGGCGTGAGGGTGGGGCAGGGGGACACACGTTTGGGGCCAAGAAGAGCGGAACCCGACAAGCAGCAGGGAGCGTCCCTCTCCTGAGAGGGGAGGCTGCTGTGCTGGGCCACTCAGTCATGTCCGAGTCTCTGCAACCCCACGGACTGCAGCCCACCAGGCTCCTCTGTCCGTGGGATTCTCTGGGCAAAAACACCAGGGGGTCTTCCTGACCCAGGAATGGAACCCGGGTCTCCTGCTTGGCAAGTGGGTTCTTTACCGTCTGAGCCACCAGGGACGCCCACGGGAGATTAGTCTACTAACATTAAACCGGTTCAGACAACTTGGCCTAACGGGCCACACACGGGCTCAGGGACAGCTAGGGAGTAACTTCAAGGTCTTACAAACCATGAGGTCAACAAAAAAACTGGGCAAGAAAAAGGACAACAATGTATGGGCTGCTAGTGAGCAGGCGGCCACTAAATTCCTTTCTGGGAAGGTGAAAGTTCTTACTTTCGGATGATAGAAGGGACACTCCATTTTCTTACAGGCTGGGAAGTAGCGGCACAGCTGACTGCTGGAAGGAGCTGCTGCTGCTGTGACTGCAGGGACGAGATTTGGCAAAATCATTCTAGTGCAGTTTGTGGGTGTTCTGATGAACCAATTTGAAACATGGACATTTGTGACATTCACTGCTCAAGAATCGCCCCTAGAACACTGCAGAGTGGACACACCTGTTCTGTAAAACCAGTTAACTGACTCTTACACAATGATCTCAAACTTTTTCTTTTTAATTCAGTTTACAGTCACAAAACTTTCCCCTCTTCAATCAAATGCAGAAGTGCAGTCACTGACCTGGTTTTGGAGGCAGTCCTGGGGTTCTTCGGCTCATGTGAGTGAAGGGACAGTCCGGTTTAGTACATTTTGCATCATATTTACAGTTTGGATGAACAAACAGACACTTCTCAGCAAATTTACAATTGGGAAAGGCTCTATAAAACAAAAAAAAAACCCCGTATTATTCATATTTAATCTCCTAAATACATGGTTTTTGTAGAGATGGTCCACTGTACTTGTTTTGAGAAACACTGAAGTAAGAGAAAAAAAAAAGCAAACTCCCATTTCCAAAGGATGCCGGATATCAACCCAGGACACAAACGCCTATTTCAAAGCCTGGGGGGGCAACAGGCTTTCATCTCAGGCCAAGTCACCATAAGAGGCAGAAGTGTTTCCTGGGACGGGAAGAGACACCGTCTACTCTAACTGAGGTCTCTCGAACATTTCATGCAAAAGGGCATTTGCTACCCCCAGTGCGTTCTGGCAAAACTCTGTCAGCCTCNAAAAGACTCTGATGCTGGGAGGGATTGGGGGCAGGAGGAGAAGGGGACGACGGAGAATGAGATGGCTGGATGGCATCACCACTCGATGGACATGAATTTGAGTGAAATCCAGGAGTTGGTGATGGACAGGGAGGCCTGGTGTGCTGTGATTCATGGGGTCGCAGAGAGTCGGACATGACTGAGCGCCTGAGCTGAGCTGAACTGAGCTGAGCTGAGACTCTAATAAAATGTCAGTAAAGGGTTAAATTAAAGTAACAGGAAGCGCCTCACAGAGGGAACAGCTGCGGAAGCAGAGGGGAGCGGGGGCTGCCCTGATGCCCTGATGCCCTGATGCTCCGGTGGTTAAGAGTCGACACACCCCCTGCAGGGGGTGCATGGTATGTTGGCGGAAATAACCACATTTTAAAAGGGGAAAACTAACTTAGTAGATCTCTAAAAGCTGAGTCTTCAACAATGAAGAAATATGGATCCCAAGCTTCTTCCCAGGCCAAGAAGGGGGCAGCACAGGGGGCCTGGGAGGGACTGGGGGAAGGCAGGGCACAGCAGGCGCGGGTCAGGGGTCCGTGCAGAAGCCGGCAGCCCTCCCTACACTCCGTGTGCCGGGCTTTTCTGTTGCTCTCACCACAGCTGTTCCCCTACCGCGACCCGCGAGGGCACCGGGAACAGCCAGAGGCGCCCCTCCCTGCTGACCACCGCCCGCGAGGCCTACAGGTGAAGCGGCACGGTCTGACGGAAAAGGTGCAAAATCAACTCAATGCACACGATTAAAACTGTAAAAAGTAGTTCGGTTTCCTGATCATTTCTGACCACTTCTCCCCTGGAGCAAAGTGGAGCTTCAAACTCTCCTAAAAAGGCCAAAAGAGAGGGTTTCTAGACTAATGAATGCCAGCCATGTTGAAAGAAGTACCATTCTGAAAACTCTGTGTGTGTCTGTGTGTGTGCGTGTCTGTGTCTGTGTGTCTCTGTGTGTTGTGTATACTAAATGTTAACGTTGAGGTGCCTCCCTCAGTCCCGTCCCCACTGAGCTCCCAGAACCCTGGTACCCAATCCACTTCTTGAACTATCTTTCTCTGGAAAAGCTGACCAACCTAAGAGACTCAAAAACACAGGCATCACAGCACCGCCAAAGCAGACAGGCCAGACAAGCCGCTCTTCTGTTGTAGGACCTACATTCAAAAGTCCCTTACCTAATTAATGAACCCAAGAGGGCAATCAGCTTAAGCGCCCCACTCTTAAATACAAGTCAAGCAAGGATCCTCAGACATCTGAGAACCTCTATTGTGAAAAACAGTGATCAAAACCAACCACCTGGGGAAAACAAGACCAAGAAGGGAGGGGAGAAAATGTCCAAAGCCACCTTTAATATCTTCAGAGAAATAAGAAAGCGCAGAGGACATGAAATAAAGCCACGGTATTAAAAAAAATAAAAGGGATACACAGAACCAAAAGGGCTCTCAGAAATAAAGTGGGAGGTGGGCAAAGGACGTGCTCACTCATAAGCCTTGACGTGGCTCGATGCGAACAGCGTGTGCACTGCGGGTGAGAATAAGCGAAGGAGACAGACCATGTGCGAGCACTGACGATGCGAGCGCAACGTGACCGACCTCGGCTCCCGAACACCGCGCGCGCAGGCGCTCTAACCCAGACACAGGAGGGATGCTGGGAAATGAGGGCAGAATCCAGGACGCGGTGAATCTCAACACTTTCACAGACAGAGGGAGAAACCAGAGAGAGGCAGAGAGGAAAGCCACAGAAGGGTGTCATCACCCAAGTATTTGCCAACTGGGTACGATGTGGCATCTGGGCAGAAGGTAATCCTTGGAGAGAATAAGCACGCCTTTCTGAGCAGAAGGCCAGGAAGGGTAAGGGAATATTGTCATTGACTGTAGAGTCCTGAACACGAGTGAGGAAAATTCAGTTAGGAGTCGATACGGAGCAGTCGAGGAACCAGAGCTTCCAACAACGGGCAGGTTTAGAGGAAAGAGAAAAAAACAGGATCTGAATTTAAGACTCCAGGGATCCGATGGCTCCTCATTTATTCAGCAGTTATTAGCCCTTCAACGCATCTGGCAGGGCCAGGCACTGAGAACAGAGACGTAAATGAGGCACGCACCTGGGCCCTGAGGTGGCCCGTGGTACGTGCATGTGTGTGCTGGGGGTCAGGGAGACAGGCATGCAAGTTACAGCAGCTCTAAGAATGATATGCTCTGGGTTAGCACCTGGCCACGGTATTCTAACATGAAGTCAAAGTGAGAATAAGGTTTTACAGGCCAGACGACACTAAAGCAGCTCAGAGCAATGGAGAAAGTTCAATGGAAAGCAGGGTAAGGATTCAAGTGGTCCCTGAAGCAGCGGCATGAGCAGGCAACGGTTTCTAGGGACCAGGGTGAAATGGTGTCAGAAGAAGCAAATTTCCGCATGAGGTGAACAATGTAAACACCACTCAGCATGAAGAAAATGCAGATCCTGACTCCTGGCCCTAAAATATTTTCACAGATGTTAATGCAGCATCTTAGGGCACAATCTAAGAGATACAGGATACATTAAATGAGGTGTAAGGAATGGAAATAGCAACTGAAAAATGCTAGATTACAAATGAAAATTTAATATTCGTACCAACCTTGACTGATCTGCAGAGTTTCTGCCATTACGGGATCAATTTGCAATCGGGATAACAACTGCCTCTGTTGAGTTCCTAGAACATAAATTTTAAAACTTCACTATGCTTAAAAAACGAACAAACAGTAGCAGTTCATGTGCTTCCCAGAAATTAAGACCAAAACAATCTTTCTGGGTTCTTAACTCAAAGTCTTTAAAATAACTTAAAGCTTCCATAATACAATTTAATAATAATCCTAGACCAAAGGTCTGTAAGACAAAAACCTGTACTCAGGTTAAACCAAAAATGACCACGGTTCTCCCTGCTTGGAAGCTGGTCTCCTTGGACTGGAGAGAAGCACAGTGTGAAGGCAAAGGGCTGCAGAAGCCAGAGGGTGGAGCTGCCTGGGCCCTCAGCTGGCTCCCTGGGAGACGGGCGACAGCCGGCGGCAAGATCCCCGTGAGGAGGGTCTCCCTCTGCTGCTGGGCTCTCAGCGGGTGAGGCAGCCACCACGGCAGAGCAGAGTTCCCAAAGGACACACCAAGGCCCAGACGGGCCCAGAGAGCAGCGCACGGGGCAGGGGACACTCGGGGTATGGCACTGCAGCCCAGGCCCTGCGCCACAGAACCGGGACCAGCACTGAGAGGTCCTGTGGGGACAGGCACACAGCTAGCGCATTAGTTCTTCAATGGACTCAAATTTTCTCAGTTACACTGCAAAACAAAACAGACACAGAACCGATTTTCCTAGCTTCAGGTTGAGGTTTGCGAGGGCGTCATCCTCCACACGCCCCCAGCCTAGCAGATCCTCGGGCCGCACTCGCTGACTTGGAAGTGATGCAGTGGGGCGTGGGAAGGGACGTGCTTGACAGGGCTCTGAACACTACTGAGGTATCAGTGACACTGTGCACGCTGCTGCTGCTGCTAAGTCGCTCAGTCGTGTCCGACTCTTCGTGACCCCATGGACTGCAGCCCACCAGGCTCCTCCATCCCTGGGATTCTCCAGGCAAGAGCACTGGAGTGGGGTGCCGTCACCTTCTCCAATCGTGCGCACTAACGCTTAGTAAGCCTACAACGTCAGCTTCCCAGGACAGTCTGCGCACTCGGTGCAAACCTGTTAAGTTGGCAGCTGCTTGCTTCATTAAGAGGTTTTTAAAAGTTTAAAATTTGCCAAATTTTTATCAGCTATTTTCTTTTAAATATAAGTTACACTACATTACTCCTTAATGATGTCTCCTGTTCCCCAAAATAAGTTAATTTCTACCATTGGTGAAAATCCAGTAAACCCTCAGGAGCTGACCCGAAACAGATATTTAGTCAAGTTGTATTCCTGAAGGGCTGCCTGGGAAACTGACGTGCAATTAGGTTACAGGGAGTATGCTCTTCCAATTCAAATACTAACAGGTCTCTTAAGCATAAGCAGTAGACAATGACAGAACTACACACTTTATATAAAGTGATTTCACAAAACAGATGCAAGAAGGCCATGCTCTCACAGTTCAGGCTTTATTTCACCTCTAGCCTTTCCAACATCACTTTAGAGACCCACGGAGAAGGATGGAATTCTGAGGTCTAGGTTCCTATGGTAAATCATGTACAAGATTTTGTCATTAAAAGGCCACGAAAAATTCAAGTTCTCTGTGACCTGCTGCCTCCATATGAAAACTACAGTCAAGTTACCCAATGATACCACATTCTAAAAATTTACCTTTCTCAATGTTTCTAAGGAAACCAATTATTTTTACATCAGTAGTCCTTGACTGTGATTCAAAATCTACTTCCTCTTGAAGATCTTCAAACTGTCGGCTGCCTTCAGATGTTGAATACTCATTCATTTTAACCTCCAAAGATGAAATTTTTGCTTCATTCTGTGACACTCTAACATTAAGATCAAATAAATTTGCTTCCACTGTCAAAATTGCTGCTTTCATCCCTTTAATTTCATTGATATCAGTTGATATTTTCCTTAAAAGATGGGAAATACTGTCTAGCTCATTCAGTGAACAAGAGGAACTTGTTATGGAACCTAAGTCAACTGGCCCAGGTGAAAAGAAAATTGGTAAAGATGGTGATGGAAACCTTGATGACATTTTCACAAAATTCTCTCTCCTTCTTAATATTTGGTCATTTTTCTTTCACAGCTCACTAAGCTTTCATCAAAAGTAAAAGCAATCATTAAGGCTGTGACTTTAAGAAGTATTAAACATCAGTAACATTTTAAAACCTGTAACTGAAAAGACAGGATTGTACATTTCTGGAGTCAGAACTCAAAGTAAATCTGAAAATGCTCAACAAACCAGACCAGTTTTCTCTCTGCTTCAACTGAGAAGCCTTAACATGCAGCCCCCTGTATCCTGTAAGTCTTACTTACAGCTCCTCTCCAAACAACAGACCCTATTATTACACAGCAAACAATTCTGGCTTGTGATTGGCTGGAAGCAGACAGGCAACACATCAAGAATTTCCTATTATTTACCTCATACGGAAAGGGCCACTGAAGATCTGAGGCATAAATAAGCAATATAACATAAAGTACTTTACACCTGAATATGATGTGAACTTAATGTACTTTTGCTCATCAATGTACCCGTAATTGTCAAGTTTCACAGTATTTTTAAATTGCTTTATCTAGTATCTTGAATTTCATTTCCCCTTGAAAATAGTAGCAGGACACTCTCTGGAAGCTAACTGGACCTCTGATCACACCCATGTGTCTCTAATGAGACACAAACCGTATTAAAAATATATGCGGAGATGATGGAATTCAACTGTACTGGTATGGGACCTGACGGAAATTTAAAGGCAGAGACAGTGAGGAGCTGGCCTTGGTTCGCTGCGAGATCGTTATTAGATGGGAGGCTTTTGGCCTTTCTGTGGGTTGCCTTTCTCTTGACAGCATCTTTTGAAGCACAGACGCTTAGTCCAACTTCACCTGTTTTTTCTTCAGCGGTATGTGCTTCTGGGGCCTCATACAAGAAACCACTGTCCAGCCCAACTGCCCTTATACCAACTCCTTCTCCTAAGAGCGTTATCATTTTAGTTCTTACACTTATGCATCTGATTCATTTTGAGTTAATTTTCATATATGGTGTCAGGTAAGGATCCAACTTTTTTCTTTTGCATGTGGCTAACCAGTTGTCGAGCATCATTTGTTGAAAAGACTTCTTTCCCCACTGAACAGCCTTTACGTCCTTGTCAAAATTCAACAGATCACAAGCACACTGGTTCATTTCTGGATTCTCACCCTGATTCGACGGATCCATACGTACACCCTTATGCCAGTGCCAGGAGATGGCATAGCTGCAATTCTGCAGTAAGTTTTGAAACTGGAAAATGTAAGTCCTCTAATTTTATTATTTTTCCATAGTTATGGCTATTCCAAGTCCTTTCCCCTTCTATGTAAATTTCAGAATCAGCCTGAATCTTCTGGAAAAAAGGCAGGAGAGATTTTTAACAAAGACTGAGTTGAATCAAGATCTATTTGGGGAGTATCATCATCTTAACAAAATTAAACCCTTCCAATCCAAGAGAATGTCTCCTGCATTCAGAGAATGCATCAGAGTATCTCTCTCCATGGCTATAGTTTGAGAAAGGTTTTTACTTTGTTTTACTCACTAAGCCAACAAATAAGCTGTGCAAAATGAGGATGCAAAATGGTGAACACGACTTCCCACAGCTCCTCCAAAAGAACGTGTATAAAGAATTGCAGCCTTTGGCTTCTCCGTAACAAAATAAAGAAAAAGTACTGACATTTATATAAGAATATTTACTTCTTCACTCTTACCTGTAAACTAACCTAAATCTTCAAAATCTTTATACAGAAAATAGTTTTCAAAGTTAACAAGGCTTTGGAGCCACATGGCATTCCTCAGGAGTGCCAGCGAACAGAGGCGGCATGGCACACCCTCGGCCGAGCACCCCCGCACGTCAGGGGCCACTGGGGGGCAGCAGACACCGCTGCAGGGGGAGAAGCAGGAGGCTGTCAGCGGATGGGTCACAGAGAAACAGGTGCCCACAAGGAGCCCGCTGGAGGCTTCCTGCTGGCCCATGTGTGCCCAGCTCAACCTCAGAATGCAANTAAATATAAGTTACACTACATTACTCCTTAATGATGTCTCCTGTTCCCCAAAATAAGTTAATTTCTACCATTGGTGAAAATCCAGTAAACCCTCAGGAGCTGACCCGAAACAGATATTTAGTCAAGTTGTATTCCTGAAGGGCTGCCTGGGAAACTGACGTGCAATTAGGTTACAGGGAGTATGCTCTTCCAATTCAAATACTAACAGGTCTCTTAAGCATAAGCAGTAGACAATGACAGAACTACACACTTTATATAAAGTGATTTCACAAAACAGATGCAAGAAGGCCATGCTCTCACAGTTCAGGCTTTATTTCACCTCTAGCCTTTCCAACATCACTTTAGAGACCCACGGAGAAGGATGGAATTCTGAGGCCTAGGTTCCTATGGTAAATCATGTACAAGATTTTGTCATTAAAAGGCCACGAAAAATTCAAGTTCTCTGTGACCTGCTGCCTCCATATGAAAACTACAGTCAAGTTACCCAATGATACCACATTCTAAAAATTTACCTTTCTCAATGTTTCTAAGGAAACCAATTATTTTTACATCAGTAGTCCTTGACTGTGATTCAAAATCTACTTCCTCTTGAAGATCTTCAAACTGTCGGCTGCCTTCAGATGTTGAATACTCATTCATTTTAACCTCCAAAGATGAAATTTTTGCTTCATTCTGTGACACTCTAACATTAAGATCAAATAAATTTGCTTCTACTGTCAAAATTGCTGCTTTCATCCCTTTAATTTCATTGATATCAGTTGATATTTTCCTTAAAAGATGGGAAATACTGTCTAGCTCATTCAGTGAACAAGAGGAACTTGTTATGGAACCTAAGTCAACTGGCCCAGGTGAAAAGAAAATTGGTAAAGATGGTGATGGAAACCTTGATGACATTTTCACAAAATTCTCTCTCCTTCTTAATATTTGGTCATTTTTCTTTCACAGCTCACTAAGCTTTCATCAAAAGTAAAAGCAATCATTAAGGCTGTGACTTTAAGAAGTATTAAACATCAGTAACATTTTAAAACCTGTAACTGAAAAGACAGGATTGTACATTTCTGGAGTCAGAACTCAAAGTAAATCTGAAAATGCTCAACAAACCAGACCAGTTTTCTCTCTGCTTCAACTGAGAAGCCTTAACATGCAGCCCCCTGTATCCTGTAAGTCTTACTTACAGCTCCTCTCCAAACAACAGACCCTATTATTACACAGCAAACAATTCTGGCTTGTGATTGGCTGGAAGCAGACAGGCAACACATCAAGAATTTCCTATTATTTACCTCATACGGAAAGGGCCACTGAAGATCTGAGGCATAAATAAGCAATATAACATAAAGTACTTTACACCTGAATATGATGTGAACTTAATGTACTTTTGCTCATCAATGTACCCGTAATTGTCAAGTTTCACAGTATTTTTAAATTGCTTTATCTAGTATCTTGAATTTCATTTCCCCTTGAAAATAGTAGCAGGACACTCTCTGGAAGCTAACTGGACCTCTGATCACACCCATGTGTCTCTAATGAGACACAAACCGTATTAAAAATATATGCGGAGATGATGGAATTCAACTGTACTGGTATGGGACCTGACGGAAATTTAAAGGCAGAGACAGTGAGGAGCTGGCCTTGGTTCGCTGCGAGATCGTTATTAGATGGGAGGCTTTTGGCCTTTCTGTGGGTTGCCTTTCTCTTGACAGCATCTTTTGAAGCACAGACGCTTAGTCCAACTTCACCTGTTTTTTCTTCAGCGGTATGTGCTTCTGGGGCCTCATACAAGAAACCACTGTCCAGCCCAACTGCCCTTATACCAACTCCTTCTCCTAAGAGCGTTATCATTTTAGTTCTTACACTTATGCATCTGATTCATTTTGAGTTAATTTTCATATATGGTGTCAGGTAAGGATCCAACTTTTTTCTTTTGCATGTGGCTAACCAGTTGTCGAGCATCATTTGTTGAAAAGACTTCTTTCCCCACTGAACAGCCTTTACGTCCTTGTCAAAATTCAACAGATCACAAGCACACTGGTTCATTTCTGGATTCTCACCCTGATTCGACGGATCCATACGTACACCCTTATGCCAGTGCCAGGAGATGGCATAGCTGCAATTCTGCAGTAAGTTTTGAAACTGGAAAATGTAAGTCCTCTAATTTTATTATTTTTCCATAGTTATGGCTATTCCAAGTCCTTTCCCCTTCTATGTAAATTTCAGAATCAGCCTGAATCTTCTGGAAAAAAGGCAGGAGAGATTTTTAACAAAGACTGAGTTGAATCAAGATCTATTTGGGGAGTATCATCATCTTAACAAAATTAAACCCTTCCAATCCAAGAGAATGTCTCCTGCATTCAGAGAATGCATCAGAGTATCTCTCTCCATGGCTATAGTTTGAGAAAGGTTTTTACTTTGTTTTACTCACTAAGCCAACAAATAAGCTGTGCAAAATGAGGATGCAAAATGGTGAACACGACTTCCCACAGCTCCTCCAAAAGAACGTGTATAAAGAATTGCAGCCTTTGGCTTCTCCGTAACAAAATAAAGAAAAAGTACTGACATTTATATAAGAATATTTACTTCTTCACTCTTACCTGTAAACTAACCTAAATCTTCAAAATCTTTATACAGAAAATAGTTTTCAAAGTTAACAAGGCTTTGGAGCCACATGGCATTCCTCAGGAGTGCCAGCGAACAGAGGCGGCATGGCACACCCTCGGCCGAGCACCCCCGCACGTCAGGGGCCACTGGGGGGCAGCAGACACCGCTGCAGGGGGAGAAGCAGGAGGCTGTCAGCGGATGGGTCACAGAGAAACAGGTGCCCACAAGGAGCCCGCTGGAGGCTTCCTGCTGGCCCATGTGTGCCCAGCTCAACCTCAGAATGCAAAGTAAGCGAAGATCCTGCCATAGACTCCAGTGTAAATGTTCATCAACAGGGAAAGTTCGTTCATATATTCTTGGGAAACTAGAAGCTCAAGAAAGGTGAAGGTCAGCGAGTGAGTGGCAAAGCCTGGTTTAATGCCCCAGCAGTCTGTCCCCCTGAGCCCCTACTCATAACCACTGCATTACGATACTCCTATGATCCAGTAAATGGAACAAAATGCATTACGAAGAAAGCCCACATGGTGTAACTCTTTTTATAATACGTGTATGTGTGTACAGAAATGCACGGGGAACTCCACCCAGAAAGGATGGACAGGCACAAACATGCTTTAAAAATACTGAGACTACAGACACACAGCGGTCGGCAAGCGCGGCGCTCACCTCGGGGGAAGGCAGCGGGCGGCACGAAGAGGGCGCTTTCCTTGTTTCCTCTCAATATGAAAACTCCTTTTCACTAAGAGTCTTTCACGGTGATTCCAGTCCAATATGATACACATTAAGTATATACATTTATACCCTCTCCTTCTGGAGAGTCCATAAAAATGAAGTGAAGAATGTGAAAATGGCACAAATCCTCACCAACATATAGCAGGAGATTTCAAATTGGGTTTCCAAGATGATAATCCACTTCCTCCACTAAAGTGGAGAAAGGAAATCAGAAATTCTATTATATTAAAAATATTTTTTATCTCTATACTCCTTAGAACTCTGTTTTTACATGTTCTTACATATCAATAATAGCATTTGAGTGTGTGTATGTAAACGAAATACATACACTGAGTGTACACACTGAAAAATAACTTTAGCATTGTATGGTTAGGGAGCAGATTACAGCAGATGAGATTTCAACCACCTCCGGAAACAGAACACACACCCGTGAAGACTGGCCGAGGCCCAGCCGAAGAGCCACGAACAAGAGACTGAGAACCGCAGCGACTTAAAGCCCCAGATCTGGGTACAAACCACACGACGG
This sequence comes from Raphicerus campestris, assembly GCA_006410735.1. Taxonomy (NCBI): domain Eukaryota; kingdom Metazoa; phylum Chordata; class Mammalia; order Artiodactyla; family Bovidae; genus Raphicerus; species Raphicerus campestris. The sequence goes on from SJYW01002432.1 coordinate 215,981, forward strand.
AAGCACAAAACAGATATCAGACCGCAGTTAAGCGCTGCAGAGGGAAAAATGGTTTTAGGAAAGCAGATTAGGGAGAATGGGGCTGGGGCCTAGGGAAGGCCTCAGAGATGAGCAAGCTTACAGACGACAAGAAGAAAACACTCCCAGAAGAGGGCAAAAGCAGCTCACACATGCTCTTCTCTGAATGCTCCAAAAGAGAAACACACCAAGCAGGTCTGAG
>SJYW01002432.1:216973-261637 GCA_006410735.1 Raphicerus campestris
TGCCCACAAGGAGCCCGCTGGAGGCTTCCTGCTGGCCCATGTGTGCCCAGCTCAACCTCAGAATGCAAAGTAAGCGAAGATCCTTCCATAGACTCCAGTGTAAATGTTCATCAACAGGGAAAGTTCGTTCATATATTCTTGGGAAACTAGAAGCTCAAGAAAGGTGAAGGTCAGCGAGTGAGTGGCAAAGCCTGGTTTAATGCCCTAGCAGTCTGTCCCCCTGAGCCCCTACTCATAACCACTGCATTACGATACTCCTATGATCCAGTAAATGGAACAAAATACATTACGAAGAAAGCCCACATGGTGTAACTCTTTTTATAATACGTGTATGTGTGTACAGAAATGCACGGGGAACTCCACCCAGAAAGGATGGACAGGCACAAACATGCTTTAAAAATACTGAGACTACAGACACACAGCGGTCGGCAAGCGCGGCGCTCACCTCGGGGGAAGGCAGCGGGCGGCACGAAGAGGGCGCTTTCCTTGTTTCCTCTCAATATGAAAACTCCTTTTCACTAAGAGTCTTTCACGGTGATTCCAGTCCAATATGATACACATTAAGTATATACATTTATACCCTCTCCTTCTGGAGAGTCCATAAAAATGAAGTGAAGAATGTGAAAATGGCACAAATCCTCACCAACATATAGCAGGAGATTTCAAATTGGGTTTCCAAGATGATAATCCACTTCCTCCACTAAAGTGGAGAAAGGAAATCAGAAATTCTATTATATTAAAAATATTTTTTATCTCTATACTCCTTAGAACTCTGTTTTTACATGTTCTTACATATCAATAATAGCATTTGAGTGTGTGTATGTAAACGAAATACATACACTGAGTGTACACACTGAAAAATAACTTTAGCATTGTATGGTTAGGGAGCAGATTACAGCAGATGAGATTTCAACCACCTCCGGAAACAGAACACACACCCGTGAAGACTGGCCGAGGCCCAGCCGAAGAGCCACGAACAAGAGACTGAGAACCGCAGCGACTTAAAGCCCCAGATCTGGGTACAAACCACACGACGGAAGCACAAAACAGATATCAGACCGCAGTTAAGCGCTGCAGAGGGAAACATGGTTTTAGGAAAGCAGATTAGGGAGAATGGGGCTGGGGCCTAGGGAAGGCCTCAGAGATGAGCAAGCTTACAGACGACAAGAAGAAAACACTCCCAGNGCATAGACTTGGATTACTGTGATATTGAATGGTTTGCCTTGGAAACGAACAGAGATCATTCTGTCATTTTTGAGACTGCCTCCAAGTACTGTATTTCGGACTCTTTTATTGACCATGACGGCTACTCCTATTCATTAGCTGCAGGCAAGTCACAGGTGCTGTCTTACCCTCAAGGGTGTAAACAGCTCGGGCAGAAATATTGAGGCCACCTAAGGTCTGTTGACCACATGGTCCTCCACCTCACAGAATTCTTTTCTTCTTCCGGATTACTATAACATACTTGGGAACTGCTAATATGACACAAGATCCTTTCTGTAATGTTCATTTGTGGTTATATGTGTGTACATAAGCGCATTTGTCCTCTCTAACAAAATTATAAACTCCTGGTAGGTCTGTACTTTTCCCAAATTTCTTTCAGGGTGCGGACATATAGGAAGCACTTATGAAGTGTTTGTAGAGTAAAATAATGACCTGAATTACAAAAGCATTCTTCAGGGATAAATGCAATGATCATGCACTCATTCAAAATGCATGAGAGGCGCAGAGCGGAGTGTCTAAGAACAGGAATGCTGGAGCCAGACTGTCTGGGCTTGAATCCCAGATCTGTTACTCCCTCTGAGCCCTTAGACAAGTTGCTTATCCCCTCTCTGCCTTAGTTTCCTCATCTGTGACCTAAGTATGATACCAGTTTCTTTTTCACAGAGTCATTATCAGAATGAAGTTAATCATCGTGAAGTATTTGCGCTGTGCCTGGCTTACTGGCAGTACTGTGGTTGTTGATTAAAAATTAAACGCCTCCCCTGAGTCAGGTGCTGTGCTAAGCACCAGAGCACAGAGATGAGCGAAACGGAGTCCCTGCAACCGAGACACACACCATCCAAAAGACAGGTGCGTTTCCTCTCTCTCTTTACCGGCCACTGCAGTACCAAGAATGAAAACACGTGTTTTGCCATTACTGGGCGTAAAATCCTTAGTCGATATGTAGATAATATTGAAAGGTAATTTTTGTAGTGTTCTTTTTGAAAAACAGAGAATGTTTTCATTAAAATGTATTCAGGATAGGGAAAATTTGTATNGGCCACTGCAGTACCAAGAATGAAAACACGTGTTTTGCCATTACTGGGCGTAAAATCCTTAGTCGATATGTAGATAATATTGAAAGGTAATTTTTGTAGTGTTCTTTTTGAAAAACAGAGAATGTTTTCATTAAAATGTATTCAGGATAGGGAAAATTTGTATTAAAATGTGTTCAAGAGAGTTAACTTTCAAGACAATCTATTTAAAATGGCAGAAAGAAACTTGCAAGCTGCTTAAGAATGTGCATATTTAGACCTCAAGTGTCTGTCTGGATTACAGAGGGAACAACCCCACTGAAGTGATGGGGTTCAGTGGTCTGACACTGTTACGGTGCCTAAGACACGTTTGCATAAACCACACTGCATCCAGAGGAAGACATTCGTAACAATACTTAAGAAAAACCATTAGAGGAACTAGGAGCAGGTATTCAGCTTGAGAAAGACTAAGCAGGACAATGAGAATTGTTTCCCAGCATGGAAGAGCTCTCTGGCTCAAGAGGAAAAACCTATGTTTGCTTTAGGAGATTGGATGAGGACTGGATTTCAATCACAGTTGAGGGCTGTCCGAGAGAAGATGGCTAACAAGAGCATTGGTTTTGAAGTCAAAGAGGCCTGAGTACCAACCTCAGCTGAATGGAATCCCTCGTCCTTTCACTCTGGTGCCCTAGCATCTCCGGCCTCTGATCAGGGCAGAATTCCAACTGGGTACCGCCCGCCTTTTTGCACATGAGGGGAGAGGAGATCAGAAGAGGGGTGTCCTTCAGCCTGAAATGCTTTTCTCTGTTTTTCTTGGAATGCCTGAAAGATTAGTCACTCAGTCATGACCAACTCTTTGCAACCCCATGGACTGTAGCCCACCAGGCTCCTCTGTCCATGGAATTCTCCAGGGAAGAATACTGGAATGGGTGGCCATTCCCTTCTCCAGGGGATCTTCCCCAACCCAGGGATTGAACCTGAGTCACCTGCATTGCAGGCAGATTCTTTATCCTGTGAACCACCAGGGAAGCCTAGTGAACTTACATTTGTCCTTCCAGACTCAGCCAGAAGCTGATCATAGCGATAAACCAGATATTCCCACTCCACTTAGAACAGTGGTCCCCAAACTTTTTGGCACCAGGGACCTCTTTCATGGAAGACAATTTTCCCACAGCCTGGGGCGGTGGAGGGGTGGAAGGGGCGGGGATAGTACTGAGAGGATTCAAGCACAGTACATTTACTGTGCACTTTATTTCAATTAGTTTCCGTCAGCTGCACCTCAGATCATCAGGCATTAGATTCTAGAGGCTGGGGACCCCTGACTTTAAATATCTACCTAGTAAGTACACCTGCCTACTAGAATCATTCCCCTGTTCCTCACTTTGGCCACCTGATGCAAAGAACTGACTCATTGGAAAAGAACCTGATTCTGGAAAAGATGGAAGGCAGGAGAAGGGGACGACAGAGGATGAGATGGTTGGATGGCATCACCAACTCTATGGACATGAGTTTGAGTAAACTCCAGGAGTTGGTGATGGACAGGGAGGCCTGGCGTGCTGCAGGCCATGGGGTCACAGAGTCGGACAGGACTGATCACTGAACTGAGTGTTCCTCATGCCGTGAGTCTTTGGGAACAGAGCCATGCATCTTATTTATCTTTCTCTTTGCAGCATTTGGGTTCTAAGAAGAGCAATTTGAATGAATAAGTGTTTTCATTACTAAATATTATGTGGCATGTCCACCCTTGGATCAAAAGTCCTCAAGTGTAGGGAACTCCAGTCCCAACATTTGTTTTTGGTATTGATATTGACATATTTGTCTTCAATGTCTTGTCCAGTTGAGCAGATATATTGCCAACATCATCATTTCTCTGATTTCAGGGGTATCTAGCCCCTAGGTTTTCATTTTAAAAAGTATTTATTTATTTGGCTGCACTGGGTCTTAGTTGCAGCCTGTGGGATCTAGTTCCCTGACCAGGGGAACTTTGGTCAGACCTAGGCCCTCTGCACTGGGAGAACAGAGTCTTAGCTATTTAACCAGAGAAGTCCCTAAATTCTTATTCTTTTGCAGTGGAAAAGGTGTTGCCCCTGGGGTAGTGTTGAGTGTGGTACAGAGAGCACACAGTCAAGATTTGGAGACTGAAGATTTCACCTTTGTAGCTCTGACTTCCACTCCTCCTCCCAGGCACCATCATCTCTATGGGAATGGAGCATTCTTTCAACTTAGATTCTTGCAAAGGATGGTAATTTTTTTCCTTTTAAATTGTTTTCTGAGGATGGTAATTCATATAGCGAGGGATAGTCAGTACCCACTAAGCTATCAAGGCAGATTATAATTAAACATTTAATTCCCTATTTTTAAATGGTTTTGTATTTTGGTACCCATCAGTTCAGTTCGGTTCAATTCAGTCACGTCCGACTCTTTGCGACCCAGGGACTGCAGCACGCCAGGCCTCCCTGTCCATCACCAGCTCCCGGAGTTTACCCAAACTCATGTCTATCGAGTCGGTGATGCCATCCAGCCATCTCATCCTCTGTCGTCCCCTTCTCCTCCTGCCCTCAATCTTTCCCAGCATCAGGGTCTTTTCCAATGAGTCAGTGCTCCCTATCAGGTGGCCAAAGTACTGGAGTTTCAGCTTCAGCATCAGTCCTTCCAGTAAATATTCAGGACTGATTTCCTTTAGGATGGATTGGTTGGATCTCCTTGCTGTCCGACATCTATTTACTTAAAATTTACTTTTATTTATTTCTTAGCTTAGTCCTCCGAGCAGAGATCGCGCCTGTGGCCCCTGCAGTGGAAGCATGGAATCCTAACCGCTGGAAGGCCAGGAAAGCCCCAGAGCAGATTAATTTCTTTGCTCCTAAAACAGTATCAGTCAATGCACCACGAAAACCACAGTTTCTTTCCTTATTATTGAACATCTTTTCACTGTAGGAATTTAAAAAATTTTACTTTATTTTAATAAGAATTACCTTTACAGGAAGAAGAATGTATAATATGCCACTCTGGGTAACAAGAGGAGGTGAAGATACAGATATGTAATTGCTTATTTATCCACAGACTATCTCTAGAGGGATACATAGGATTATGGTAATACAAGTCACCCCCAGAAGAACAGGCAGGGTAGGAGGGAGACTTCTGAGGGGTTGAACCATGTAAATTACTTCACTTCCTTCCATGCAAACATAAGCCAGGTAATTATTTCATGCCCCTGACATTGAAGGCGTTGTTCCAGCGGCTTGCCATGTCATGGGGCCATTACTGTCAATTAACATGGTTGTGGGAAAACTGAGCTTAAGCACTTGGTCAGCAAGCGGCACTTGTGCACTGTGAGGGAGGAAGTTCAGCTGTGTCTAACATCGCTTGGGTTTTACCATCATTTTCTATTTTTAAAATTCTTTTATTTTCTTCCCGATTCAATTAACAAGTTTTTATTTAGTGCCTACTCTCTGCCCAGTAGTGTCCTAGGAATTCTAGGAGATATGAAAGAAGCCTACATGAGACAATTTTTAACGTTCTTGCCAAGCGTGGGGATCACTGTGGAATGGAGTGATGAGCAAGTTGTCTTGGAAGCCGAGCCTTGAATTGAGGTTGAGGCTTGGACGGCAACGGAAGGCTTAGACAAGCGGAAGGCGGGCAGGAGGTGCTCTGAGCCAGGAGACACAGCTCATCAGGGGGCCTTAGGGGAGAGGAGAGAAATGTGGATGGTCAAAGAAGCTAAGGCTGGTTTATTAAGGCCCAAGGTCAAGCAGAGCAGCTTAGCTGTGAGGGTCCACTGGGAGTGATAAACCCCAGGGAGAGGTCAGCCTAGCATTAACAATGGAAAGAAGGAAAAGCAGAAACCAGAGGCATGGAGACCACCCTTGTTGCAATAATCTAGATGTAAAATGATGAGGGGTGAAGGTTTGGGCTAGAATGATGGCGGGGAGGTGGCATTCAGGAATAAAGAGGAAAGAAAGCATTCCTGAGACATTTCAAAGGAGGAAGTAGCAAGCAGGTCTTGAGGACAGGCTGGGGATGGAGAGAGAGAATACTCACACATAATGTCAGTCTTTCTAGTTTATGAGACCAGAAAGCAACTCATTTTCTCTTTTCTTTCCTTGCACACACATTGACCCCCTCATGGCGTCCAGCTGAAATTCAGTTATAAAGCAGAATCGATTTTTTTCCCAGGTGGAAACGGGTAATCTTATTTGCTTTGAGCTCCATTACTCGACCTGAGTCTTGCCTGGGGTCTGTTCTCCCATAGCTCTCCTCCCTCTAGGATGAAGCTCTCCTCTTAGGCCTTGCTAGTCCCGCGTGTGGTGTGCAGGTTTATCACCCGCTAAACCATAAGTCCTTTGAGAGCAGGGACCATGAGTAAGTACTCAATAAGCGTCTGTTAACTGTTGAAGAAATGAGATCTAAACTAAATTTAATGGAAGAAAGCTTTCTAGGGGCTTCGCTGGTGGTCCAGTGATTAGGAATGTGTGCATCAGGGTTAGATTCCTGGCTGCAGGATCCCACACCCCTGCCTTGCAGATGGCTGCTGCAACTAGAAAAAAAAGTCCACAGGCCGGAAGACAAAGCTTTCCAGAAACAAAGCTATTTTAAAAATAATTTACATTAAGTTTACATAACAGAAGTTTCTCTGCTCCAGTCACTCAAACCACTGGCCAAGTAAGAGGGAAACACCTATTGTTAAGGTTATTAGGACCACAAGGTTTTATTCCTTGGCTTAAGTGTAGACCCGCAATAATAATAATGATGATGATGCATTGTAATAGTACCATATAATAATAAAAGTTGCTCTTAGGGGTCAGAATGAAGCGCTTCATGTATGTTTTACACAAGTTGCTGGATAGTGATTATTTTCATTATTTCACAGGACATGAACAGGCACATAAAGTTTAAGAAATTTGCAAAAGGTTCTCCAGCTAGTTAGTTTGGCAGCTGAGATTTGAACCCAGACAACTGGACTCTGGAGTTCCCCGATCCTTAAAGCGCCACTTTGGACTGCATGGAGATGCAGCTCTGCTGAAGACCTAGAGGTTATTTGAGGCATATCAATCTTTTTGGAGGCTTCCCTCGTGGCTCAGACTGTAAAGAATCTGCCTGCAGTGTGGGAAACCGGGGCGTAATCCCTGAGTTGGGAAGACCCCCTGGAGAAAGGCATGGCAATCCACTCCACTATTCTTGCCTGGAGAACCCCATGGACAGAGGAGCCTGGTGGGCTTCAGAATATGGGGTCGCAAGGAGTTAGACACGACTGAACGACTTTCACAGTCTCTTTTAGGGGAAGGGGACTTTGCCACGTTGTATACCAATCCTTCCCACCCTGTTATCAATTCCTTTTTTATGGAGTATGCCCTTAGACCAAAGCAACGGAGAAGAAATAGACTATTTGACGCGTAAACGAACAACTCCGGCAAGAGTACCCTTTTACCGATCACCTAGTAACGCGGGAATAACACCCTTTACCTGGCACCGAAATGTGACCCCCTCCTCTCATTTTTGTTAAGGCCTCGCTTTATTTGGAAACTCTTAAAATAAGCGGTCATATGATTCAAACAAGCAGCGGCGCGCCCCCTCCCCGGCGGCCGGGCGCAGCTGTCCGCGCCTCCCCCGCCCGCATTCCAGCCCTCTGAGGTCACGGGCCGCCGCCGCCTCTCCGGATCCGCCCGCCCGCCCGGCCCGGGGGAGGGACGCCCGGGCCCGGCCGCCCCGCTGCTCCGGCCGCGCGTCCTCCGGCTGCCCGGCCCGCGCCGGGCCTCTGCGTGCNTACTAAGAGAATACATGTCTTTTTATAAAATGTTCTTATATCAGTAGTACAGATAAGTAGGGTGGCCACTGGCACTTCCTACCTCACTAAACGGAACCGCAGTATATATCTTGGAACCTCTGTTTCCATGCCGGGATGATTTGTGCAGCGTCACTGCCCACAAACAGCTTCAGTAGGCCTTTGCTTCTCTGTTTCTTCCCTCTTGCTCTCAAACTAACCTCTAGGGTTTAAACAAACAAACAAAAGTAATGAAATTTTGACTTAAGGTCTATATTTTTTCTCTAAGGCATGTCTTTCTCAGGAATTCTTTTAAATCTTATATTACATTTGATAATCACATTTTAATTGTGCTCTCCTGGGTTTTAATTAGATTCATTGCAAAAGATTATTTTCTTACAAATTTTAATTCATTTATTATCTCGGCTGTGCTAGGTCTTCGTTCCTGTGTGTGGGTTTGTTTTTTCTCTAGTTGAGCGAGTAGGGCCTCGCCTCCAGCTGGTCCAGGCTTCTCCCCCCTTGCGGTGGCTTCTCCTGCTGCGGAGCGCGGGCTTCGGGCCCTGCGGGCTCGGTGGTTGCGGCTCCTGGGCGCGGGAGCCCAGGCCCGCGGGCTGCGGCTGCGCTGCGCTGCGCGGAGTCTTCCCGGACCCTCGGGAGCCCAGGCCCGCGGGCTGTGGCTGCGCTGCGCTGCGCGGAGTCTTCCCGGGCCCGGCGTNCCCAGGCCCGCGGGCTGTGGCGCGGGGCTCAGCTGCGCGGAGCCTTCCCGGGCCCTCGGGAGCCCAGGCCCGCGGGCTGTGGCTGCGCTGCGCTGCGCGGAGCCTTCCCGGGCCCGGCGTCTTCCGTGTCTGCTGCACCCGCAGGCGGATGGACTCGCGATCGCCGAGCCGCCGGGGAGGCTCCCTTGCTGCAGCTTCTTGCTCAGTAGACTACCCTTGCCCATCTGCTTTAATCGTGTTTTTTTGGTGTGTTTTTATTCATTGATTCACATTCATCGAAGCTTAGTAGGAGTCAGTGCCTGGTCCTGGCGCTTCGGAGGACCCAGCAGAACTGGTTTCTGCCTCCCACGCCCCACCCCTCACGGAACCTCACATTCATATGCTCCGGCTATTCTTCTTGGCGTGTGTCTTAGTCCACTCAGGCCGCTCCGACGTGTCACAGATGGCTTGGCCCATAATCCACAGAGAGTGATCTCTCATCCTTCTGGAGGCTGGGGGTCAAAGGTCAAGCTGTTGCACGGTCAGGCTCTGCTGAGAGCCCTCCTCTCCTCTGGCTGGCGGCTTTCCGGTATCTCACTGTGTACTCACCCGGCAGAGAGCAGGGGAAAAGTAATTTCTTTTATAGCATGTCTGTCTTTATCTTAATGTTCTTATTCAGCTTAAGTTTGCATTTGGTTGGAGTTTTTAAGTTTTTAGATCTCCAGTTAGGAAAATAGGACATTTTAAAAGTCCTGGAAGCCTGCTGGGGACTTGCCCGGTGGTCCAGTGGTTAAAGCTCTCACTGCCAGGTCTGGGTTGGATCCTGGTCAGGGAGCTAGGATCCCCCCAGCCCCGTGGCACGGCCAAAAGAAAAAAAAAAGCAAACCTGGAAAGCTTTTGAAGATGAGGTTTTCCTCTTCCGCTGTGATACATTATGTGTTCGTTTATAACTTGAGGGTTGGAGGGCAGTTTTCTTTCAGCTCTTGGTGAACGTTTTGTGTAGAGGGAACAAGGATCCCCGTTGTTTTCTGCATGTATAGCATACATACGTCACTTATCCAAATAAACAGTTTTCAAATGGCTACTAAGCACCCCTAAGGTTACCTATGAAGCATTTTATTGAAAAAGTTGAAAAGTTTAGCAAAGCTTAGAAGTTCTCACTATGGCCTCTCATTTTAAAATTATAATTTGATATTTGGTCACTTTGTTCTGATTTATCACAGATATTCAGAAAGTGTTTTTAGAGTTGTATTTGAAACGCATCCCACACATGGCAAGTTTTGACTCCGTGGTGTGTAACGACGGGTGGTGTGTAACCTCCGTCGTAGTAGGACTCATGTCACCGGTGTCTGCAGCGGTGCTCCTGCCTCCTCGGGTGGGCTTCCCCAGGGGCTCGGCGGTAGAGGACCCACCTGCAGTGCAGGAGACAGCAGGTTCCATCCCTGGGTTGGAAACACCCCCTGGAGAAGGGAACTGCAGCCCCTTCTAGAATTGTTGCCTGGGAAATCCCATGGACAGAGGAGCTTGGGGGGCTGCAGTCAGGGGGTCACAGAGAGTCAGACGGGACCGAGGGAGTAACATGACCACCACCCCCTTACAGTGCAAGGTTGCGGAATCAGTGTCCTCTGAGTAAAAGTTAAGCTTCTTGCCTTGAGTTCAGACTGATAAGCAGAGACCACAGTTCAGTCAAGTCAGCCTTTATTTGCTGTATGGTTTTACTTCCTGGAGAGAGTTGAACATTTACAGACTTTGAGCAGAGGTAGCAGAGAACCTCTTTTCTTTAAACTTTTTTCTTTTTCATTTTGGGATTCTTCTGAAATACTTAGAGCGTGTGTCAGAGGCTGTCTGGGGTGAGATGCTCTTGTGAGGGGAATGGCAGCTTCTTTGTTGAACTTGAAACCGATTCTTCTCACACTGTTTTCTGGCAAATGGGGACATTTTTTGGCCGTGGGATTTGTTGGAATCAAAGAGGAATCGTGCATTTAATACAAACCATTGCTCTCAAGCACTACTTTAGAAAGTGTTCTTGGCCATCAGAGTGTTTTATTTTAAATTAGCATCTTAGGTATTCCAAATATCCACTGACCTTATCTTGACTGTTATCTGAGTAGGCCTCAAGAATTTCATGCGCATTTCCGTCTGTACTAGCTATTTCCATTTGGACTCTAAAAATAGCTGAAATATGTGTAAGGTAAGAGTATAGTACCTGCAAACTTTTTAGCCTTTGGGCTGAGCATTTACTCATTCAGGCATGTATGTTAAAAAACAGGTAAGGCTGACTTATAGACAAGGATCAGTAAATATTTTAGTTTGATCTATTGGACCATCTGAAGCAAATTTAAATCTTAGATTGGCCTCTTTATATAAATAAAGAAAGCTTTCCAAAGTCCAAACTTGATTATAAATGAGCAAGGATTTTTCTTGATTCTTAGATTTTTCTGTTGCTTCTCTTACTTGGTCTAAATAATTAAAACTAGTCATATCAGTAAGTAGAGGGATTTTATATACAAACATGGAGATATTATGCACTTTATAATAATGTATGGCACAAGTTATTATAGATTTTGGACACCTGTTTACTCAAAGAAACGGAGTGTTCAACCTTTACGGAATTACTAGTAAATTTCAGGGCTCATGGTCTGAGACGTTCTTCTGCCAGTGCTGGATTTTTCACCTGAGAGACGTTGGCGATGTCCTTGAACGTCTTTCACAATGGTCTGTCCCCACAGTGTGGTCTCGTGACCGTATGGAATCGAGAGTGGATTTGCTCGTATACAGAGGTTTGCGAGTTGGTAACAAGATGGCAGACAGGGGAGCTGATGGCGTTTCAGGGAGCCCTCTAAGCTCTTCACTCTCCTTGGTGCTTATGGCTTCAGATCGCATTCCTTGTGATACTGGGTGCTGTTAACAGCTTTCTACCGTCCTCCTTGTGGGTGGATACACGTTGTTGCTGGAAGCTTAGCATCTCTTATTTAATCCTCACAGTGAGTTGGGCATTCTCTCTTCCATTTTAAAAGGAGGAAACTGAAGTTCTGAAAAATAGGGTGCTTTGCGGCACTCACCTGGGCAATCGTACAGCTAATACGCAGAGGAGCCAGAATTTGAGTTTGTATGTGTCAGACTTCTGCTTGAACTTTGACTTGTAAAGTTGTTTTTTTTTTTAATGAGTTTTAAAATCTTAAGTGTCATGGACCCTTTGGAGAATCTGATCAAAATGCAGAATCTTGCACACAATTTCAGGTGAGTCTAGGGTCCACCCCTCTTTGCGTTCATTGATGAGCTCAGGTGGTGGGCCTCAAAGCCTCTTGGATGAGGCAGTCTTTCCCCTTCTCTCGGCTAAACAGGGTCTCTTTCTTCCCTACTCTTTCTTTTCCCAGAGGGAAGGTGGTGGTAGTGAACATTTGTGAAAAATTCAAGACCTTCATATTTTTAAGAAAACAATTTGCCTCTGAAGTATCACTCCTTACCCCCTTCCCCAACCAATGCCTGTTTTGAATGGCCTTTAGATTTTAGGAAAGGGCATTTGGGGTATTCATTTCCTCTCCTGGATAACTTAGTGTTACAGAAAAAAAGAAAATCTCCTTTCAAGGAGGAAAGGGAGCAGATTGTGAATGGTGGCCCCTTCACCGCGCCTCCGACGGTGGGTCCTCGTCTTTCTCTCGCCAGGCAGCACCTTTGTGCCCACGCAGGCAGTAGGTGTCCTCCCCTGGCGGCATGGGCTACTCACATTTCCTTCACCCACTGACCACCCCCGCCCCCGCCCGGCCGGTTGCTGAGCAGTCTACTTTACTCTGCTTGTCAGAATACACACCCTGTCTGAACTTGGCTTTTTCTTTTCTGTTAACAAAGCTTTTGCTCACATCACTGTTTTAACCAATATGTTGCTTTAGCAAATATTTTTCTATTTGGTTCTCTAAGCAGTTTGTTCATACATAAATGTCACTTAAATTTATCTTTCAGTGAACTGACAGGATATCCAAAGGCAATTTAAATTCCTAAGAATCATCTTAAGATGTTAATTTCACTAGAATAAACATGCATGACCCAAATCCTATATGAGAAGGAGCGGCTTGTTGTAGAAATAACTCTTGTCAAGGGTTTGTGCCACTTCATCTAGATTATCCAAATGAAATCACGAAAAGGTGTGCAGGCTTTTTATTTGTGAATAGGACACTGTAATTGTGTTATTTTGAACAAGTTTTAACTGAGCAGGCTAAGAAAATATACAAGTAATTCCATGCTGGGTGGCAGCAGCTCATTTCTCTGTGAATCGAAAAACAGCTTGTCTTTGCTCAGTCACGTTATAGTTATTAAGACGGCTCAGTCTTTGACTTGAGAAATTAGTTCCCATGTCAAGTGACTTTGTAGCAGACGTCAGATTCCAGCGTTGCGGGCGACCAGGCGGGGTCTGGGGCCAGGTGGACGTGGGCACTCCCTGTGTGGCCGAAGGAAAGCAGCGCCTCTGGCTCCTGTGTCTTCCACGCGTGACTGTCGCGCGTGGCAGCAGCGGTAGCTTTCTGCTGGATGCTGACAGTGTGCCTAGCCTCTGCACTAGACGCGTTACGCATTCTCAGTCTCATCCCGCGTGTAACTGGGTTCCTTCCTCCTCCCGCCGTCTCGGAAATGGAGTGGACTAGCGATGGGCAGCGTCCAGACCACGGGGCCCCTGATGCAGGACACGTGTGCGGTGTGTGTGTTCAGTTGCTCAGCTGTGCCTGACTCTTGGAGGCCCTGCGGACTGTAGTCCCCCAGGTTCCTCTGTCCATGGGATTTTTCCAGGCAAAAATACTGAAATGGATTACCACTTCCTTCTCTAGGGGATCTTCCCAACCTAGGGGTCAAACCTGAGCTCAAACCTGCAGCTCCCGCCTTAGCAGGCGGATTCTTTACTGAGCCACCTGGAAGCCACTACTTGTTTAGTGCAGAGTTATTTTTCTTTAGCCATTTCTGTTTTCTTTTTTCATCATGTAAATTTGTTCACTGGTTAGAATAATTTACAGAGAAAAGTGACTCAAGGTATTGTCCTTAAGTCAGCCAATTAAGCTCAAGAACTATACCACTGAGAATGAAAATATTCCAAATGATGTCCTTTCTCTTCCTCCAAGAGTTTATTAGATTGGATTGGATGGAGTGGATTATCTAGAAAATAACCTTAATTCTCACCTATATTTTGCAAATGCTTATTTCTTTGTATTTTTGTTAACTGGCATGCATTTTGAAGTCAGATTTACGTCTGAATGGTGACTTAAGGAAAAGAAGCATGTTTGATCATGAAATGTTATGTCTAAGACGACGAATCAGTGTACCGTATCTGTCCCCCGATGCTGGAATGCAGACTTCACTGCCCACCACAGTGCTGCCTGGCCTGCCTGGGGCGGCCAGCGAGGGGGACCCCCGGCTAGAGCCGAGGTCTTCCTGCTGCAGGCTTAGCGCTCTTCCCTTAGTTAGCAGCACACTGCTTTTTCTTTGAGCCATTGCCATTTTCCTAAAGAAAGACAATCCAGTCATTATTTTAAATAATTTATTTTAAAAGGAAAGAAAGAGAAAGACAAGGAAAAGTTGCCAAAGAGAAAGCCCTGTTACTGAAGGGCTAGCATTTAAGTGTAGAATTTTCTATGCTACAGAAGACGTAATGAGAAATCTTATACTGTTTCAGGGGACTTAAACTCTGATAACTGGAGCTAATGTTACTTGAGGACTTACTCTTGCGTGTTCTAAGCCCTTTAAATGTTTCTGTTTATTTCGATCCCTACCAGCCCTATGAGAGAGGCAGTCTCATACCCATTTTGTAGGTGGGGTGAACTGAGGCCAAAAGGTGTTGAGTAACTTGCTCACAGTTAAGAAACCACAACAGGACAAGTGCTTCCAGCTCCCTGATCAGCACCTTTCTCCCCACTAGTTGACCTGGGGCCAGTGGCAGGTGGCCTGCACCGAGCTCATGCCCTTCAGGGCCATTTGTCAGAGTTGCAGCCTCCCAAATCTGATGGAGATTGTTTTAAGTACTTTTGAAATTTGTTATCTTTTATTTTAATTACTACCATCTATTTTGCTTTAAATATGATGTTGGAGTTGCATCAGGCAAGGAAAGATAAAGCCTGAGAAGGAGCTTGAATCACGATCAGGCCTCGAGGCATGGTTTGGAACGTCTGAGTGCAGAACCGCTTGATAGGAAGCCTCTCGAGAGCTTGCTTCCTGGAGCGTTGGAAGTGCAGTCTGCTGAAACACAGCCCGGGAGAGCTGCCGTTGAGGGGCTTGCCCAAGCGAGATCTGGTTGCAGTGCTGGGGGTGGACTTGGGGGCTTCCGAGTCAGAGTCTGCCTCCAGGCAAGAAACAGTGGCGAGCCAGGGAGCCGCTGGCGTTCTCGCTGCCTTTACTGTTGAAGCCGCGTCCCTGAGAGCACCTGCTCTGTACACAGCCGTCTTTCAGTCTGTCACAGCAGTTCCTCCCGCCACCCGAGTGTGGCCGTTCTGCCATCTGTGAATTACAGGCATGGGGACAGGGCCACTGTACCTTGTTATTCCATCTTTAATTCTTCTGTAAGTCATGTTTCTGTCGTTTCAACTTTGGTTTTTAGCCACATCATGCGGCGTGTGGGGCCTTAGTTCCCTGGTCTGGGATCAAACCTGAGTCCCCTGCACTGGAAGAGCAGAATCCTAACCACTGGACCGCCAGGGCAGTCTCTGTTTGTTTTTTGCTGTTGTTGTTGATTGAGACTTTTATCTTTGTGTCCCTTGCGTATACGGTGGTTGGATATAGGAATAGAGGACCATTCCTGGTATCCTTGGTAGCGCATACACACTAGTGGCTCGCTCATTCTCTTCTGCTTCTGAGTAAAAAGACAATACTGTATACAAAAGAAGTCTGTCTGTTCATATTTATTTGCTTGACTGTACCAGGTCTTAGCTGCGATCCTTGATCAGGGATCAAACCTGGGCCGCCTGCGTTGGGAGCGCTGAGTCTTAGCCACTGGACCACCAGGGAAATCCCTTGTATGTATTTTTAAATAGCACTTCTTGGAATAAAATAAAACTGGCATTATGGTACTTAAACAGTTAAAAAATATTGAGTGTGTGTTTCTGAGTTAGGTACTCCCCATCCCCTACCCCATTCCTTGATCCTCAGTGAACAGCTTCGATTAAAAGGAAATCCATTAGACGCTTGAGTGTGGCCTTTATTACATGGAACTTTATGTTATTGATAAAAAAGGGGAAATAGCTTTTTTACATTAGAAAGGGACACACTTTTATTCTTTTCTTGGAGTATTTGTGTGTATGGAAGAAATATTTGTTAAAAGTAGAAAAACACTGAATGAATATGTAAGGGAAAAAATTAGTTCTTGTATGATGAAACCATGGTTTTCAAACTCCCTCTATAAATGAAGAAGCAAACATAGCTTGAAGTCTGAGATTCTTCACATGTACAATTAGGATTTTAACCAAGAAAGTAATTTACCTGATTTTTTTTTTTTTTTTNATTTGCCTCTGAAGTATCACTCCTTACCCCCTTCCCCAACCAATGCCTGTTTTGAATGGCCTTTAGATTTTAGGAAAGGGCATTTGGGGTATTCATTTCCTCTCCTGGATAACTTAGTGTTACAGAAAAAAAGAAAATCTCCTTTCAAGGAGGAAAGGGAGCAGATTGTGAATGGTGGCCCCTTCACCGTGCCTCCGACGGTGGGTCCTCGTCTTTCTCCCGCCAGGCAGCACCTTTGTGCCCACGCAGGCAGTAGGTGTCCTCCCCTGGTGGCATGGGCTACTCACATTTCCTTCACGCGCTAACCACCCCCGCCCCCGCCCAGCCGGTTGCTGAGCAGTCTACTTTACTCTGCTTGTCAGAATACACACCCTGTCTGAACTTGGCTTTTTCTTTTCTGTTAACAAAGCTTTTGCTCACATCACTGTTTTAACCAATATGTTGCTTTAGCAAATATTTTTCTATTTGGTTCTCTAAGCAGTTTGTTCATACATAAATGTCACTTAAATTTATCTTTCAGTGAACTGACAGGATATCCAAAGGCAATTTAAATTCCTAAGAATCATCTTAAGATGTTAATTTCACTAGAATAAGCATGCATGACCCAAATCCTATATGAGAAGGAGCGGCTTGTTGTAGAAATAACTCTTGTCAAGGGTTTGTGCCACTTCATCTAGATTATCCAAATGAAATCACGAAAAGGTGTGCAGGCTTTTTATTTGTGAATAGGACACTGTAATTGTGTTATTTTGAACAAGTTTTAACTGAGCAGGCTAAGAAAATATACAAGTAATTCCATGCTGGGTGGCAGCAGCTCATTTCTCTGTGAATCGAAAAACAGCTTGTCTTTGCTCAGTAACGTTATAGTTATTAAGACGGCTCAGTCTTTGACTTGAGAAATTAGTTTCCATGTCAAGTGACTTTGTAGCAGACGTCAGATTCCAGCGTTGCGGGCGACCAGGCGGGGTCTGGGGCCAGGTGGACGTGGGCACTCCCTGTGTGGCCGAAGGAAAGCAGCTCCTCTGGCTCCTGTGTCTTCCACGCGTGACTGTTGCGCGTGGCAGTTAGCGGTAGCTTTCTGCTGGATGCTGACAATGTGCCTAGCCTCTGCACTAGACGCGTTACACATTCTCAGTCTCATCCCGCGTGTAACTGGGTTCCTTCCTCCTCCCGCCATCTCAGAAATGGAGTGGACCAGCGATGGGCAGCGTCCAGACCACGGGGGGCCCTGATGCAGGACACGTGTGCGGTGTGTGTGTTCAGTTGCTCAGCTGTGCCTGACTCTTGGAGGCCCTGTGGACTGTAGTCCCCCAGGTTCCTCTGTCCATGGGATTTTTCCAGGCAAAAATACTGAAATGGATTACCACTTCCTTCTCTAGGGGATCTTCCCAACCTAGGGGTCAAACCTGAGCTCAAACCTGCAGCTCCCGCCTTAGCAGGCGGATTCTTTACTGAGCCACCTGGAAGCCACTACTTGTTTAGTGCAGAGTTATTTTTCTTTAGCCATTTCTGTTTTCTTTTTTCATCATGTAAATTTGTTCACTGGTTAGAATAATTTACAGAGAAAAGTGACTCAAGGTATTGTCCTTAAGTCAGCCAATTAAGCTCAAGAACTATACCACTGAGAATGAAAATATTCCAAATGATGTCCTTTCTCTTCCTTCCAGAGTTTATTAGATTGGATTGGATGGAGTGGATTATCTAGAAAATAACCTTAATTCTCACCTATATTTTGCAAATGCTTATTTCTTTGTATTTTTGTTAACTGGCATGCATTTTGAAGTCAGATTTACGTCTGAATGGTGACTTAAGGAAAAGAAGCATGTTTGATCATGAAATGTTATGTCTAAGACGACGAATCAGTGTACCGTATCTGTCCCCCGATGCTGGAATGCAGACTTCACTGCCCACCACAGTGCTGCCTGGCCTGCCTGGGGCGGCCAGCGAGGGGGACCCCCGGCTAGAGCCGAGGTCTTCCTGCTGCAGGCTTAGCGCTCTTCCCTTAGTTAGCAGCACACTGCTTTTTCTTTGAGCCATTGCCATTTTCCTAAAGAAAGACAATCCAGTCATTATTTTAAATAATTTATTTTAAAAGGAAAGAAAGAGAAAGACAAGGAAAAGTTGCCAAAGAGAAAGCCCTGTTACTGAAGGGCTAGCATTTAAGTGTAGAATTTTCTATGCTACAGAAGACGTAATGAGAAATCTTATACTGTTTCAGGGGACTTAAACTCTGATAACTGGAGCTAATGTTACTTGAGGACTTACTCTTGCGTGTTCTAAGCCCTTTAAATGTTTCTGTTTATTTCGATCCCTACCAGCCCTATGAGAGAGGCAGTCTCATACCCATTTTGTAGGTGGGGTGAACTGAGGCCAAAAGGTGTTGAGTAACTTGCTCACGGTTAAGAAACCACAACAGGACGAGTGCTTCCAGCTCCCTGATCAGCACCTTTCTCCCCACTAGTTGACCTGGGGCCAGTGGCAGGTGGCCTGCACCGAGCTCATGCCCTTCAGGGCCATTTGTCAGAGTTGCAGCCTCCCAAATCTGATGGAGATTGTTTTAAGTACTTTTGAAATTTGTTATCTTTTATTTTAATTACTACCATCTATTTTGCTTTAAATATGATGTTGGAGTTGCATCAGGCAAGGAAAGATAAAGCCTGAGAAGGAGCTTGAATCACGATCAGGCCTCGAGGCATGGTTTGGAACGTCTGAGTGCAGAACCGCTTGATAGGAAGCCTCTCGAGAGCTTGCTTCCTGGAGCGTTGGAAGTGCAGTCTGCTGAAACACAGCCCGGGAGAGCTGCCGTTGAGGGGCTTGCCCAAGCGAGATCTGGTTGCAGTGCTGGGGGTGGACTTGGGGGCTTCCGAGTCAGAGTCTGCCTCCAGGCAAGAAACAGTGGCGAGCCAGGGAGCCGCTGGCGTTCTCGCTGCCTTTACTGTTGAAGCCGCGTCCCTGAGAGCACCTGCTCTGTACACAGCCGTCTTTCAGTCTGTCACAGCAGTTCCTCCCGCCACCCGAGTGTGGCCGTTCTGCCATCTGTGAATTACAGGCATGGGGACAGGGCCACTGTACCTTGTTATTCCATCTTTAATTCTTCTGTAAGTCATGTTTCTGTCGTTTCAACTTTGGTTTTTAGCCACATCATGCGGCGTGTGGGGCCTTAGTTCCCTGGTCTGGGATCAAACCTGAGTCCCCTGCACTGGAAGAGCAGAATCCTAACCACTGGACCGCCAGGGCAGTCCCTGTTTGTTTTTTGCTGTTGTTGTTGATTGAGACTTTTATCTTTGTGTCCCTTGCGTATACGGTGGTTGGATATAGGAATAGAGGACCATTCCTGGTATCCTTGGTAGCGCATACACACTAGTGGCTCGCTCATTCTCTTCTGCTTCTGAGTAAAAAGACAATACTGTATACAAAAGAAGTCTGTCTGTTCATATTTATTTGCTTGACTGTACCAGGTCTTAGCTGCGATCCTTGATCAGGGATCAAACCTGGGCCGCCTGCGTTGGGAGCGCTGAGTCTTAGCCACTGGACCACCAGGGAAATCCCTTGTATGTATTTTTAAATAGCACTTCTTGGAATAAAATAAAACTGGCATTATGGTACTTAAACAGTTAAAAAATATTGAGTGTGTGTTTCTGAGTTAGGTACTCCCCATCCCCTACCCCATTCCTTGATCCTCAGTGAACAGCTTCGATTAAAAGGAAATCCATTAGACGCTTGAGTGTGGCCTTTATTACATGGAACTTTATGTTATTGATAAAAAAGGGGAAATAGCTTTTTTACATTAGAAAGGGACACACTTTTATTCTTTTCTTGGAGTATTTGTGTGTATGGAAGAAATATTTGTTAAAAGTAGAAAAACACTGAATGAATATGTAAGGGAAAAAATTAGTTCTTGTATGATGAAACCATGGTTTTCAAACTCCCTCTATAAATGAAGAAGCAAACATAGCTTGAAGTCTGAGATTCTTCACATGTACAATTAGGATTTTAACCAAGAAAGTAATTTACCTGATTTTTTTTTTTTTTTAAATCTTCAGCTCTTTCGTGGTAATACTAGTCTAATGGCAGTGGAGCGGTTGTATTTTTTTTTTAAGACAATGGAAAATATGCGGGGTAACGTTCTTTTAGACGATAGATGTTAACCGTGGCCGTATTCATGCATAGTTTTAAACTCCTCACTCTCACTCCCTTTCCCCCTCTGTGGCCTTGCCCCGCATCATCAGCCTTTCTTGGTCTTCGCCTGAGATGTGGGATCTTAGCTCCCTGATCAGGGACTGACTGCGTGCCGCCTGCAGTGGGAGCCCCGAGTCCTGACCACTCGACCACCAGGGAAGCCCCATAACCCTCTCAGTATAACGTGGAACAGCTGTAACTTCTCTAGAAACTTTTTATTTTGTATTAGGGTGTAGCCAGTTAGCAAGCAGCCTGTGACAGTTTCAGGTGAATAGCGAAGGGACTCAGCCATGCATAGACTTGTGTCCATTCTCCCACAAACTCCCTCCCGTCCAGGCTGCCACATGACGTTGAGCAGAGTTCCCTGTGCCACACAGTAGGTCCTGTAAATACAGCCTGTACACACTGCTATATTTAAAATAGTGTGTCCGTGACCATCCCAAACTCTCTAACTGTCCCTGGCCCCAGCTTTTGCCCCCGCTCCAGTAACCATAAGTTTGTTCCCTAAGTGAAACAGCTATGATATAACCTGACAGAAGCGAATGTCAGGAAAATAAGCAGCTGTTCCTAAATAAGCCCATTTCAGCCCTTCTTTTCTGTTTTACATTACATGGTTACAACTAAAATTATTGCTCATAGTGAGACAAGAAAGAAGGAATAACTAATACTTCAAGAAAACGTGAAAAAATTTTTTCCTGTGACTTAACTGAAATATAAAGACTGTAATATGGCCAAATTAGACTGAGGTTATCTGTCTTTTTCACTGTCCTCTCAATAAGAAGAGAACAGCTACCATTGATCCGTTGCCCTAAAACACAGGCATTTGTGAATTAAGCTAATAAGCAAGCCCCAAAAGGCCCAAATTTCGGAGATTTGAACGAAGAGAATGCTCAGACTACTGCACAATTGCACTCATCTCACATGCAAGCAAAGTAATGCTGAAAATTCTCCAAGCGAGGCTTCAACAGTATGTGAACCAAGAACTCCCAGATGTTCAGGCTGGGTTTAGAAAAGGCAGAGGAACCAGAGATCAAATTACCAACATCCACTGGATCATAGAAAAAGCAAGAGAGTTCCAGAAGAACATCTACTATGCTTTATTGACTATGCCAAAGCCTTTGACTGTGTGAATCGCAACAAACTGGAAAATTCTGAAAGAGATGGGAATACCAGATCACCTTACCTGCCTCCTGAGAAATTTGTATGCAGGTCAAGAAGCAACAGTTAGAACTGGACATGGAATGATGGACTGGTTCCACATTGGGAAAGGGGCACGTCAAGGCTGTATATTGTCACCCTGCTTATTTAACTTCTATGCAGAGTACATCATGTGAAATGCTGGGCTGTAAGAAGTGCAAGCTGGAATCAAGATTGCCGGGAGAAATACCAATAACCCCAGATACGGAGGTGACACCACCATTATGGCAGAAAGCAAAGAAGAATTGAAGAGCCTCTTGATGAAAGTGAAAGAGGAGAGTGAAAAAGTTGGCTTAAAACTCAGCATTCAAAAAACTAAGATCATGGCATCTTGTCCAATCACTTCATGGCAAATAGATGGGGAAACAATGGAAACAGTGAGACACTTTATTTTGGGGGGGGCTACAAAATCACTGCAGATGGTGATTGCACTCATGAAATTAAAAGATGCTTGCTCCTTGGAAGAAAAACTATGACCAATCTAGACAGTATATTAAAAAACAGAGACATTACTTTGCTCACAAAGGTCTGTCTAGTCAAGGCTATGGTTTTTCCAGTGGTCATGTATCATGTGAGAGTTGGACTGGAGAGAAAGCTGAGTGCTGAAGAATGGATGCTTTTGAACTGTGGTGGTGGAGAAGACTCTTGCAAGTCTTTTGGACTGCAAGGAGATCCAACCAGTCCATCCTAAAGGAGGTCAGTCCTGAATGTTCATTGGAAGGACTGATGTTGAAGCTGAAACTCCAGTACTTTGGCCACCTCATGCGAAGAGCTNTGTCCAATCACTTCATGGCAAATAGATGGGGAAACAATGGAAACAGTGAGACACTTTATTTTGGGGGGGGCTACAAAATCACTGCAGATGGTGATTGCACTCATGAAATTAAAAGATGCTTGCTCCTTGGAAGAAAAACTATGACCAATCTAGACAGCATATTAAAAAACAGAGACATTACTTTGCTCACAAAGGTCTGTCTAGTCAAGGCTATGGTTTTTCCAGTGGTCATGTATCATGTGAGAGTTGGACTGGAGAGAAAGCTGAGTGCTGAAGAATGGATGCTTTTGAACTGTGGTGGTGGAGAAGACTCTTGCAAGTCTTTTGGACTGCAAGGAGATCCAACCAGTCCATCCTAAAGGAGGTCAGTCCTGAATGTTCATTGGAAGGACTGATGTTGAAGCTGAAACTCCAGTACTTTGGCCACCTCATGCGAAGAGCTGACTTCATTTGCAAAGACCCTGATGCTGGGAAAGGTTGAGGGCAGGAGGAGAAGGGGATGAGAGAGGATGAGATGGTTGGATGGCTTCACTGACTCAATGAACATGAGTTTGAGTGAACTCCAGGAGTTGGTGATAGACAGGGAGGCCTGGCATGCTGCGGTTCAAGGGGTCACAAAGGGTCGGACACGACTGAGTGAATGAACTGAAGTGAATTCATTTCTTAGAATGGGATGTAAGTAAGGATTCCACAATGGAACAAACTAGTTAACTAAAATGACTGAAGAATGGAAGATTCTGGCTTACCCTCAGTTCCGTGGGCCTGAAACAAAGTGCTCTTGAAAGTGCAAGTAACATCTCAGTTATTTCTCTCACTTCTACATGGTGAATTGTTATATGAACCGAAATTTCCCGTTTAATTCTCGCTTACTCCTTAAAAATGCTTGACATTTTAGTCCTTTAATTGGATACCTTTCTTTGTTGCACTCACCACCATCTAACTTTCCAGGTAGTCTGGCTTGTCTTTCTCCTCCTGCCATCATGAAGGTCATGTCAAGGTAGAAACCGTGTTGCTTGCCCAGTGCTGTGTCTGCCTTCCACCCGGGACAGTGTCTGACTCACAGGAGATACTCGGGCAGTATTCACTGAAGGAATAGGTGAATTTTCCTAAGACATTGGTCCATTTTTCTTAGAAAGTACAGTATATTTTTTGAAGAGTGATCTTACTGCGTTTCAGGATCATTGTTTCTTCCTAGCATGTTTTCATCCAGGATGGTAAACAGAAAAGATATGAGCCGTCCTCTGTGGATAGTATGTAGACAGTTCCTGCCCTGGACTTTCTTTCAAGAAAGTGCTTTACCATTTTCCTCTTTTCCTGGAAATTAAATGCTCCAGCACGGATCGTTTGAGGACTTCAGTCACTTGGGCTTTGGTTGAATACGTTTCAGTATAATTTCAGGATTAAGGTGTACTTTTGATTGTGACCTTCTTGAGTCCTCGTGTGTAGAGTGCAGTGATGTTGTATATTATAACCTTGACCGTGAAATGGGTAATATATTACCTGACCAATGACAGGAGAAACTGGATTGAAATCAAACAGAAAAGAGTACCATCTGCTTTGAGGCGCTGTGACCCCCCACTCCGTGTGTCGAAAGGAAGACGTGCTGTGCTTCATTATTTACGGCACATGTTGTGGAGCGAAGTCTCCCGCCTTGAATTAGGTTAATACTCGTTAACTTCCTTGGTTAGATGATCTCTGCTAGGGACAGGCTTTATCTAGTGCTATCTCCTCTCATCTCTCTCCTGATGAAAAGCCTTCTGACTCCTGCCTAGTCTAAGAAAAGCATCAGGATAAAATTATAGTTGCAATTTTATATGGGATTAACTTTTATCAAACTCAGTGCATCAGTGGCTTAAAAAACCCTCTGGCCAATTTGTGTGTCCCTCTGCTTTAAAAATAGTACAACTAAGAGACTCTTAAAATAATTAGACAAGAAGTGACTTGGATTTGGAAAGGGTTTACATTCTGACAGGATTTGGACCTGCTTATAATAGCTGGTCTCTCTTTAAAGGACTGCAATTTGGGGCCCCTGCACCTTTTATGCAAGCTGTAAGGTTTGTAAACTATCTTTTCATCTGGTAGAAAGCTGGGTTATCAAAATCACTTTGTTCTCAGAGTAAATGTTAGTTCGCCAAGAGTAAGTCAACCACATCGTGTCTGGAAAGAAGCCAGGTTTTGTCACTGTGTAACTTGTTTTTACTGTAGCTCACATAACAGGCACAGTTATCTGTACACTTTTAGGGAATCCCTATGAAACATTTAGATAGCCCTGAAGAAATCATTGAATAACTTTATGAAAACTACTGACACGTTTGTTCAGAACAAAGTAGGAAAGGGTGCATATATGCATAGGCAATGAAGAAGTTTCACAAAAATTGTTCAGATAATTGAGAATTTTAAACACGTTTACGTGCCTGCACGGAGCCTTACAGTTGCGGCGTGGGGATCTTCCATGGTTGTCGCTCCACGTGAAGTGTTTTTGAGTGGCGACGTTCAAACTCTTGGTTGTGGCATGTGGGATCTAGTCCCCTCAGCATCACTGAACCCGGGCCCCGTGAGTTGGAGTGTGGAGTCTGAGCCACTGGAACACCAAAAGTCCCAATAATTGAGAACTGATCAGAGGATCCTGGAAGTTCTGGGGTTTCCATTGCAGTGAGTTTCCCACAGGTCAGGTTAGCTTGCTTTGGTCACAGTGGGAGAGACAGCTGTGGAGAGAAAGCAGCCGAGTGGAGGCACAGTTTCTTAGTGGGAAAGGTGCTGGGTGGTTATTACATGAGTGGTGGGAGGCGTGAACCAAAAGCCAATTAAAGGCTGGTTTATGGGGAAATTATTACAATTAGACCAAGCCCATAGACAATACAGGACATGATAACCCAAACATTTGGACTCAAGAAAGAGAAGACGTATGATTCTAAGACATACCTAGACTGAGTAATCCCTGGTAATCGTTGAAATTTAAGGCTTACAGGGAGCTTGCTGTAAGCAAAGTTTTGTACTTAAAAAAAAAAGTCCTGGTAACATTATAATGGAATGCATTAGTCTGAATATTATTTGAGCAGTTTTGTTTTCAGGGAAGAAGCATTCTTGACTCAGGTTTTGTGTTTTGCTCTCAGACACACCTAAAGAAATCCTACCTGCTAAGTTTACGTTTGGCCTTTTCCTGGTGGCTCAGTGGTGAAGAATCCGCTTGCAATGCAGGAGACATGGGTTTGATCTCTAGAGGAGATTGCAATTCGGGACGATACTGTGGAGGAGGAAATGGCAACTGACTCCAGTATTCTTGCCTGGGAAATCCCATGGAACAGGAGCCTGGTGGGCTACCGTTCATGGGGTCTCGAGAGAATCACACACGATTTAGCGACTCAGCAACAAAACAACACCCAAGTTTTTCCAGCCCAGTTATAACTTAGAAAATACTTCTGTCCAACTTTTTGAGAAAGGCAGGGTATGTTGTGTTATTTTCCCTGAGGTTAAGCTGAGACTCAGTGAGGAAGTGGCTTGCTCAGGAGCGATTGAGTGGTGGAGCCAGGATTCGGAACCAAGCCTTGGGGCCGTGGGCCTGTGCTCTTGACGCTGCCCCTGCTAGTGGCAGCTATGGGAATCGCAAGCGTGGCCCCTGGAGGATGTAGGCATAACAGCAGTTCCCCCAAACAGCAAGCTTGGAAGTATCTTTCACGGCTCTGGAAAATATGGCTGAACTTTCAAGNCAGGAGCGATGAGTGGTGGAGCCAGGATTCGGAACCAAGCCTTGGGGCCGTGGGCCTGTGCTCTTGGCGCTGCCCCTGCTAGTGGCAGCTATGGGAATCGCAAGCGTGGCCCCTGGAGGACGTAGGCATAACAGCAGTTCCCCCAAACAGCAAGCTTGGAAGTATCTTTCACGGCTCTGGAAAATATGGCTGAACTTTCAAGTGAAGAAATGAAGCCACAGTTGGCTCAAGTACTGAAAGCTGTATATAAAATGTATTAATTTTCTATCTATATTTGGGAAATGAAATAACTGCCTGCCTGTAATCAAGGAGAACTCCTTGGTCCAAAGACCAGTGCCAATCTTTAGAAAGGTTTATGAACTTCCCTACCCATCTTAAACAAAAGGACACTAATTATTATCAACAGTGGTTGCTATTAAATACATGAGTAATTACTGTTTAATTTGTTCCTTTGAGAAATAACTCGAGACCACTTTGTCTTTGTAATTCTTTATAATGTACTTCAAAAGGACTTGTTTGTGTGTGTTCTCTGTTGGTAAAAGAGTGTTTGTTACCTATCACTTCCTGCTCCTGCCAACAAGCTATTTAAGTCTTTTCCCCTTCATTTGTCCGCTTTTAATCTGCTTTTAATTGGGTAACCAAGTTACTAAACTCATTACAAGTATGTGTACAATGAAATTTTTAAAAATTCCGTAAAAGAGAAAGGAGATATTTTTCTTCTTTGTCAAGGGTATATACTGTACTACTTCCATTTTGACAAGTCGTTCATTATTCAGTCACATTTTTGCCTATTCAGTGATTTTCATTTCTGTTCAGATAATTGGCGTTTGTCAAACTGCACCCGAATCTTTACCTAAGTATAGGTGTTAGAAACCAGAAATAAAATTAATCCGTAGCTAGGTTCATCTATTTCTGGTTCATTTTTTTCCCCTTAGACTTTGTCAGATAAACTTAATTTGATGTATATGAACATTTAAAAATCATTCCCCCTCCACCCCCTCCACCTCCCACTTTGGTTGCACCACACGGCTTGTGAAATGTATTTCCCTGACCAGGGATCGAACCTGGACCCATTGCAATGGAAGTGTGATGTCTTAACCACTGGACAGCCAGGGAACTCCCCTGAAAATGAAGTTTAAAAATTCTGTATTTTGATTTTAAGTATGAGTGGTTCTGATTCTTCAAAAATAACTTTTTATGAGATGAAACTTACACAACAGAAAGTGAACCCTTTCAAAGTGAACAATCCGATGGCATTTATCCCGTTCACAGTCTTACCTCTGTCTGGTTCCAGAACACTGTTATTACTCGAAATGGGCATCCTCTCCCTAGTAAGCAGTTTCTCCCCATTCCCCCCTACTCCCACCTCTACTTTCTGTCTTTATGGATATCTCCTTTAAATGGAATTACACAATATGTGACCTTTCATGTCTGTCTTCTTTCACTTCCATCGCTCAGTCGTGTCCGACTCTCTGTGACTCCGTGGACCGCAGCCCGCCAGGCCCCCTGTCCACCACCAGCTCCCGGAGTCCACTCAGACTCACGTCCCTCGGGTCGGTGCTGCCATGCAACCATCTCCTCCTCTGCCGCCCCCTTCTCCTCCTCTCACTTACTGTAATGTTTTTGAGGCCCATCCGTGTTATAGCACATATCTATCTTTTATAAAAATGACTGAATAATCTTCCATTATATGTATAATTCCATAATTTTTCTTTTCCTCTACCAATAAACATTTGAGTTGTTTCCACCTTTTCAGCTATTGCCAATACTTCTGCTATAGACATGTGTATACACGTATTAAATACTTGTGGGAGTGCCTATTTTTAGTTCTTGCAGGAAAATAAATAGGAGTGGAACTGCTGTGTCCCATGGTAATTTTGTGTGTAACTTTCCGAGGAACTGCCAAACTGTTTTCCGTGGCAGCTGAACCATTTTACATTCTTATCGGCGATCTACAAGGGTTTTAATTTCTCCACTTCCTCATCATCACTTCTTTTCTGTTTTAAGTTATAGCCCTCCTAATGGATGTGGCGTGGTATCTCCTTGTGGTTCTGAGCTGGATTTAACGAATGGTGATTGAGCATTTTTTTCATGTGTTTCGTGGCCGTTTGTATATGTTCTTTGGAGAAATATTTATCCAAGTCCTTCGCCTTCAAAAGAATTGGACTGCTTGTCTTCTCATTGCTGTGTGAATTCTTGATGTATTCTAGATTCTAGACCCTTAGAAAATACATGATTTGCAGATATTGTCTCCCATTCTATAGGTTGTCTTTTTTGCTTTCTTGATTTTGGTTCTTTGATGCATGTAGTTTTAAATTTTGATGAAGTCAAATAAATGCATCTTTTTTTTCCTTTGTCACTCATACTTTTGGTATCGTGTCTAAGAATCTTATTTCCAAATTCATGGTCATGAAGATCTACTCCTGTGTTTTCTTCTAGGGAGTTTTATGGTTTAGTTCTTTTTCTGTGCTTTATTTTTTGGCTGTGCCGTGAGGTATGTGGGATCTTGGTCCCCCGACCAGGGACTGAACCAGTGGCCCCTGCACTGAGAGTGTGGAGTCTTAGCCACTGGACCACCAGGGAACCTCTCTGGTTTAGTTCTCAACACTGAGGTCACTGATCCAGTATGAGTTAGTTTTTGTACTTGGTGCGAGGTCAGGTTCTAACCTCATTCTTAAGGATCTTCAGTTCTCTCAGGACCATTTGTTGGAGAGACTGTTTTTCTCCTCTAAATAGTCTTGGCACTGTTATTGAGAATCAGTTTACCATAAATGCATGAGTTTGTCTCTGGACTGAATTCTATACCATCGGTCTAAACGTCTCTCCTTATACTGGTAGTTCACTGTTTTGATTATGGGAGCTTTAGTAGTATGTTTTAAAATGATAAAATGTGAGTCTCCCAACTTTGTTCTTTTTTGATATTTTGCCTGTTCAAGGCCACTTAAAATTCACATGAATTTGAGGATTGGCTTTTCCATCACTGAAAAAGGCTCTTGAAAGTTTGATAGGGGTTGCATTTGAATCACTTTGGGAAGTCTTACTGTCTTAATAATACTAAGTGTTCCAACCGATGAACACAGGATGTATTTCCATTTAATTTCTTACAGCAGTGTTTTGTATTGTTCAGTATACACATCTTCTCACTTCCTTGTTTAAATTTATTTCTTAGTATTTTATTTGTTTGGATGCTATTTTAAATGGAATTGTTTTCTTAAGTTCCTTTGTGAATTTTCCTTTGTGGGTACGTGGAATCCATACTGGTTTTTGCATGTTGATCTTGAACCCTGCAACTTCGCTGACTTTGTTGACTCTAGTATTTTTGTTTGTTCCCTTATTTTCTGTTTGATATTTTTGGTGCAGACATCTTGGAGATTTTAAAAATATATATAAGAGCATATCATCTGTGGATGGATGGACATACTTTCNAAACGGCCACGAAACACATGAAAAAAATGCTCAATCACCATTCGTTAAATCCAGCTCAGAACCACAAGGAGATACCACGCCACATCCATTAGGAGGGCTATAACTTAAAACAGAAAAGAAGTGATGATGAGGAAGTGGAGAAATTAAAACCCTTGTAGATCGCCGATAAGAATGTAAAATGGTTCAGCTGCCACGGAAAACAGTTTGGCAGTTCCTCGGAAAGTTACACACAAAATTACCATGGGACACAGCAGTTCCACTCCTATTTATTTTCCTGCAAGAACTAAAAATAGGCACTCCCACAAGTATTTAATACGTGTATACACATGTCTATAGCAGAAGTATTGGCAATAGCTGAAAAGGTGGAAACAACTCAAATGTTTATTGGTAGAGGAAAAGAAAAATTATGGAATTATACATATAATGGAAGATTATTCAGTCATTTTTATAAAAGATAGATATGTGCTATAACACGGATGGGCCTCAAAAACATTACAGTAAGTGAGAGGAGGAGAAGGGGGCGGCAGAGGAGGAGATGGTTGCATGGCAGCACCGACCCGAGGGACGTGAGTCTGAGTGGACTCCGGGAGCTGGTGGTGGACAGGGGGCCTGGCGGGCTGCGGTCCACGGAGTCACAGAGAGTCGGACACGACTGAGCGATGGAAGTGAAAGAAGACAGACATGAAAGGTCACATATTGTGTAATTCCATTTAAAGGAGATATCCATAAAGACAGAAAGTAGAGGTGGGAGTAGGGGGGAATGGGGAGAAACTGCTTACTAGGGAGAGGATGCCCATTTCGAGTAATAACAGTGTTCTGGAACCAGACAGAGGTAAGACTGTGAACGGGATAAATGCCATCGGATTGTTCACTTCGAAAGTGAACCCTTTCGAAGTGAACAATCCGATGGCATTTATCCCGTTCACAGTCTTACCTCTGTCTGGTTCCAGAACACTGTTATTACTCGAAATGGGCATCCTCTCCCTAGTAAGCAGTTTCTCCCCATTCCCCCCTACTCCCACCTCTACTTTCTGTCTTTATGGATATCTCCTTTAAATGGAATTACACAATATGTGACCTTTCATGTCTGTCTTCTTTCACTTCCATCGCTCAGTCGTGTCCGACTCTCTGTGACTCCGTGGACCGCAGCCCGCCAGGCCCCCTGTCCACCACCAGCTCCCGGAGTCCACTCAGACTCACGTCCCTCGGGTCGGTGCTGCCATGCAACCATCTCCTCCTCTGCCGCCCCCTTCTCCTCCTCTCACTTACTGTAATGTTTTTGAGGCCCATCCGTGTTATAGCACATATCTATCTTTTATAAAAATGACTGAATAATCTTCCATTATATGTATAATTCCATAATTTTTCTTTTCCTCTACCAATAAACATTTGAGTTGTTTCCACCTTTTCAGCTATTGCCAATACTTCTGCTATAGACATGTGTATACACGTATTAAATACTTGTGGGAGTGCCTATTTTTAGTTCTTGCAGGAAAATAAATAGGAGTGGAACTGCTGTGTCCCATGGTAATTTTGTGTGTAACTTTCCGAGGAACTGCCAAACTGTTTTCCGTGGCAGCTGAACCATTTTACATTCTTATCGGCGATCTACAAGGGTTTTAATTTCTCCACTTCCTCATCATCACTTCTTTTCTGTTTTAAGTTATAGCCCTCCTAATGGATGTGGCGTGGTATCTCCTTGTGGTTCTGAGCTGGATTTAACGAATGGTGATTGAGCATTTTTTTCATGTGTTTCGTGGCCGTTTGTATATGTTCTTTGGAGAAATATTTATCCAAGTCCTTCGCCTTCAAAAGAATTGGACTGCTTGTCTTCTCATTGCTGTGTGAATTCTTGATGTATTCTAGATTCTAGACCCTTAGAAAATACATGATTTGCAGATATTGTCTCCCATTCTATAGGTTGTCTTTTTTGCTTTCTTGATTTTGGTTCTTTGATGCATGTAGTTTTAAATTTTGATGAAGTCAAATAAATGCATCTTTTTTTTCCTTTGTCACTCATACTTTTGGTATCGTGTCTAAGAATCTTATTTCCAAATTCATGGTCATGAAGATCTACTCCTGTGTTTTCTTCTAGGGAGTTTTATGGTTTAGTTCTTTTTCTGTGCTTTATTTTTTGGCTGTGCCGTGAGGTATGTGGGATCTTGGTCCCCCGACCAGGGACTGAACCAGTGGCCCCTGCNGTTCACTCCTGTGTTTTCTTCTAGGGAGTTTTATGGTTTAGTTCTTTTTCTATGTTTTATTTTTCGGCTGTGCCGTGAGGTATGTGGGATCTTGGTCCCCCGACCAGGGACTGAACCAGTGGCCCCTGCCTGAGAGTGTGGAGTCTTAGCCACTGGACCACCAGGGAACCTCTCTGGTTTAGTTCTCAACACTGAGGTCACTGATCCAGTATGAGTTAGTTTTTGTACTTGGTGCGAGGTCAGGTTCTAACCTCATTCTTAAGGATCTTCAGTTCTCTCAGGACCATTTGTTGGAGAGACTGTTTTTCTCCTCTAAATAGTCTTGGCACTGTTATTGAGAATCAGTTTACCATAAATGCATGAGTTTGTCTCTGGACTGAATTCTATACCATCGGTCTAAACGTCTCTCCTTATACTGGTAGTTCACTGTTTTGATTATGGGAGCTTTAGTAGTATGTTTTAAAATGATAAAATGTGAGTCTCCCAACTTTGTTCTTTTTTGATATTTTGCCTGTTCAAGGCCACTTAAAATTCACATGAATTTGAGGATTGGCTTTTCCATCACTGAAAAAGGCTCTTGAAAGTTTGATAGGGGTTGCATTTGAATCACTTTGGGAAGTCTTACTGTCTTAATAATACTAAGTGTTCCAACCGATGAACACCGGATGTATTTCCATTTAATTTCTTACAGCAGTGTTTTGTATTGTTCAGTATACACATCTTCTCACTTCCTTGTTTAAATTTATTTCTTAGTATTTTATTTGTTTGGATGCTATTTTAAATGGAATTGTTTTCTTAAGTTCCTTTGTGAATTTTCCTTTGTGGGTACGTGGAATCCATACTGGTTTTTGCATGTTGATCTTGAACCCTGCAACTTCGCTGACTTTGTTGACTCTAGTATTTTTGTTTGTTCCCTTATTTTCTGTTTGATATTTTTGGTGCAGACATCTTGGAGATTTTAAAAATATATATAAGAGCATATCATCTGTGGATGGATGGACATACTTTCACTTCCTTCTTTCCAGTTTGGATGCTTTTCATTTTCTTACCTGATTGCTTTGGCTAGGATTTCCAGTTACAGTGTTGACTAGCACTGGTCTTATTTCTTCTGATCAAAAAATTTTCCGTCTTTTACCATTCAATATGATGGTAATTCTGGGTTTTTCATAAATGCTTTTGGAGAGTTCTCTTGTTTTTCTAGTTTTTTAAATATTTTTTATAATGAGGTGTTGGGTTTTGCCAGTTGCTTTTTCTATGTCAATTGAGAGGACTGTTTTTTTTTTTTTTTTTTCCCCCTCACATCCGTAATATTGATAGATCACGTTGATTGTTTTTTGTATGTTGAACCACTCTTGTACTCCTGGGTTGAGTCCTGCTTGGTCATGGTGTATAATCTTTTTAGTATGCTTTTGGATTCAGTTTTCTAGTATTTTGTTGAGGATTTTTGCGTCTATAATTATACGGGATATTGATCCATAGTTTTCTTTTCAGGTGGTGTCTATTGTCTGACTTTGGTATCAGGATAATGCTGGCCTGTAGAGTAAGGAAGGAAATATTCTGTACTTGTCTTTGAATCCTCCCACATGGACTTACACAGAAAATTCTTTGCCTGATGAAGATTTAATCACAGCATTTTATTGCTCAAATTCTACCTACTCATCTTAGAAGCAAACCATATTATCAAATCTCTGGAATCAGATGTTGTTATTTCATTCTTCATGTGTAGAAATGGTAAGAAAGTATTGAATACAAGGATTATAATGTTATAGGGTTTTAGTTACCTGTATGTATATAAACATTTCTAGTAGCAACTTTAGAATTATAATTTATAATATATTTTTCCATCTTGGAAATATTTTACATGATACAAATTTTATTTTGGCTAGCCTTAACTACTACTTAAGATAGCACTTGAAAACAGGGATAAGTACCAAGGCAAATACTTTACTACACTATAAAAGGAGTTAATGTTCCAATGTCTTAGACTCTCTTGTGTCTAAAATAGCTAATCAACTAATAATTTACTAAGTCTATATCCAGCTGTTTGCACAAGGTTCTTACTACTTCTTTATAAGGTATGTCATTTGTAGAAAAAAAACTAATTATGATGCAGTTTCACAAATGCATTTCTTTCCGGTTTTCTATCCATGTATGTGACATAAGTCATAAATGCATTGCTAAAGCGGATAGGCTTAGCACATATTAAGAGCTTATTCCTTCTACAGAGTGCTTTTTAAGAATTCTAACAGATTATTCATATATTTTTATATAATGATGTCTGTTCATAAATTATATAATAGATGTTTAGTTTTATACTTCTATGTAAATTTTTGTGTTTAGAGGATTTAAGTCCAACTAGATTTAAAGGGAAAAGTAATGTTTACAGAGTATTTTAAAGACCTTTTAATTTTTACGACCGAAACAGTTTTAGATCCTAAAGAATGCCCAGGCTTCTGGGTTCATGCAATCCAGATCTAAACTAGAACGCAAAACGTACAATGAACAGAAGTGCACTGTGAGGCAATTGCCAAATAAATGTAATTGGAAAGGTTTCTTGTTGTTTTGGGCGGGGGGCAGGATCTTCAGTTGATTTTGTTGATGTTTGGCAGAGTGGGTGAAACTAATCTTTTTAAAACACAGTGGTTTTCTAGTGGCAAAATGCAGTCATATATGTTTGGCATTTAGATCTCATGGTGGAGTTATGAGGGAGGTATTATTGCCTTAATACAGTTGAGAAAACTGGATTGACTTTTCCACTTCACAGCAAGCAAGTGTTAGAAATTAAACCCGGGAACTTTGGACTTTAGCAGCAGCTTCCTCCTATTACTAGATTTTTGTTTTCTATAAGCTGAGGTTCAGATGAAAGAAGGAATAGGAATAATACCTGTTTTCCAAAAATGTGACACTATTTTTTTCATGCAGATAACATTTTATTCTATAAATATAATCACAACTTCAGACAATAATTAACAGCAGAAGGGCTCAATTATATATATAGCAGAATATATAATTCTGCTATATTAAAAGTGTGTTTGGATTTTCAAAAATTTGGTTTCCATGCAGCTTTTCAAGGGGAGGCTGTTCATATGACTGTCTCCTGCGGGACGTCGAGGGCGGAGGGGGGGGGCGCCATGTGCTATGGCGCGGTGGCTCCCGAACTTCTATGGGTAGGAGATTACTTGAGAGTTTAGTATCTCTGCTGGCCTAATTGCGCTCCAGGTAATTCCAGTAGAAGTGGTCCAACGACAGCATTTGGAGAAACACTGGTTTTAGAGTTTAACACACACAACAAACATCTATTGGATAAGGTAATAGTGGTGATTTAATCTGTAATATTGCTCTAGTTCTTAGAACAGAACTTGGTCCAACATAGTAAATGTTCAGAATATTCCATTTGTGTGTGATAATTTGGGCGACAGCTGAGAAGCAGGAGAATCTTCATTCTTTTGTTCAAACTTTACTGAATTCCTGCACTGCTCTAGCTATTTGTATATAAAGGGAAAACGGATACATACATTTTTGACTCTTGTTGAGTTTATGTGATTAATAGACTCCTTTTTAAAAACTTGTTTGTTTGCTTTTGGCTGTGCTGGGTCTTCATCGCCCTGCGGGCTTTTCTGGAGTTGTCGGGAGCGGGGTTGGGGGCCTACCTCTAGTTGCAGCCTACGGGCCTCTCCTGTTGGGGAGTTGTAGCGCGTGGGCCCAGGAGTTGCGGCTCCCAGGCTCTGGAGCTCAGGCTCGATAGCTGTGGCGCCCGGGCTTAGTTCCTCCGCGGCGTGTGGGATCTTCCCAGATCAGGAATCGAACCTGTCGCTCCTGTGTTGGCAGGCGGATTCTTTACCGCTGAGCCACCAGGGAAGCCCCTAATAGACTCATTTGAAAGGTATGGGTCTTCCTTTGTTAAAAAAAAAAAAAAAAGGTAAGCTAAATTTGTTAATATTGAGGACATGTTTTAATGTTGGGTTCCCCCCTCCTCTGTAAATTGATTCTTTTTTGAGGGTGACGGTTAAAGAAATAGCCTGTGTGTCATTATTGATTGTATTATTGTTGCTGTAAAGCTGTATGAAATGCAGTGGCCCCTAGATGTTTGCGGCTATTTCAGTCCATTAGCATTAAGTGACACTGGAAATTAGATTCCTCAGCTGCACTGGCCGCATTTCACCTCCTCAGAGAATGCAGATACCTGCAGCTCACCCATCAGAGGGAGTTCCGTTTGGCAGCGTCACTCTAGAGTCTAGGACAGAGCAGCGATTTTTCCAGCTGCCTTGATCTGTCCATTGATCTTTGAGGTAAATATCAGCAGTGGCCGGAGGCTGTCATTTCAGTGCTTACGCGCATTAGCACCTTTTCAGGTTGACCAGTCCAGGGCTGGAATTGATTTACTTAAACGCCGCTACACGGCAACTGAGACTGAAATGCTCAGGTCCAGGCGTTTTTCTTAAGCCTCTGAGTAGGACCCTTAAGTAATTTTACTGCCTCAGCTGCAGCTTTTTCTTGTGTGTGTGTGTGTGTATATTTATCTCCGTAGCATTACAGTTACTTGATAAATTTGTAATTAATGAAGTTTTAGGGGCAAAGGAAAGTTGCAGTTGCATTTTTAAAGTTTATTTTTATTTTTCAATAATTTTTATTGGCATATTGTTGATTTACAATGTAGTATTAGCTTCAAGTGTATAGCAAAGTGGATCAGTTATACATATATCCTCTCTTTTGTAGATTCTTTTCACATGTAGGTCATGAGACTATTAAGTAGTACGTCCTTACTAGTTATCTTTTATATATATAATAGATATAATTATGTATATATCATCCCAATCCCCAATTTATCCCTCCCCCCTTGCCCCCCGTTAACTGTAAGTTTNATATACTCTCTTTTGTAGATTCTTTTCACATGTAGGTCATGAGACTATTAAGTAGTACGTCCTTACTAGTTATCTTTTATATATATAATAGATATAATTATGTATATATCATCCCAATCCCCAATTTATCCCTCCCCCCTTGCCCCCCGTTAACTGTAAGTTTTTCTGCATCTGTGACTGTTTCGGTCTTGTAAATAAGTTCATTTCACTGTTTTCTGTTCTTTTTAGATTCCGTGTGTCAGCCACATTGTATGATACTTTGTCTTTCCCTGATGCGGTTCCTCCGCGCGGCGCTTTCCGGCCCGTCGATGCTGCTGCAAGCGGCGCCCCTTCTTTTTGTGGCTGAGTGACGCTCCCCTGTGTGTGCCACACCTTCCTTACCTGCTCCTGTCGGTGGGCGTGTAGTTTCTCCCGTGTCTTGTCTGTTGTAAACGGCGCTGCAGTGAACTTGGGGGACATGCGTCATTTTGAGTTTCGGTTTGCTCTGGATACAGGCCCGGGAGCGGGATTGCTGGGTCGTGTGGGAGTTCCACACGTTTTCTCCCATCCTGTGGGTTGTCTTTTCTGTTTGCTTATGGTTTCTTTTGCTGTGCAAAGGCTTGTATGTTTCAGTAGGTACCGTTTATTTTTGTTGGGAGGCAAATCGAAAAAGATGTTGCTGCTATTTATAGCAGAGAGTGTTCTGCCCGTGTTTTCAGCTAAGAGTCCAGTGTCCAGCCTTAGGTTTCGGTGTCTGATCCATTTTGAGCTTATTTTTGTGTATGCTATTAGAGAGTGTTTAAATCTCATTCTTTTACGTGTTCCCAGCATCACTTACTGGGGAGACTGTCTTCCTCCACTGTGTACTCTTGCCCTCTTTGTCATAGATTAGCTGACCACAGGCGCCTGGGCTTCTCTCTGGGCTTTCCGTGCTCCTCCACTGAGGGATAGTTCTGCTTCTGTGCCAGCGCCAGGCTGTTTTGCTGAGTGTAGCTTTGGTAGTATAGCGTGAAGTCAGNAAGCCATATTCATTTTCAAAGTACTTTGAATCTCAAGTGTTATCTTTGGCTGTAAGCGTTATTTTCTCATAAGCTTTTTGCTGAAGTATCAGTTTCTTTTTAACAATGAAAAATTTCTAAGCAAATACATCTTACTGTAATATACTCAGATGATCCAATTCCATTCCTAGAGGTAATCACTACTATGAACACTTCGGTTTGTTCTTAACATTTTTTCTGTACCTAAGTAGGCATATATGATTATAGGGTAGATTTTTGTTTCCCTGGTGGCTCAGAGGTTAAAGAANCTTACTGTAATATACTCAGATGATCCAATTCCATTCCTAGAGGTAATCACTACTATGAACACTTCGGTTTGTTCTTAACATTTTTTCTGTACCTAAGTAGGCATATATGATTATAGGGTAGATTTTTGTTTCCCTGGTGGCTCAGAGGTTAAAGAATCTGCCTCCAATGCGGGAGACCTGGGTTCGATCCCTGTGTCGGGAAGATCCCCTGGAGAAGGAAATGGCAACCCACTCCAGTATTCTTGCTTGGAGAATCCCCCGAATGGAGGAGCCTGGTGGGCTATAGTCCACAGGGTCGCAAAGACTTGGACACAACTGAGCGACTTCACCTTTAATGACAAAAAAATGAGATGATTTGTATACAGTTTGTAATGTGTTTTTTTTCTACTTTATTAAAAGGCTTTTTTTTCCCAAGTCCAGACATGTGAATCTGTCTGGTTAAAGCATCTGCCTGCAATGTGGGAGACCTGGGTTTGATCCCTGGGTCGGGAAGATCCCCTGGAGAAGGAAATGGCAACCCACTCCAGTATTCTTGCCTGGAGAATCCCCATGGACAGAGGAGCCTGGTGGGCTGCAGTCCATAGGGTTACAAAGAGTTGGAAACTGTAAAAGAAATTTTTTAAATATACATTTTATAAGCTATAAGGCAGATTTGACTTCTAAATCATAAGCACACCATCTGTATACTTCATATTGAATTTAGTTGTGTATATGTTTTGCTTCCAATTAAACATAATTGACATGTGAATACTTGTGATTTTATATAGCTGATTTTGGTGACTTTGATCAGTATGAATCCCAGGATTTTCTTCAGAAATTTGCCTTGCTTCCTGTGGTAAGAATTCTTTTGACGTTGGACATTTTTATCAACAGTGTGTTTCTAAACCCTAAATAGTCCCTGAAATGAAGTCCATATATTAGACTTACTAGGCAGGGATAGAGTTAAAAAAATCAGCTCTTTTTTATAAACAACTTAAGTTGTTGCTTTCCTTGTTATAGACTTCTAGTCCTCGTAAAAGCACAGACACAGAAGGGTCTGTGGCCTTGGGGCTGCAGCCGGAGATATTCACTTTGAGTTTGAACGTGAGTCTAAAGAGAGGCACTCATTTCCAGCTTCTGAGGAACCACAGAGGTTTTGATTTTAACTGAAAACTGGAGACCTCCCAGAATTTTGTTGAAGTGAATATCGTTTCTCATCAGCAATTTAAAGAGTAGATGACCAAAAGACCCTGCTTTCTACTTTTTAAAGTCAGCACGGGTGGAATTGACAGGGAAGCTGTGTTGCGGCAGCTGCACGAAGTGGTGCGCTGCTCTGACTGTGGGGACAGCCGGGGAGTGTGTGGGGTGCTGCTACGTGCTGGGCTTGGAACTGGCAGATGATTGTTAACAGCCTGGAATAACCTGTCTATAACTCTCTCTGGGGGCTTCTCAGGGGGCCCAGTGGTAAAGAATCCATCNAGTAAGATCCCACATGCCACACAGCGTGGCCAATAAATAAATTTAAAAAAAAAAAAAAAAAAGAGTAGATGACCAAAAGACCCTGCTTTCTACTTTTTAAAGTCAGCACAGGTGGAATTGACAGGGAAGCTGTGTTGCGGCAGCTGCAGGAAGTGGTGCGCTGCTCTGACTGTGGGGCCAGCCGGGGAGTGCGCGGGGTGCTGCTACGTGCTGGGCTTGGAACTGGCAGATGATTGTTAACAGCCTGGAATAACCCGTCTATAACTCTCTCTGGGGGCTTCTCAGGGGGCCCAGTGGTAAAGAATCCACCTGCCAAGCAGGAGACGTGGGCTTGATCCCTGGATTGGGAAGATACCCTGGAGAAGGAAATGGCAACCCACTCCAGTGTTCTTGCCTGGGAAGTCCCATGGCGAGTGGAGCCTGGTGGGCTACGTTCCATGGGGTCGAAAAGAGTTGGACATGACTTCGCAACTAGACAACAGCACGTTTCTCTGGGATGAATTGAGAAGGCAGGGCAAGTGTTTTGGGTTTTGAGCAGAAGCCACTTAATTCTCAGAAAGGTCATGATTATGTCCTTTAGTGAAGCTCTCGGATGTTGATTCTAGCCCCAGTTTTGCCTTCTGGGGACAAGAGTCAATAACCGTAGCACAGATTCCTGCTAAGAAATTTGAGTGGTTTGTTTTCATACTTACTGTCATGTGTTTTTCCCAGGAGTGGTTACAGGATGAAAAAGTGTTGGAAGAAGCAACCCAAAAAGTGGCCTTACTGCATCAGAAGTACAGGTAACGCTGAGAAGTGGGGCAGTGCCTGTCTGAGTTTGAGCCGTGCGTTGGCAGCATTAAATGTGGGCCTTTGCTGCTGCTGCTGCGCCTGCTGCTAGTTGCCCAGCTCTCCCCACCGGGGCAGAGCTCGCACCGCCTGCCACGCGCTCTTCCAAGCACTTCCCCCTGTTAACCCGTCTGTTATTCGCGTTGTGTCACTGATGAAGCTGAGAAAGCTGAAAGCGGCCAGCCCCTGAAGGCTGCCCGTCCTTCCTCCCACATACTGAAGGTTTGGGCGGTGGCC
The DNA here is from genome assembly GCA_006410735.1 of Raphicerus campestris. Taxonomy (NCBI): domain Eukaryota; kingdom Metazoa; phylum Chordata; class Mammalia; order Artiodactyla; family Bovidae; genus Raphicerus; species Raphicerus campestris. The sequence continues at coordinate 257,292 of SJYW01002432.1, forward strand.
CGGCCCTGTGTAGGTTAACAACGCAAGGTTAGAGAGACCTTTTCTCCTCTGTGGCAGATGTGATGTTCTGGGTCTGCCCCCAGCCTCACCGCCGCCTTTGGAAGCCGTCTCCCTGTCCTCTGGGCACGCTGCGCCTTTGGAAGCCGTCTCCCTGTCCTCTGGGCACGCTGCGCTGGGAGCAGCGGGCTTGCTATTCTAGCCCCTGCTTCTGGGCAGATCCTGGTCTTTGAGAGTGAAGCTGAATGTGTTGTCTGAAAACCCTGTCCTTGAGAACGCTAGGTTTTACGCTAAACCAAGTGCCACTGGGTCCCAAGTACTGTATGTCTCATCAAATTCTTAATAACCACTCTTTAAGGTAAATGTTGTTATCTCCTTACAGATTGGGAAAATCAAGTTCACAAAGACTATAAATAACTTGCCCAAAGTTACATGTGGTAGAGGTGGGATGTGAACCCAGGTCTGTCTAATTATAACCTATTCTTTGTCCCCTTCCTATTAAAAATAACCTTTTGCCTTTAGTCTGTCCCCACTCAAATCCAGACAGTCACTCACAAAAGATTAATTCTCCTAAAATAGCTCTTTCGACTTGTCTCCCCTCCTCTCCTCAAGTGTTCGTGAATCTTCTTGCTTTCCACCAGCCTGAGTTCATCACCCCTGGGATTAAAGGCTTCTCACAAGTTGGTTCAATCCTGCCATTCCAGCTCTATCTTCTGCTGTCCAAATGAACCCTTTTTTTTTTCAGCATAATTAATCCTTCGGGCGCACCTCGATCTCTGTCGTTTGTTATTTTTATCCATTCATCTGTGCATCTCCTTAAAAGATAATTTAGTGCTCTATTCTGTTATGAGGCAGAGTGCTCAATGCTGTGGCACAAAGAGAAATAGAACCGCGGCCTGCCAGAGTCTTCAGGGGTGGGCAGCACGGCCACTGTCTCAGCAGGTGATAGTTCTCATCGTGAGTGCGGGGGAGAGGCGTGCACAGAAGGTGGTGGGTCTGCGCAGAGCAGGGCGATCCCAGAGGAGAGCAGGAGGGTGCGCAGGCTGAGTCTTGATGGGGGTCAGGGGTTGACCAGGTGCCCACGTGGATGATAGTTAGACCGGGAGGCATGATAAGCACGTGCAAAGGCTCACAGGTGCGAGGGAGCGTGGGATGTTCACAGACACAGAGAGTCTGGCGTGGTCGTGGTGGGGGTGCCTCGGGTGTGTGGAGCAGCAGCAGGTGAGGTTGGAGAGGAGGTCTCCATGCAGTGGGCGCCTTCTCTGCCCACACTGCCTTCCTGCCTACCTGCCCCCTCCTCGGCACGCTGTCACCGAAGCCAGCTGCTGCCCCTTACTCGCCCCACTCACCGTGTGGCGTTTAGCACACAGTGCTTCGTGCTGTCTGACACTTTGGTGGTTTGGAGAGAAGTCTGGCTCTCACTGAAGTCTTCTTAGGAGGTGGTTTTGCTTCCTGCAGTCCCCCTGGCCTGCCCCGAGGCCAAGGGGTGGGACCTGACATGGCCAGCCCTCAGCATTCAGCACAGCGCTCTTGCATGCAGTTGATTCTCAGTAAAAGTGGTGGATTGATGAACCAATCACAGATGCTCAGAAACTGGAAATGTTCTAACGCTTTTTACCCGATTGAGACGCAGTTTCTCGCAAACAAGCTCTCCTGAAATTTTTTTAGTTTGTGAACACTCTGTCTGACAGATCTCTCGGGTTGCAGGGGCCTCACAGCTCCGGATGCGGAAATGCTCTACATGCAGGAGGTAGAGAGAATGGACGGCTATGGGGAAGAGAGCTACCCTGCCAAGGTAAGCGAGGCCCGAGGACGGGGCCCTCTGAAGGGCGCCCGAGCCGTTCCAGCAGGTTAGCAGGCAAGGCCAGGGATGCCGTGCTGCCCAAAGGCCCGACGTGCAGATGTTTGGAAATGTGAAAGCCGAGGTCCTCGTGGCTGAAGTTTTCTCACAAAACAGATACTCCTGTTTTGTCTTTTGTTCTTGCAATTGCTCTTGGAATAGAATTCCTTAAGGAGCCCAACTGTATTTTCATATGTGTTTCCAAGGTGACACGTTTATACCTTGCAGACTTTCCCCCTAAGGGGAGGTCTCCCAAGCCTTTTCCATGTGGGACACAGGAGTGGGGGTGGGTGGGGCCCCCGGGGCCCCGTGTCTCCGCCGCCCCATGCATGTCTCCTGTCCCCTTTCTCCTCCTAGGACAGCCAAGGCTGCGACATATCCGTCGGCGCGCGTCTCGAAGGTGTCTTTGTGAAGCACAAGAGCGGGAGGCCGCCTGCGGTGTTCAGGTACTTCCTCCTGCGCGCTTTCTGCGGCTCCCGTCGGCGGTTATGTCTTAGTGCCTATGCTGATTGTATTGCTCACAATAAGTGTCTCCCAGGGCCCCACTGGGAAATGGAAACATGCCCTTCTTAGAATAAAACTGCACCTGACCGCAATAGTTATAAGATACTTACTTCAAAACTAAATTGCAGAAAACATAATGGTGGCCTGCTTAGGAAATGTTTAAAGACGTGGGGCCCTTTTCTTACCATATGGAGGCCATTCTTTGTCTTGGTGTGTGAATTTTTCTTTTCTTTCTTTTCTATGTAAAGTATGAGCATTTATTTCAGGGTTTAGATCCCAGTCAATTTCAAAAACAAAATCAGATTTCTCTCCTCAGTAGCTGAGGCTTGCATGTTAGGATGAGTTCCTGGAGGCTGAAGGGCTCTGTGCCCTTAGAAACACGTTTCATCAGGTTCAGAATAAAGTCCCTGATGCCCACTGTACCCCAGCCTTAGGGGAAAAAACAAAATTCCCCGCCGTGGGGCTGAACAAACGCGCACATGCTGATGTCAAGGAGCGGCGGAGGTTTCACCTGCGCTCTGGTCCCCGGCTCTCTCACGGGAGATCTAGGCTTTCCCTGATTCTGGTTGGTACCAAAATTCCTAAAACACCAACATCTAATTACTTTTTGTAATGTAGATTTTTCTTTTCTCGATGATAAAAAGAGTGGTACTCTTCGTTTGTGGAAATCTTAGAATGTAGCCTAGTCAGGAGGACCGAGGACAGACAGCGGTGTGCGCAGCGTGGCTGGCCGGCCGCGGTGAGCTTGCAGGCGCAGCAGCGTGGCTGGCCGGCCGCGGTGAGCTTGCAGGCGCAGCAGCGTGGCTGGCCGGCCGCGGTGAGCTTGCAGGCGCAGCAGCGTGGCTGGCCGGCCGCGGTGAGCTTGCAGGCGCAGCAGCGTGGCTGGCCGGCCGCGGTGAGCTTGCAGGCGCAGCAGCGTGGCTGGCCGGCCGCGGTGAGCTTGCAGGCGCAGCAGCGTGGCTGGCCGGCCGCGGTGAGCTTGCAGGCGCAGCAGCGTGGCTGGCCGGCCGCGGTGAGCTTGCAGGCGCAGCAGCGTGGCTGGCCGGCCGCGGTGAGCTTGCAGGCGCAGCAGCGTGGCTGGCCGGCCGCGGTGAGCTTGCAGGCGCAGCAGCGTGGCTGGCCGGCCGCGGTGAGCTTGCAGGCGCAGCAGCGTGGCTGGCCGGCCGCGGTGAGCTTGCAGGCGCAGCAGCGTGGCTGGCCGGCCGCGGTGAGCTTGCAGGCGCAGCAGCGTGGCTGGCCGGCCGCGGTGAGCTTGCAGGCGCAGCAGCGTGGCTGGCCGGCCGCGGTGAGCTTGCAGGCGCAGCAGCGTGGCTGGCCGGCCGCGGTGAGCTTGCAGGCGCAGCAGCGTGGCTGGCCGGCCGCGGTGAGCTTGCAGGCGCAGCAGCGTGGCTGGCCGGCCGCGGTGAGCTTGCAGGCGCAGCAGCGTGGCTGGCCGGCCGCGGTGAGCTTGCAGGCGCAGCAGCGTGGCTGGCCGGCCGCGGTGAGCTTGCAGGCGCAGCAGCGTGGCTGGCCGGCCGCGGTGAGCTTGCAGGCGCAGCAGCGTGGCTGGCCGGCCGCGGTGAGCTTGCAGGCGCAGCAGCGTGGCTGGCCGGCCGCGGTGAGCTTGCAGGCGCAGCAGCGTGGCTGGCCGGCCGCGGTGAGCTTGCAGGCGCAGCAGCGTGGCTGGCCGGCCGCGGTGAGCTTGCAGGCGCAGCAGCGTGGCTGGCCGGCCGCGGTGAGCTTGCAGGCGCAGCAGCGTGGCTGGCCGGCCGCGGTGAGCTTGCAGGCGCAGCAGCGTGGCTGGCCGGCCGCGGTGAGCTTGCAGGCGCAGCAGCGTGGCTGGCCGGCCGCGGTGAGCTTGCAGGCGCAGCAGCGTGGCTGGCCGGCCGCGGTGAGCTTGCAGGCGCAGCAGCGTGGCTGGCCGGCCGCGGTGAGCTTGCAGGCGCAGCAGCGTGGCTGGCCGGCCGCGGTGAGCTTGCAGGCGCAGCAGCGTGGCTGGCCGGCCGCGGTGAGCTTGCAGGCGCAG
>SJYW01002432.1:264699-282757 GCA_006410735.1 Raphicerus campestris
GCAGCGTGGCTGGCCGGCCGCGGTGAGCTTGCAGGCGCAGCAGCGTGGCTGGCCGGCCGCGGTGAGCTTGCAGGCGCAGCAGCGTGGCTGGCCGGCCGCGGTGAGCTTGCAGGCGCAGCAGCGTGGCTGGCCGGCCGCGGTGAGCTTGCAGGCGCAGCAGCGTGGCTGGCCGGCCCCGGTGAGCTTGCAGGCGCAGCAGCGTGGCTGGCCGGCCGCGGTGAGCTTGCAGGCGCAGAAGCGTGGCTGGCCGGCCGCGGTGAGCTTGCAGGCGCAGGCAGTTCCTTTCAGTATTCTGCGTCCCTTCACTTCCTTTGCTCTCCTGCCTTCGGGGGCCTGAATTCTCCCTGGTGACGGTGACCGTGGAGTGTGTGCCGGCTTGGGGAACAGGTCCCCGCTCCTGGACCGTCCTGGCCTGGCCCAGGCGGCTCCCGAGGGCAGATGCTCTCAGGTCCCCAGGCTGCTCACTGTCTCCCCAACATGCTCTGTTGCAGGGCAGGGGGCAGAGATGGGTCTGGCTGGCACCGGAGGGAGGGACCCTGACATTGCTCGAAAGGTCACAGGAACACAGGAGACATCCCCGTGGGCTTCCTTTATCTCACTGGATAGGAAGTTCTAAAATGCCTTCTTTAAGATGACACTCATAATCTTTCGGTTTAGCAGTTAGACTTCCCTAAAGGTCCAGTGCTCAAGACTCTGCACTTCCAACGCGTGGGGCTTGGGTTTGACCCTTGGTCAGGGAACTAAGCTGCCACATGCTCTGTACACAGGTCATCCAGAAAATTAAAACACAGAAGCAGTGAAGTACCAAGTTACTGTGAGTGAATTTATTTCAATAAATGTGAATCTAATAAGATGGAGAAAGATAAAGGGATAAAATTTTTTCTTCCAGACCTGTTTTTCCCTTTGTAAAAATTATGCAGTGTGTAATAAAATGTTAATATATGAAGTCTTAACATGCTAAACTGCATTTAGAAAGTTCAGAATTGGAGTGTGAGTCCTAGTGAACACCCCCAGAGCAGTTCACCGTGGGTTCCCAGCAGCTGAGCTTCGGGTTGGCCCTGCCTCACCAGCTCTGCAGAGCATCTCTGCTCGACCTCTGGGTCGTGTTTTGCCCTGCGTACCTGAAGGTGACAATGCTTGTTAGATCTCCACCCGCCCCCACGCCCCACCGGAGCCCCTCTGAGGGCGGCGCTGCCCCTCGCCCATCTTTGTGCCCCAGGACCAAACACAGGATGCCTGGTATCGTCACACTGGGTGCCCGCTAAAGCGTTTGTTGAATGAACGAAGGCGCGCTGGCANAGAGCATCTCTGCTCGACCTCTGGGTCATGTTTTGCCCTGCGTACCAGAAGGTGACAGTGCTTGTTAGGTCTCCACCCGCCCCCACGCCCCACCGGAGCCCCTCTGAGGGCGGCGCTGCCCCTCGCCCATCTTTGTGCCCTAGGACCAAACACAGGATGCCTGGTATCGTCACATTGGGTGCCCGCTAAAGCGTTTGTTGAATGAACGAAGGCGCGCTGGTAGCTGAGAGTGGGATATTTGATCAGACTAGTCCAGCAAACGAGGATGAGTAGAGTTTACATTTTTATGTATTTATTTTGGCCTAGCCGTGGGGCATATGGGATCTTAGTTTCCTGACCGGGGCTCAAACCCTCGCCCCCTGCATTGGAAGCATGGGGTCTCAACCACTGGCCCCCAGGGAAGTCCCCGAGTTACAGTTTTGAATGCCCTGCCTCTGTTTTAGTATGCATGCGTTACTTTCTGTACCTCCCTGTTGTCACTTCATTTAGAAAATGCATGCTCACAAATTAAAGCCCTGTTTTCTTCCTAAAATGATAACAAATAATAGGCTATACATTAAGCTCAAAAAGGACAAAAATCTTGTCTTCTGTCTCTTAATAAAAATCTGAGTACTTATGCGACCATTTTCTGCTTGTTCTCCAGGTGGCATGATATTGCTAACATGTCCCACAATAAGTCCTTTTTTGCTTTAGAGCTGGCAAATAAAGAGGAGACCATCCAGTTTCAAACTGTGAGTGAACATGAGGGATTTGCATGGACTGCTTTCCTAAAAGTTAACATTTCTGTGTGTATGTTTAGGGGAATAGCTTTAAAATGATAGTTTTTCATAGTTTAGAAAACATACAGTTTTATTCTTTATAACATTTTGCATGATCGCACTTAGTAAAGTTGCTCAGTAAATACTGTTGAATGAATTGAGTCTTTGGATAAATACTGTCTGATTAAGATGACCTTTAAATTACGTACATAGGCTCAGCTATAAAGAATCTGCCTGCAGTGCAGGATACAGGGTTCGATCCCTGGGTCGGAATGATCCCCTGGAGGAGGGCATACCGACCCACTGCAGTATTCTTGCCTGGAGAATCCCATGGACAGAGGAGTCTGTATGGTCCATGGGGTTGCACAGAGTCGGACACAACAGAACCGACTAAGCGCGCATGAGCACAAGTAGGGAAGAGAGGAGACGCTATANGGCTTCTACTGCCACTCGCAGACCAGCCTGGATCGCGCGCAGGTGGAGGTCGGCGGGCGCGTCCGCAACGGCAGCGTGTACAGCGCGCACAGCACCAGCTCCTTGAATAGCCCGCAGCCCTACCTGCAGCCCTCGCCCGGGTCCTCGAACCCCAGCATCACGGGCAGCGACGTCCTGAGGCCCGACTACGTGCCCTCGCACCGGCACAGCGCCCTGATCCCGCCGTCCTACCGCCCGACCCCCGACTACGAGACGGTCATGAAGCAGCTGCAGCGCGGCCTGTCGCCGGCCGAGCGGCAGAGCCGCTCGCTGCGGAACCTCAGCCTGGTGTACAGCCAGCCCGAGATCCGCGAGCACGCGCGCCCGGGCTCTCCGCCTGCGGCCCCCGGCGCCTTCAGCCTCAGCCACAGCTTCCACAGCCCGGCCCCCTACCCCTACGCTTCGGTGGCCGGGCGGCGCCCGGGGTTGGGCGCCGTGAGCGTGCCCGAGCTGACCAACGCGCAGCTGCAGGCGCGCGACTGCCCGGCGCCCAGCATCCTGAGGACGCAGGTGTACCGCCCGCCGCCCCCTTACCCACACCCGCGGCCGGCCAACAGCACCCCGGACCTGTCCCGCCAGCCGCCCGTCAGCAGCAGCAACCCCGACCTCATCACGCGCCGCGTGCACCACTCGGTGCAGACCTTCCAGGAGGACAGCTCGCCGGTGGCGCACTCGCTGCAGGAGGTGAGCGAGCCGCTGACGGCCGCCCGGCGCGCGCGGCTGCAGAAGCGCAACAGCGTCGAGCTGGCCGGCCTGGTGCACGGCCTTGAGGGCCTGCGGCTGCAGGAGAGAGCCATGCCGGCCCTGGCGGGGGAGCGGGCGCCACGGGCAGAGGATGGCACTGGGCCACGGGGCAGCCTGCGAGGCGGGCACGGGAAGTCCCTGTCCGACGCCACTGTGCTGATCCACAGCAGCGACGAGGATGAGGACGAGGACCCCGAGGAGGGGCCTGCACTAATTCCCGGCCCCCGGGGCGGCCACCCCCCGGACGCCCCCTGCACCGCGCCCCTGGCCCCGGGGCCCCTGCACATCCTGGAGCCCCAGGTCCCGGGCGCCGCGCCTGGGGAGGGCCCGCGGCCCCGGCGGGACGGGCTCTTGTCGCCTTCCGCTTCCGAGTCGGACCTCACCACGTCGGGGAGGTACCGTGCCCGGAGGGACTCCCTGCAGAAGAGGCCAGTGTCTGATCTCCTCTCCGCGAAGAAGAACGCAGTGGAAGGGCTTCCGCCGCTGGGGGTGAGCCGTGTGTGGTGCAGTGTTGGCGCGGGGCCTCACCCCACAGCGTGGTGCCCCCTGCAAACCTGCCCTTCTCTGCACCGTCTGCCCTTTGTCCGTGTTTTCTTTGACTTCCGCGAGTTCTAATGTCTTTCAGCTTTTTCTTTTGAACTTCTTTCAAACAGCCCCGTAGCCCAGTAGACACACATTTTACCCTATTTTGGCTTTCTTTGGAACACTCTTGAGTTTGATTATCTATGGAAATGATGGGGATTGACTGGAATCTTGGTGACATTGCTAGAGACAATGGCTTAAACCCAGGGAAAGGTGAACGCAGGAGGCCCTGTGGAGGGGGACAGGAACAGTGAATGGGCGGTCTCCGGAAGGTGGTGCGAGGGAAGAGGAGTGAGGATTTCACGACAGGCCAAGACTGCCTGTGAGCCACGGGTAAAAGCAGCCTGCGGGGGCGCAGGCCCAGGGCCGCTGTGGCTCCGTGGGCTCCTGCGGGGTCAGGGAAGCTCCCCTGAGGTGTCCTTAGGGGGCTCTGTGTGTCACGGTCTGTGGGTGCGGCTTCAGCTGCTGCACTGTGACCTCCAGGGACTGGAGGGTGATTCTGGGCTGCTTCAACATTACGGAAAACCTGAGCACCCCAGATGTCTTTAAAGAGAGACTGAGGGAGCTGAGAGCCCAAGGAAGGCCCCTGGTAGAAAAGGCAGCTCTGTCATACCCAGTGTGATAAAGCACGCTGATTCACGCACTTTGTTATCGGACACGACTGAGCGACTGAACTGAACGGAGGCCAACTAGAAAACAGCGTCCCATCATCTCTGGCTGGTGAAGGCCATTCCCAGAGCACTCCCGTGCACGGAGCAGGCCGCCTGCTTCACTGCGCCCAGCTTACAACAGGCCTATTGTCTCTACAGATGAGAACGTGGACTCTGCGATACTAAGTAACTTTCCCCCGGTTACACAGCTGGTGAGGGACCGGAATTTAAACCCGTGTTTATCTCTGTAGCTGGTTCTCCCCTCTTCTGCACTGTTCTGCATAGAGGTTGTATTGTATATTTTAAAATATTGTATACAGACCTGGGTTCGATCCCTGGGTCAGGACGATCCCCTGGAGAAGGACATGGCAATCCACTCCAGTATTCTTGCCTGGAGAATCCCATGGACAGAGGAGTCTGGAGTCTGGCGGGCTACAGTCCACGGGGTCGCAAAGAGCTGGACACGACTGAGCGACTAACACACACACACACACACACACACACACACACACACACACACACTGTATTAAGTAGCAGTTGCTTGTCTCAGCCTTGCTCCTCTCTGTCTTCCCGCTGAAGCCTTTTTGCTGTGAGTCCCTCAGCGTTGCCTGGGCATCGGTGGTGTTTTCACGTCTGCCTGTCCACTCCGGGTCATCTGGCTGCCCGATTCAGGCTCCGCTCTGCCCAGGCCTCCGTTCCCCGTGCCCAGGGCTCTTGCCAGGCAAAAATGATGCCTTCGCCTCTGCCTTCCGTCTCCCAGGTGCCCCCGTGTCCTGGCAGCTGGGGCCTCTGCCCCCCGTTCCTGCTGGTCAGCATGCTCCGGCCTAAGGGTCCATCGCAGATGTGGTCCTGGTCTAGTGTATTATTAGATCCTCTGAGACGTCACAACATCTTCACAAGCAGGAGTAAAATTAGCACGGTGCTACAGTGGTTATGATAATAGATGAGTGTACGCAGACCCGAATGACTGACAGTGCCGTGGATTTAAATCTGTTTTCTCTGAATGGTTTTGAACTGTAAGTTTGTCTTGGAAAATCAATCAGTTCACTTTTGGCTGCACGGGGTCTCTGTTGCTGCGCATGGACTTTCTCCAGGGGCCGCTGGGAGGAACCGCTCCGTAGTGGCAGGCAGGCTGCTCACCACAGGGGCTCCTGGGGCTCTGGGTGTGCGGCGGGGGCTCCTCATGGTTCCGGGTGTGCGACGGGGGCTCCTCGGGGTTCCGGGTGTGCGGCGGGGGCTCCTCGGGGTTCCGGGTGTGCGGCGGGGGCTCCTCGGGGCTCTGGGTGTGCGGCGGGGGCTCCTCANTCTGGAGGGGAGGCGCCCAGAAACCGCGTGTGCAGGGACCCCCGGTGTGGGTAGAGCCAGGTCCCTTCAGCCTGGAGTTTCATAAACGTCATCAGCGTTCAGGCCATCTCAGGGTTTGTCTTGAGTACTTGGTCTAACTCAGTACATTCAGGAAAAAGTCTCATGAAATGCATGCTGACTGCCTTGTCCCGCCCGCCCCCAGATAACCTCTTCCTGACCAACCAGAACGGCTTCTACTGCCACTCGCAGACCAGCCTGGATCGCGCGCAGGTGGAGGTCGGCGGGCGCGTCCGCAACGGCAGCGTGTACAGCGCGCACAGCACCAGCTCCTTGAATAGCCCGCAGCCCTACCTGCAGCCCTCGCCCGGGTCCTCGAACCCCAGCATCACGGGCAGCGACGTCCTGAGGCCCGACTACGTGCCCTCGCACCGGCACAGCGCCCTGATCCCGCCGTCCTACCGCCCGACCCCCGACTACGAGACGGTCATGAAGCAGCTGCAGCGCGGCCTGGCGCCGGCCGAGCGGCAGAGCCGCTCGCTGCGGAACCTCAGCCTGGTGTACAGCCAGCCCGAGATCCGCGAGCACGCGCGCCCGGGCTCTCCGCCTGCGGCCCCCGGCGCCTTCAGCCTCAGCCACAGCTTCCACAGCCCGGCCCCCTACCCCTACGCTTCGGTGGCCGGGCGGCGCCCGGGGTTGGGCGCCGTGAGCGTGCCCGAGCTGACCAACGCGCAGCTGCAGGCGCGCGACTGCCCGGCGCCCAGCATCCTGAGGACGCAGGTGTACCGCCCGCCGCCCCCTTACCCACACCCGCGGCCGGCCAACAGCACCCCGGACCTGTCCCGCCAGCCGCCCGTCAGCAGCAGCAACCCCGACCTCATCACGCGCCGCGTGCACCACTCGGTGCAGACCTTCCAGGAGGACAGCTCGCCGGTGGCGCACTCGCTGCAGGAGGTGAGCGAGCCGCTGACGGCCGCCCGGCGCGCGCGGCTGCAGAAGCGCAACAGCGTCGAGCTGGCCGGCCTGGTGCACGGCCTTGAGGGCCTGCGGCTGCAGGAGAGAGCCATGCCGGCCCTGGCGGGGGAGCGGGCGCCACGGGCAGAGGATGGCGCTGGGCCACGGGGCAGCCTGCGAGGCGGGCACGGGAAGTCCCTGTCCGACGCCACCGTGCTGATCCACAGCAGCGACGAGGATGAGGACGAGGACCCCGAGGAGGGGCCTGCACTAATTCCCGGCCCCCGGGGCGGCCACCCCCCGGACGCCCCCTGCACCGCGCCCCTGGCCCCGGGGCCCCTGCACATCCTGGAGCCCCAGGTCCCGGGCGCCGCGCCTGGGGAGGGCCCGCGGCCCCGGCGGGACGGGCTCTTGTCGCCTTCCGCTTCCGAGTCGGACCTCACCACGTCGGGGAGGTACCGTGCCCGGAGGGACTCCCTGCAGAAGAGGCCAGTGTCTGATCTCCTCTCCGCGAAGAAGAACGCAGTGGAAGGGCTTCCGCCGCTGGGGGTGAGCCGTGTGTGGTGCAGTGTTGGCGCGGGGCCTCACCCCACAGCGTGGTGCCCCCTGCAAACCTGCCCTTCTCTGCACCGTCTGCCCTTTGTCCGTGTTTTCTTTGACTTCCGCGAGTTCTAATGTCTTTCAGCTTTTTCTTTTGAACTTCTTTCAAACAGCCCCGTAGCCCAGTAGACACACATTTTACCCTATTTTGGCTTTCTTTGGAACACTCTTGAGTTTGATTATCTATGGAAATGATGGGGATTGACTGGAATCTTGGTGACATTGCTAGAGACAATGGCTTAAACCCAGGGAAAGGTGAACGCAGGAGGCCCTGTGGAGGGGGACAGGAACAGTGAATGGGCGGTCTCCGGAAGGTGGTGCGAGGGAAGAGGAGTGAGGATTTCACGACAGGCCAAGACTGCCTGTGAGCCACGGGTAAAAGCAGCCTGCGGGGGCGCAGGCCCAGGGCCGCTGTGGCTCCGTGGGCTCCTGCGGGGTCAGGGAAGCTCCCCTGAGGTGTCCTTAGGGGGCTCTGTGTGTCACGGTCTGTGGGTGCGGCTTCAGCTGCTGCACTGTGACCTCCAGGGACTGGAGGGTGATTCTGGGCTGCTTCAACATTACGGAAAACCTGAGCACCCCAGATGTCTTTAAAGAGAGACTGAGGGAGCTGAGAGCCCAAGGAAGGCCCCTGGTAGAAAAGGCAGCTCTGTCATACCCAGTGTGATAAAGCACGCTGATTCACGCACTTTGTTATCGGACACGACTGAGCGACTGAACTGAACGGAGGCCAACTAGAAAACAGCGTCCCATCATCTCTGGCTGGTGAAGGCCATTCCCAGAGCACTCCCGTGCACGGAGCAGGCCGCCTGCTTCACTGCGCCCAGCTTACAACAGGCCTATTGTCTCTACAGATGAGAACGTGGACTCTGCGATACTAAGTAACTTTCCCCCGGTTACACAGCTGGTGAGGGACCGGAATTTAAACCCGTGTTTATCTCTGTAGCTGGTTCTCCCCTCTTCTGCACTGTTCTGCATAGAGGTTGTATTGTATATTTTAAAATATTGTATACAGACCTGGGTTCGATCCCTGGGTCAGGACGATCCCCTGGAGAAGGACATGGCAATCCACTCCAGTATTCTTGCCTGGAGAATCCCATGGACAGAGGAGTCTGGAGTCTGGCGGGCTACAGTCCACGGGGTCGCAAAGAGCTGGACACGACTGAGCGACTAACACACACACACACACACACACACACACACACACACACACACACTGTATTAAGTAGCAGTTGCTTGTCTCAGCCTTGCTCCTCTCTGTCTTCCCGCTGAAGCCTTTTTGCTGTGAGTCCCTCAGCGTTGCCTGGGCATCGGTGGTGTTTTCACGTCTGCCTGTCCACTCCGGGTCATCTGGCTGCCCGATTCAGGCTCCGCTCTGCCCAGGCCTCCGTTCCCCGTGCCCAGGGCTCTTGCCAGGCAAAAATGATGCCTTCGCCTCTGCCTTCCGTCTCCCAGGTGCCCCCGTGTCCTGGCAGCTGGGGCCTCTGCCCCCCGTTCCTGCTGGTCAGCATGCTCCGGCCTAAGGGTCCATCGCAGATGTGGTCCTGGTCTAGTGTATTATTAGATCCTCTGAGACGTCACAACATCTTCACAAGCAGGAGTAAAATTAGCACGGTGCTACAGTGGTTATGATAATAGATGAGTGTACGCAGACCCGAATGACTGACAGTGCCGTGGATTTAAATCTGTTTTCTCTGAATGGTTTTGAACTGTAAGTTTGTCTTGGAAAATCAATCAGTTCACTTTTGGCTGCACGGGGTCTCTGTTGCTGCGCATGGACTTTCTCCAGGGGCCGCTGGGAGGAACCGCTCCGTAGTGGCAGGCAGGCTGCTCACCACAGGGGCTCCTGGGGCTCTGGGTGTGCGGCGGGGGCTCCTCATGGTTCCGGGTGTGCGACGGGGGCTCCTCGGGGTTCCGGGTGTGCGGCGGGGGCTCCTCGGGGTTCCGGGTGTGCGGCGGGGGCTCCTCGGGGCTCTGGGTGTGCGGCGGGGGCTCCTCGGGGTTCCGGGTGTGCGGCGGGGGCTCCTCGGCGCTCCGGGTGTGCGGCGGGGGCTCCTCGGCGCTCCGGGTGTGCGGCGGGGAGCTCCTCGGGGCTCCGGGTGTGCGACGGGGGCTCCTCGGGGCTCCGGGTGTGCGGCGGGGCCTCCTCGGGGCTCCGGGTGTGCGGCTTCAGTGGCTGTGGCCCAGGCTCGGTCGCTGCGGCTTAGTTGTTTCAAGGCACGTGGGATCTTCCCAGACCAGGGGCTGAACCCCACCATGTCTCCTGCCTTGGCAGGTGGATTCTCCTCTAAGTTGATTTTTAATTTTTCGTGGGAGTACATCCTTACTCAACTGCCTAACAGTAAAGGCCAGTGTCTCAGGTCGGCTGAAGCGGAGGGGGTGGCCCAGCTTCGGTGATTTGGGGCGGGCTGGGGCGTGGATGTGTCTGTGGGATGAAGTAGCTTGGCCTGAGTCCTCGCCAGCTGGTCTGGCCCTCTCGTAGTTGACACTCTTCACTGATTACATCAAGAACTATGCCTAGTTCTTAATGTGGGGCCTGAGTCTCGCCCCAGATGAGTAGAATCCAGTATTCAAGCCTGTTGTCCCTGTAGTTTTTGAATGGGCCCCGGGAGTTCTGCTGAATCTGAGGACTTTGACTTGGGTTCGCTAAAGGTACAAAATGCCCCCTCCTTGGCATGGAGGCCTCCGGTGTCGACCGTGTGACTGGGTTATGCTGCTGCTCCCCTTGTTTGCGGCCCGTGAGCTTAGTTGCCCCGTGGCAGGTGGAATCCTCCCAGACCAGGGATTGAACCTGTGCCCCCTGCATCCGCCAACAGACCCCTAATCACTGAAGTACCAGGGAAGGCCCCCCACCCCCCCCCCCTCCAACAAGGAAAGCACTTNGCTGCCCCGTGGCAGGTGGAATCCTCCCAGACCAGGGATTGAACCTGTGCCCCCTGCATCCGCCAACAGACTCCTAATCACTGAAGTACCAGGGAAGGCCCCCCACCCCCGCCCCTTCAAATAAGGAATGCTCTTACCTGAAGAACGTGAATGGCAGCCATGGGCCAGGAATAGGTGCAGAACCTAAGAGTGGACCTCGGCTCGGAGCCCAGAGCTTAGCATTCACCGGCTCTCTCCCGGGCCGGGCCCTTCACACCCAGCCCCGCGGCTCCTCCGTCCCGGGACAGGCACCCTCCTCTGTCTTCTGCAGTGGGGTGGTGGGTCCCAGGGAAGGCTGGGCTCAGAAAGGGCTTCTGAGTTCTGTCAAGCAGCATGAAGGACTTGAATGCGGAGTTTCTACTGGTCTGACCCTGTTTACCACATACAAGGAGGCAGCTAGCTGGTGTGATCTTGGACCAAGAACTTAATCTCTCTGACTCCTGTTTTTTCATTTGTAACTGAGACAACCCCAGAGAGTTGTTAGAGGAAAAAAAGCGAGGTCCTGGCTCATAGGAAGTGCTCGGTCAAGTTTAACGTATTACTGTGAGGTTGGATCGTCCATTTAACTGGCTGACTTCCCAAGGGCTGGAGGCCANCTGGGCAATTCTGGCAGTCACTAAGGCATATAGTTTTATATCTTAAGCTAGTTTTTGATAATGGAATTTTATTTTATGATGAAAATATTTGGTGTTTTCTTGTTGAGAAACTAAACTTTCCGTGGGGCTGATCCACAGATGTGAGTGGTTCCTGGATAACTTTGTATTTAAAACCATGTTATTTTGTTATTTTCAAAAAAAACCTTGGGTACTTAACAGTTAAGTTACCAAACCCAAAACTACAAGAATCCAAAACTGTTATTTTTGAAACATAGAAAGCATTTTTATATTCAGAAAATTTTTTAATCCTAAAAGTTCTTTATATTTGTACCTTCTATATTTTCCAAGCAAGAGTTCAACTCATTAAGGTACGGAAATGAGTCAGTTAATGTAAGTTAACATGGGGAATAAAGGCGCACTTTTTAAATATGTGTATGAGAATAATCAGATTCACTATTTTTTTTTCAGTATTATTCATAAACCCAAATGTGTTTTGATTTTTTTTTGGTTGAAAATGAAGTGAAAAACAGTTGCATAAGATGGTTTTAAGCACTTTTTTTGGTTGCAAACAAATCTGAGTTTTTAATATACATGTTGCTTTATAGGTGAGACAGTACATAACAGCAGACATGCTGAAAGTGTTTTGGAAGGGATCAGGGGTGAGTGCGGAGGATGACTAGGAGGAGAGTTCTGCAGAGGAAGCACGGGAAATGCAGGTTGGCTTTGTCTTTACAAAGCACACTCAGACCAAGCCGCTCAGACCAGGCCGCCGGGCAGAGCGGGGTTCGGAAAGATTGGGTGACCCCCTCGTAGGTACCCCCTGGGAAACTCAGGGCCTGTCATGGGCAACAGCTCCCTCTGTTTCCTTGAAGTTCTTCCACCTACAACTCTCTCTTTATTTTTAAACAAATCAAGTTTATATTATTATTAAAAGAAGCTGTGAAGAGGCTTTGTTTTCTTTTGCCTGAAAGAAAGGAGGAGTTTGTTAACAGTCTCACCTCTTCTTCCCAAACCACAGCCCAGACCTGTGGGGCCACCAGCGATGACCGTGGTGTCTAGGACATCCCAGGGTTTCCTCTCTCTTCTTCCCAGGGCTCCCCCTCCTCCGTGCCCCCCAGACCCCTTTTAGGCCCCTCCCCGCGGGCAGGAGGACTGCAAAGCGCCCGTCCCCCGCAGGGCCCAGGAGGTGATGGAGTTCTGGCCCAGGCGTTTAGCTGAGGAGCCCTCTCTTCCTTCCGGAGGCCACTTCTCCAACACGTCAAGCTTCCCAAACATCAAACCCAGGCTTACTTCCCCAGTGAATGGTATCTGAGGGACGTTCCGATGGCCCGGTTCACTCCTGAAGTGGTTCCGCTCACTGTGGTCAGCCCTGAGTCTGTGGCTAGCTGTGAGACTGGGTTTCCTTCAAACAGCGTGTCCCTGCCTAACTCTGTCCCAGAAACCAATCCCTTAAGAGGAAATGCAGATGGCATGAATGAAAGTGAATATTGAAAGTGGGTAAGAATTGATTTCAAGTCTAAAGTGATTTTAAAGAACACTAGACCCAAGCGTGGATGTTCAGAGCGCTCCCTGGGAGAATGGATTCAGCGTTTCTTATCGCGGTGTTCCCCATCTCCACACCAGGTCAAGGACAGGTGTGCTTCTGATACTTTTTTCTTGCATTGGTATTTTTTTTTAATGCCTTTCTGTCAGGTTTAAACATTTTGAAGTGTCCCATTGACAAGAACATATTGTAAAACAAAAATTTTAAAGAGTAATATATGGTATGTTTGTGTTCCTGCTGTAATTTGATTATCAGAAAATTACAAGGGCTAAATTACCCTGTATAAATGTCGCTCTTAAAACCCTCATGTTTGACATAGCTTCTAAGACCCATGTAATTCTGTGTGTGTCCCTTTTGAATTTTTAAACTTTTGATGAACAGTTAGAGAATATGAAAGTATTTCTGAATAAAAATAAATCTACATTTCTGGACTTTTGAAGTAATATGATTTTCAAGGTCAAACTATAGAACGTTGAGGTCTCCTCGGCTCACCATGTCTGAGGTAGGGATTTTCTGTCTGCCAAACTTACACACGCTTCAGTATTCTAGCTGTTTGTTGATATTCTTAGTTTCGTATCAAAATTACCAAAACGTGCATTCTCACACAGAGTAGGTTACAAACCAGTGGTTTCCAGTGATGAGTGCTGGCATCTCTGGCGTCAGTTCTCCTGATCAGTGGGATCTTAGATACAGTGCTCCGGGGGATAGTTCTGAACACAGGAAGTATTCATTCTAGAACCTCATTTGGAACTTCAGCCTTCATTACTTATTTTCGTCTGGAACATCCANTTAGTTTCGTATCAGAATTACCAAAACGTGCATTCTCACACAGAGTAGGTTACAAACCAGTGGTTTCCAGTGACGAGGGCTGGCATCTCTGGCGTCAGTTCTCCTGATCAGTGGGATCTTAGATACAGTGCTCTGGGGGATAGTTCTGAACACAGGAAGTATTCATTCTAGAACCTCATTTGGAATTTCAACCTTCATTACTTATTTTCTTCTGGAACATCCACTGTGAAACATTCAGAAAGCCCTAGAACGTAGCCTTCAAACCATGTTGGCAGGATTGAGACAGAGGCTGTGCTTGCCCAGAAGCTCCCGGGAAGACCAAGGCCGGGACAGAAGCCTTGAAGAGGAGTAAGGATGCGCTGACGGCAGCCTTTCTGCTGCTTCATCGGGAAAAGAAAATAGTCCTCTCAAGTGGGTCGGTAACTTAATTTCACAATATTAAGGAAATATAAATGTTCTCATTACATGTAATATAAAACTTTATATTGGGCTTCCTTGGTGGCTCAGATGGTAAAGAATCTGCCTGCAATGCAGGAGACCCAGGGTCGAACCCACTCCAATGGTCTTATTAAAATATAAAGAACTACAATTTATAGTAAATCATTTAAAAAATCAGACTTTTAAAGGGAATTCTTTTGGATAGACATTTAGGGAATTTGCTTTCTATCAACATTTCAGGTAGTAGAAGCTAAGCTATCTCTTTGCGGTTTAAAGTTTATTAAAATGGTCTAAATTAGAGGGGACCCTTTTTTTTGAACTGAGGGACAGACACTTCAAAAAGAGGGCTAGGTCCATTAGGAATTTGTCTGGGAAAACAGTTCTTGAAAGAACATGAGTTTTTCAAAGTCCTGCAATAAGAGCTTCATTTAAATAATATCTATAATATCTAAATATAATTTTTAAAAATGAGAAAAAAGTCAGAAAGTTTTGTGGTTTAAGGTTTCATGTGTTAGGGTGTGTGGACAGAGGGTTTTAGAAAATAATCGAAAGGGTCCTTGGGTGGTTAAACTAGCGTAGTACAGGTAGTTCCCAGATAAAAATTATGCTCTAGAAGTTCGGATGTATGTGAAACTATTGAGAGTATTGTCTACAAAGGGAAATATTACTTAAGTGGGCCCTAACTCTGGTTTGTTCTCCCAAAGCTTATTGAAACCACAGGAGTCTGAAAAGGTAGTCACACCCTCGTCATCCTTACTCCGAGAGAAACACAGGGCAACTCTGCTCCCCGCTGCACCCTGCTGGCCAGAGCATAGGAGCAATTCTGGTTGGCCCGGCAGTGGGGCCCGAGCCTCAGCAAGCAACTGAAGTCAGATTGATGAGTGTTTTATGAGGGAGTTCCACGTCACGAGTGTCCCATTGTTTGCCTGAGAAACTTGAGTGGCGTGTGAACGTCAGGGACGGGTGGGTGAGCGGGGTGCCGAGACCCCCTTGAGGGCGACGGCCGCAGGCGGGTGAGCTGGCAGCACGTCCCTGCCTTGTCTGCTTCTGCTGCGTGTCTGCCTTTGGGTGGTCCTGGCCTGGGGGAGAGGGAGTCGGTGGGCCTGGGCCAGGGAGGTGGCGGGAGGTCTGCAGCCCCAGCTGAGGACACTGGAGGCCCATGTGTGTGAGGTGGGCCTGGCTGGTGGCGTATTTATAGAAATATGTAAAATACTCATTTTCTAAAAATGAGTAAATCTGAACTTTATCCAATATGTTGCTGGTTTCAGAAAGAGATAGTAAGCGTATGCTGCTACTGTTCAGTCGCTCAGTCGTGTCCGACTCTCTGCGACCCCATGGACCGCAGCACGCCAGGCCTCCCTGTCCATCACCAACTCCCGGAGTCCACCAAACTCATGTCCATCGAGTCGGTGATGCCATCCAACCATCTCATCCTCTGTTGTCCCCTTCTGCTCCTGCCTTCAGTCTTTCCCAGCATCAGGGTCCTTTCCAATGAGTAACCATATACTTATTTTAAATTATGCTTTTAATATTACAAATAAATATAAATGAGTGACAAGAAGGGAATAATTGAGCTACCTGTAGGCATAAGAGACGCAGGTTCGATCCCTGGCTTGAGAAGGTCCGCTGGAGGAGGACATGGCAACCCAGTCCAGTGTTCTTGCCTGGAGCATCCCATGGACAGAGATCCTGGAGGGCCACCGTCTGTGGGGTCGGGGAGAGTCGGAAATGACTGAAGCAACTTAGCACGCGAGCCTGCGCAGAGCTAACAGCATGGCTGACGCGCTGGTGGGAAGTGTTCAAAAGTTACTTACTAGGTAGGTCTCTCGAACATGATTCTGTCCATTAAACACGACTATGGTGTGTTGTCTAAAAGGACCGTTTAAAATCTCAAAGATGCCTTGGCTTTGAATCTACAGTGCCCCCACACTGGCTGTAGCTGTTCATGATTGCAGTGTAATGAATCTGCAATTTTAAACTGACTGGTAGGGGTTTTTAAAACCATAAAGACCAGTCCTCTCTTTCGGTTGTCACCACCACCATTTTTTTTTTTTTTTTTTTTTTTTTTTTTTTTTTCNCATGACTGTGGTGTGTTGTCTAAAAGGACCGTTTAAAATCTCCAAGATGCCTTGGCTTTGAATCTATAGTGCCCCCACACTGGCTGTAGCTGTTCATGATTCCAGTGTAATGAATCTGCAATTTTAAACTGACTGGTAGGGGTTTTTAAAACCATAAAGACCGGTCCTCTCTTTCGGTTGTCACCACCACCATTTTTAGCGTTCATGCGTATTTTAAATTCAAGCTCTGAAAGCTTAGTGAAAAACAGACGTATTCACGCTCAGGAGCAGGTCTGTACCAACCAGGGAAGTTCAGACGGTTGGATTATCTGGGTTATCCCGGACATGAGTCTGTTGGCCCTCACTTTTTGGGGTAGACTGATGTAATGGTGATGGCCTTCCATCTCCATGCGCTCCTTTATCAGCTGAGGAGAACTGAACAAATAAACGAAGAGGATAAGCTTGTTCACTCATTTTCATAAGAGCTGCAAATATCAGGTCCAACTGCTCTGTCATAAATGCTACGAGAGTCTCCACGCATCTTTTTTCAGAAATTTATTAGAAATCACATGAAATTAATGGGCTATTGAATGAGAAATATTGTTGAAGCGGGGTTTAATCTTAGAGTTAACTGTCCTGAAGGTCTCTAATGGTTTTGTGCTTTTATTGGAATAATTACCGCACTGGTTCAGTCTTAAGGAATCCATCTGTCAATGCCGGAGATGCAAAAAAGAGCAGGTTCCATCCGTGGGTCAGAAGGATCCCCTGGAGAAGGAAATGACAGCCCCCTCCAGGGTTCTTGCCTGGAGAATCCCATGGACAGAGGAGCCTGGCGAGCTGCCGTCCACACGGTCGCAAGAGTCGGACACCACGGGCCACACGCACTGTGCTGTCAGCCTGACAAAGAGCCTGAAAAAAAGTAAATGTTCTCTACAGGTGACAAACATTTTCAGAACAGGCAAAGTAAAAATGAGATTAAAAAAAAAAAACCACAAAATCTTAAGCCCGCGAAACAAAAAGATGAAAGAAAAAAAAGGGAAAAAATGCTGTAACTTGTGACCCCTTCTAGATGAGTGGTGCTTTGGTGGGTTTTATTTGCATAGTTTGGTTTTGTGGCTCAATAGAGAAGTTGAAATAGTTGTACAGGGATGATTCTTAACGTTTTTGAAGATTTTTCTGTTAGCGTGCATTTAGACTCTCCATGTTAGATTTTCTTCAATTCTATATTAAAAGTAAGCAGCTTAATTTCTTATTGTAGAATTGAGCTATTACACAGTTACCAGTGTATTCAATTTCTAAGCAACACATTGAAAATGAGGGGAGAAAATAAAAACATTTTTTAAAGTATTAAGCCTTAAAAAACTTGAACAGTTAAACCTTACTCTGAAGGTTGGCATTGGGCCTTTAGAATAGATTTTTTGCTTTTTACTGTATTCTCAAGTAATTTTTTACATTAAAATATAAAACAGTCTTTAGAATGCGAACGTTAAATATTTTCCTGTGAAAACGCCTCAGTGTTTCACTCTGTTGTGCTCAAGAGGGAGGTGCTCTGAATTCTAACAATGCTGCTTGGTTCAGATGAAGATCGCACTGCAGCAAGATAGAATTTTGTTGTATATTTCTTTGTTAAAAACTGGAGCAGTGCAAACCCCACCCATAGCAAATTAAGCAAAGCATAGTTTAAAAATGAATATCTGGATAATAATGTATTTAAAAATTCCAACTGCTGTTAACATGACTCAAATGTCCACAGAAACTTAAATATTTAGAGACAATTTTTATGAAATACATTTTCTCAGAAAGTTCACTATGATTCAAGCAATGCATTGAGAATTCTACCTTTTCAGAATAACACTGTATATGTAGTTGTCTAGTATTTTCAAGTTTATAAAGCAATTTTATGTGCTACTGTCTGATGATCAACAATGTAAAAACAGAATATATAATGTATAATCAGAAGAGCTTAAATCTGAACTGCCCTTGGTTTGTAAAAGTGTGTACATTTGATAGGCAGAAGAGTTTGAATGTATGTGAAGTGTATATATTATAGTCTATTTTTGCCATAAAATAAATATTGAAGCAAGATATTTGTGTGTGAATAGTACAATTACAGCTCTTTTGTCTATTTTTTTTTTTCATTTTAGTTCTTATTGCAGAGGTATGTAATTAGTCCCATTTCTCCGATGGGTTATTTTAAATTATGTTCCAGACAATAGATGTTTCTTTTAGTCGTTTACAGGCATCACACATTTCCACCATCATCAGTCACTTAAGAGTTAGAATCAGTCAGTCAGTTCAGTCACTTAGTCGTGTCTGACTCTTTGCGATCGCACGCCAGGCCTCCCTGTCCATC
>SJYW01002432.1:284705-353207 GCA_006410735.1 Raphicerus campestris
TCCAACTCTCACATCCATACATGACCACAGGAAAAACCATAGCCTTGACTAGACGGACCTTAGTTGGCAAAGTGATGTCTCTGCTTTTGAATATACTATCTAGGTTGGTCATAACTTTTCTTCCAAGGAGTAAGCATCTTTTAATTTCATGGCTGCAGTCACCATCTGCAGTGATTCAGGAGCCCAAAAAACTAAAGTCGGACACAGTTTCCACTGTTTCCCCATCTATTTCCCATGAAGCGATGGGACTGGATGCCGTGATCTTCGTTTCTGAATGCTGAGCTTTAAGCTCAAGTTAGAGTGCATCTTGTCAAAATAGCCAACTTTGTTAATCAGGATGTTTGTCGAACAATTAATATATTTGAAGAACAGATATTTACATACTTCCTTGCAGGCTGGCAGAGCTTCTCACACAGTCGTCCCTGTAGTGCAGCTTGTTATTAGGTGAGTGTGCATTCCACTTATTTTGTCGTTCAGTCGCTCAGTCATGTCCAACTCTGCGACCCCATGGACTGCAGCACACCAGGCCTCCCTGTCCATCACCAACTCCCGGAGTTCACCCAAACATGTCCATCAAGTCAGTGATGCCATCCAACCATCTCATCCTCTGTCGTCCCCTTCTCCTCCTGCCTTCAGTCTTCCGCAGCATCAGGGTCTTTTCCAATGAGTCAGTTCTTCGCATCGGATGGCTAAAGCATTGGAGTTTCAGCTTCAGCATCAGTCCTTCCGATGAATATTCAGGGTTCATTTCCATTAGGATGGACAAAGTAGTGCAATGTGTCATTAGCTGAATGTCCACTTCATTTATTAATGGGCTTATTTTTGGATCAGCAACAGCAACATTGGAAATGTGTTGCAATCCAGATTCTTGAAGCATATCCCATGTCTAAAAATTCTGAATCAGAAACATTATGAAAAAGTCATAAATGTTTAACGTAGACCGACCACAACTTGGGATTCATGACATAGCCAAGCTACAGTCAATAGGTTGATTATGCCTTTATTTAGACCATTTGTATTAGGGTAATGATATTTACAATCGTGGCTGACTGTTGAGCCCCCAAAGATGTCCACGATCTAGCCCCCTGAAGTTATGAACGTTCTCCATGGTGAAAGGGGCTCTGCAAATGCGATTAAATCAAAGTTTTTGAGATGAGATTGTCCAGGATTATCCAGGTGGGCCCAGAGGAACCATGGGCTCTTTCTCAGAGGGAGGCGGGAGGGTCGCAGTGAGCAGAGGCGTGATGAGAGAGACAGAGGTGAGAGGTTTGAAGAGCCACACTGCTGGCCTTGACGATGGAGGCACGGGCCCCAGGGGAAGGGATGCAGGCAGCCGCTGAAAACTCGAAAAGGTGAAAAACACACTCTCCCCAGAGCCTCCAGGAAGGATGCAGCCCTGGCACTATCCTGATTTTATGACTTCTGGCTTCCAGAACTGTAAGCTGGTAGGTTTTATTTTAAGGCATTACGTTTGTGGAACTTGTTACAGCAGCGGCAGAAAACTTATAATATTCTCTTCACAGGAAAAACAATGGTTGACTCACGTTTTAAAAAATCGTTTTCAGCTTTTTTAATTGAGATGTACTTGACTTACAGTTTCTATGTTTCAGGTGAATAACACAGTGATTCCCAATTTCTAAAGGCTGCACTCCAGCTAGTTACTAGGAGACCCTGGGCGCACTCTCTGTGCTGTGTGATGAGCGCCTGCCGCTCACCTGTTCACCCCAGTGCTCTGTGCACCTGCGTAACCCTCCCCCACCCCTCTCCCGGCTGGTAAGCGCTGGCTTTTTATATATCTTTCTTTTTTGTTATATTCACAGTTTGTTGTATTTTTTAGATTCCAAATGCAAGTGATAGGGCTTCCCTGGTGGCTCAGAGGTTAAAGCGCCCGCCTCTAATGCGGGAGACCCGGGTTTGATCCCTGGGTTGGGAAGATCCCCTGGAGAAGGAAATGGTAACCCACGCCAGCATTCTTGCCTGGAGAATCCCATGGACGTAGAAGCCTGGTGGGCTACGTCCACAGGATCGCAAAGAGTCGGACACAACTGAGCGACTTCACTCACTCACTCAAATGTAAGTGATATACAGTATGGGCTTTCTCTGATTTCAAGCATAAACCCTCCAAGTCTACCTATGTTGATGGAGATGGAAAATTTTCATTCTTTTTTTATGACAGAGCAGTATTCCGTCTAGAGAAGGCAATGGCACCCCACTCCAGTGTTCTTGCCTGGAGAATCCCAGGGACGGGGGAGCCTGGTGGGCTGCCGTCTATGGGGCTGCACAGAGTCGGACATGACCGAAGCGACTTAGCAGCAGCAGCAGTATTCCATCACATATATACACACACACACATATACATATATATATATATACACACACACAACACGTCTGCTTTATCCATGCATCTGTTGATAGACACTTAAGTTGCTTCACGTCTCAGCTATTGTAGGCAATCCTGTGGTCGCTGGGGTACATGTATCTTTCAAACGCGTGGCTCCTCCTCGGGTGTGCCGTCCGCGCTCCCCGTCCGCAGTGCCCCCGCAGGGCCTGTGCCAGGGTCCACTCCTGCCAGCAGGGTCCGAGGTTCCCTTTTCTCCACACTCTCGCCAGCATCTGTCATTTGTGGTTTCTCCGAAGATGGCGATGTCGACAGGTGTGAGACGCTGGTCTGTTCCGGGCGCCGGGTCCAGAGGCCGGTGTCGGGCCCTCCGTGTGTCTGCCCGTGGGGCCCTAATTGCGGGCATAGTGGCTGCCCCTCGGTGAGCCCTCTGACGAGGGGGCCGGCCCTGAGGCCAGAGTGGAAGCCCGGGGGCAGGGGCGCGGCCCGGGCTGGTGGAGGGGGCCCAGTCCCATGTCCTCTGGCTGAAGCCTGGGACTCCAGTCCACTGCTGTGCGCTGGGGCCGGGACTGGGCCCGCGGCGGGGGCAGCTGTGGGCTCGGGGATCTGCCTAAGGTGCCCTGGAGGAGGGCGTGGCTGCCCACTCCAGTATTCTTGCTGGAGAATCCCCTGGACAGTGGAGCCTGGTGGGCTACAGCCCGTGGGCTTGCAGCGAGTCGGACAGGACTCAGGTCAGCGGGGCTGTGTCCCTGCCCAGCTGGCTGTTTGGCTGAAGTGCCCCAGTATTGGTGCCTACAGGCTTGTGGGCAGGGGCAGAGCTGGGTCCTGAGGCTAATAAGCTAGAGACAGATAAAGTCACTCAGTCTTTTCCGACTCTGAGACTGTGTGGACTGTAGCCCGCCAGGCTCCTCTATCCATGGGATTCCCCAGGCACGAACACTGGAGTGGGTTGCCATGCCTACCTCCAAATAAGCTAGAGGGCGGGTTCCAAAATGCTGCTGGCTGGCACCAGCGCCCCCGTGGTAGAGCAAGCTCCCCACGTGCTGCCGCCAGTGCCTGAGTCCCCAGGGCAGGCTCCAGCGGCCCCTGCCTCTCCAGGAGACGCTCCAGACTGGCAGGAACGTCCAGCCCAGACTTCATGCAGATCATTGTTTCCACCCTAGGTTCTGGAAAATGAGATTTCGCGTGAGCCCTTTAANTTTGTTGTATTTTTTAGATTCCAAATGCAAGTGATAGGGCTTCCCTGGTGGCTCAGAGGTTAAAGCGCCCGCCTCTAATGCGGGAGACCCGGGTTTGATCCCTGGGTTGGGAAGATCCCCTGGAGAAGGAAATGGTAACCCACGCCAGCATTCTTGCCTGGAGAATCCCATGGACGTAGAAGCCTGGTGGGCTACGTCCACAGGGTCGCAAAGAGTCGGACACAACTGAGCGACTTCACTCACTCACTCAAATGTAAGTGATATACAGTATGGGCTTTCTCTGATTTCAAGCATAAACCCTCCAAGTCTACCTATGTTGATGGAGATGGAAAATTTTCATTCTTTTTTTATGACAGAGCAGTATTCCGTCTAGAGAAGGCAATGGCACCCCACTCCAGTGTTCTTGCCTGGAGAATCCCAGGGACGGGGGAGCCTGGTGGGCTGCCGTCTATGGGGCTGCACAGAGTCGGACATGACCGAAGCGACTTAGCAGCAGCAGCAGTATTCCATCACATATATACACACACACACATATACATATATATATATATACACACACACAACACGTCTGCTTTATCCATGCATCTGTTGATAGACACTTAAGTTGCTTCACGTCTCAGCTATTGTAGGCAATCCTGTGGTCGCTGGGGTACATGTATCTTTCAAACGCGTGGCTCCTCCTCGGGTGTGCCGTCCGCGCTCCCCGTCCGCAGTGCCCCCGCAGGGCCTGTGCCAGGGTCCACTCCTGCCAGCAGGGTCCGAGGTTCCCTTTTCTCCACACTCTCGCCAGCATCTGTCATTTGTGGTTTCTCCGAAGATGGCGATGTCGACAGGTGTGAGACGCTGGTCTGTTCCGGGCGCCGGGTCCAGAGGCCGGTGTCGGGCCCTCCGTGTGTCTGCCCGTGGGGCCCTAATTGCGGGCATAGTGGCTGCCCCTCGGTGAGCCCTCTGACGAGGGGGCCGGCCCTGAGGCCAGAGTGGAAGCCCGGGGGCAGGGGCGCGGCCNGGAGGCCGGGTCCGGAGGCCGGTGTCGGGCCCTCCGTGTGTCTGCCCGTGGGGCCCTAATTGCGGGCACAGTGGCTGCCCCTCGGTGAGCCCTCTGACGGGGGGGCCGGCCCTGAGGCCAGAGTGGAAGCCCGGGGGCAGGGGCGCGGCCCGGGCTGGTGGAGGGGTCCCAGTCCCATGTCCTCTGGCTGAAGCCTGGGACTCCAGTCCACTGCTGTGCGCTGGGGCCAGGACTGGGCACGCGGCGGGGGCAGCTGTGGGCTCGGGGATCTGCAGGCAGCCTGCCTAAGGTGCCCTGGAGGAGGGCGTGGCTGCCCACTCCAGTATTCTTGCTGGAGAATCCCCTGGACCGTGGAGCCTGGTGGGCTACAGCCCGTGGGCTTGCAGCGAGTCGGACAGGACTCATGTCAGCGGGGCTGTGTCCCTGCCCAGCTGGCTGTTTGGCTGAAGTGCCCCAGTATTGGTGCCTACAGGCTTGTGGGCAGGGGCAGAGCTGGGTCCTGAGGCTAATAAGCTAGAGACAGATAAAGTCACTCAGTCTTTCCCGACTCTGAGACTGTGTGGACTGTAGCCCGCCAGGCTCCTCTATCCATGGGATTCCCCAGGCACGAACACTGGAGTGGNGGGCAGAGCTGGGTCCTGAGGCTAATAAGCTAGAGACAGATAAAGTCACTCAGTCTTTTCCGACTCTGAGACTGTGTGGACTGTAGCCCGCCAGGCTCCTCTATCCATGGGATTCCCCAGGCACGAACACTGGAGTGGGTTGCCATGCCTACCTCCAAATAAGCTAGAGGGCGGGTTCCAAAATGCTGCTGGCTGGCACCAGCGCCCCCGTGGTAGAGCAAGCTCCCCACGTGCTGCCGCCAGTGCCTGAGTCCCCAGGGCAGGCTCCAGCGGCCCCTGCCTCTCCAGGAGACGCTCCAGACTGGCAGGAACGTCCAGCCCAGACTTCATGCAGATCATTGTTTCCACCCTAGGTTCTGGAATATGAGATTTCGCGTGAGCCCTTTAAGAATGGGGTTCTATTTAGGACTGAATCTAAGACTCCCGAGAGCCAGCTGTGCTGGCCTTCAAAGCCCAGACATGCTGGGGGTCCATCTTCCAGGTGCAGGACCCCTGGGTTGGGGACCCAGTGTGAGGCTCAGACCCCTTGCTCCTCCGGGAGCCTCTGAAATTGTAATCATTCTCTCGTTAGTAGGTTGCCCACCTTGGGGGTATGCGATTTCATTATATGCAACTCCACCCCTCCTACCCATCTGTGAGTCCTTCTTTATATTTTTAGTTGGAGAAGATCTGGTATTTTTCATANATGGTGCCTAGGCATGAAACCGTTATCTAACAGTTACTCAGACATTTCCATTACTGTGAGTGGTTGAAAAGACCTAAGTCGAGGTGAGTCTTCTGAGACATACCAGAGTTAAGGATCCTGTTCATGAAGTGTACAGGCAAGGGGAGGGTATCAGACTGGGCCTGGTAGAACGTTCATCCGCACAAGAAGGGATGGCCTTTCAGTCAATAAGCCATCCAAGCTCACTGATTACTAGAAAGGCCTGGAGGCTTTAGATACTGTAGGAAAGCAGAGGAAAGAAATGAAAGATCCTGTTTAGTCGCTCAGTTGTGTCTGACTCTCTTGCGACCCCGTGGACTGTAGCCCGCCAGGCTCCTCTGTCCATGGGCTTCCCCAGGCAAGAATACTGAAATGGGTTGCTGTTTCCTCCTCCAGGGCATCTTCCTGACCCAGGGATTGAACCCAGGTCTCCTGCCTTGGCAGGCGGATTCTTTACCACGTGAGCCACCAGGGAAGCCCCAAGATGACAGCAGACAACGCTTAATGTTTTAGGAGCTACTCCAGATTATAGGCCCTTCCCCCAAGGCCTGCAAAATCATTCACGTCTAGGTGAAATCTGTTCCCCTATAAAGGGACTTCAGAAATTGTGGTCCACTGGCCCTAAGGGGAGCCAGGTGATCCTCACTCTCGCATTCACACCCTTCTATCCTGCCTCTTAATGTGGGCAAGACCCGTGACTTTTCTTAGAACATCTTTATTTTACAGCATCAGTAATATGCAATCATAAATTTCTGACTTTACAATGCTCCCATTTCTTAATAATCACAAAATACAGGAAAAGAGGTAGAAGATTTTAAGGAATATTATGGACATATTATTTTGCTTGTCGTACCAAACTCCTCCAGTGGCAGACAGAAAGGTTTAGTTTAATTAAGAAGTGACGTGGGGAATAAGCTGATCCCAAGGGTAAAGAAAAGAGCACTGTTTTTATGACAAGGAATATATTATAGACTGTGGTTAGCCTCTGTTCCAAATAAATGTAAATTGCCTAACTGCCAAAACAAAAAAGGTCTCGCTTTTTTATCTATAAAGGCTTCCCTGGTGGCTCAGATGGTAAAGCATCTGCCTACAATGTGGGAGACCCGGATTCGATCCCTGGGTCAGGAAGATCCCCTGGAGAAGGAAACAGCAACCCACTCCAGTACGCTTGCCTGGAAAATCCTATGGATGGATGAGCCTGGTAGGCTACAGTCTATGGGGTTGCAAAGAGTCAGACACGACTGAGCGACTTCACTTTCACTTTCATAAAGGTAAGCACTGCATTTAGCTTCAAACCAGCAAGCATTAATCATTTTTTCCAATAGCAAATTTAGCTTTACAAATATTTATGCATATTTAGCATCAGCAAAAAAAACCATTCATTTCAGAAGAATTAAAAATAGATCCTTTCTTACTGTTTANAGTTAAGGATCCTGTTCATGAAGTGTACAGGCAAGGGGAGGGTATCAGACTGGGCCTGGTAGAACGTTCATCCGCACAAGAAGGGATGGCCTTTCAGTCAATAAGCCATCCAAGCTCACTGATTACTAGAAAGGCCTGGAGGCTTTAGATACTGTAGGAAAGCAGAGGAAAGAAATGAAAGATCCTGTTTAGTCGCTCAGTTGTGTCTGACTCTCTTGCGACCCCGTGGACTGTAGCCCGCCAGGCTCCTCTGTCCATGGGCTTCCCCAGGCAAGAATACTGAAATGGGTTGCTGTTTCCTCCTCCAGGGGATCTTCCTGACCCAGGGATTGAACCCAGGTCTCCTGCCTTGGCAGGCGGATTCTTTACCACGTGAGCCACCAGGGAAGCCCCAAGATGACAGCAGACAACGCTTAATGTTTTAGGAGCTACTCCAGATTATAGGCCCTTCCCCCAAGGCCTGCAAAATCATTCACGTCTAGGTGAAATCTGTTCCCCTATAAAGGGACTTCAGAAATTGTGGTCCACTGGCCCTAAGGGGAGCCAGGTGATCCTCACTCTCGCATTCACACCCTTCTATCCTGCCTCTTAATGTGGGCAAGACCCGTGACTTTTCTTAGAACATCTTTATTTTACAGCATCAGTAATATGCAATCATAAATTTCTGACTTTACAATGCTCCCATTTCTTAATAATCACAAAATACAGGAAAAGAGGTAGAAGATTTTAAGGAATATTATGGACATATTATTTTGCTTGTCGTACCAAACTCCTCCAGTGGCAGACAGAAAGGTTTAGTTTAATTAAGAAGTGACGTGGGGAATAAGCTGATCCCAAGGGTAAAGAAAAGAGCACTGTTTTTATGACAAGGAATATATTATAGACTGTGGTTAGCCTCTGTTCCAAATAAATGTAAATTGCCTAACTGCCAAAACAAAAAAGGTCTCGCTTTTTTATCTATAAAGGCTTCCCTGGTGGCTCAGATGGTAAAGCATCTGCCTACAATGTGGGAGACCCGGATTCGATCCCTGGGTCAGGAAGATCCCCTGGAGAAGGAAACAGCAACCCACTCCAGTACGCTTGCCTGGAAAATCCTATGGATGGATGAGCCTGGTAGGCTACAGTCTATGGGGTTGCAAAGAGTCAGACACGACTGAGCGACTTCACTTTCACTTTCATAAAGGTAAGCACTGCATTTAGCTTCAAACCAGCAAGCATTAATCATTTTTTCCAATAGCAAATTTAGCTTTACAAATATTTATGTATATTTAGCATCAGCAAAAAAAAGCATTCATTTCAGAAGAATTAAAAATAGATCCTTTCTTACTGTTTAGAAAACCCTGATTCAGATAATCTTTTTACTTTCCTGGTTCTCATCATTATCATGAGAAATTACACACTACTGTGTAATACACGTGTGCTCAGCTGCGACGTGTTAACCAAAAGAACATGGCAAAGGCGACGGCAGTCGCTCCTGCTCCTGCGGCGCATGGCGTCGTGACTGCTTGGACTCCGTCTGGCTCGCAGAGCCTCCTCCATTCTCCTGTGAGCCTTCGAGAGGCAGGCAGCCGCGCTGTGAGCGGTCTGCGGGGAGGGCCACGCGGCAGGGAACGGGAACAGCCTCCAGTGAGCACAGCCAGCAGGAATCGGAAGCCTTCAGACGGGAAGCTACACGGAAAGACGCCCCGCCAACCACCTGGGAGAGTCTGGAAGCAGAAGTCAGCCCGAGGCCCCAGCCGAGCCCTGGCTGGTAGGCTGAGAGACCAAAGGCAGAGAGGACCCGCCTAAGCTGTGCCTGGACTCTCGATCCACAGAACCTGCGCTAAATAATACGTGTGTGTTTCAAGCTGCTAAATTTATAGTAATTTATTATACAACATAGAAGACAAATGCAGAACTCTTAACATATAAAAGTAAAAAAAAAATAAAAGGAATATTGAATGCTTGGCCACTTGGGATATTTATTAGTGAAGATCAGACATCCAAGATCAGTCCTCAATGCTCATTTCCATGATTCTCAGAGCTGGTCCTTCCACCTCGCGGCTGTCTTTGATTCTGCACAACGGAACAGAAGGCACGAGCGCCGTGCTGAGGCAGCACAGCTCCGCGGAGGTCTCAGCCCTCTCGGCGTCGCTGTCGCCTTCAATGACGCTCACGGAGGTTTCCTGGTCTAGCAAACTGTCTGACACGCTTCCATTTTTCTCATCCCAAACTGAAGTCTCAAGATTTGTTTCCTCATTCACCTGCTGAATGATAACCCCTTCTGAATACTTTGATTTATAGATGGGGAGGAAAAATTCATTTGAACAGACTTTCTCATTCTCTTCCTTTGGTATAGTCAATAACATATTCAAAGCTTTTTGGTATTCCTGACGTTCCTGTTGAATGATTAAATCTTGTTCACTTTTTTTTTCATTTTGTTCTAAATTCTCAGCCTTTCCAACATCATGTAAATGCAACGTAGCCACGTCGTCTAGCTTTCCTGAGCTTTCCCTGGACATGCAGCCTAAGTCCACCTTTAAGACGTGTAGCAGCCGGCGCATTTTTTCCTGGAATTAAAAAAGTACAAGAGTAATTATATTAATTAGGCTAGTCAAGGGTGCCACAGCGCTGCTCACCTCCGCGGGGCTAACACTGCCTGCTCCTCATTCTGCCTGCATCTCCCCTTCCCCACTCACACAGAAAGGGCAAGAGAGAAAAAGTGGATGCTTTTAATGCATTCTTTGAGAGAAAGGTAAAACTTGAAAATTCTTTCTATATTAGGATTTTTCTTATAAAGTTAAGACAAACCTCCTCCAAATGATGTTTGTTTTGCTTTATATGTCTCTCAAACAGTCGTTCCAGAAACCTACAAATGATAAATAAAACGTTAATGGTCTCAAGATCAGAAAGCCGACTAAACAGAGCCACGCCGCAACTAAGGTCCTGAGGGTTGGGAAATCTGCTTTAGATTACCCATTTTCAAAGATACACACTGTAATCCTTCTCTGTCACGCTCTCCAGTGTGGACGCCACTATGGCTTCCAGTATGTTTATGTTAACAGATGCCAGTGTCTCTTCTGAGAGACTGCGCGCTGCTCACACTTCTGTGAAATCAACTGTTTGACAGGAGGTTGTAACGGCCCCCANTCACGCCGCAACTAAGGTCCTGAGGGTTGGGAAATCTGCTCTAGATTACCCGTTTTCAAAGATACACACTGTAATCCTTCTGTCACGCTCTCCAGTGTGGACGCCACTATGGCTTCCAGTATGTTTATGTTAACAGGTGCCAGTGTCTCTTCTGAGAGACTGCGCGCTGCTCACACTTCTGTGAAATCAACTGTTTGACAGGAGGTTGTAACGGCCCCCACTAAAGAGCTCTGTGTCCTTTTTCTCTCCCACAAACACCAGAAGCCTTCCCTCCTCCCTCTCTCTGTCACATACACTCATCCTCCAAAGGCAAATGTTACTTTACAAATAAAGCGTTACAGTGTTCCCTAAACTATACTTGAAAAGACACTCGCTCAGGGTAAACTGGCATAGTGAGCGCGTGAGCGCTTATTGTGGGCTTCCCTGGTGGCTCAGACAGCAAAGCGTGTGCCTACAGTGCTGGAGACCGAGTTCGATCTGTTTGTGCTGGACACACGATAATCATTCTCTCTAATCACGACCAACAGACATGTGCTCAGTTGCTTCAATCGTGTCCGACTCTCTGTGACCACATGGGCTGAAGCCCACCAGGCCCCCTCTGTGCACGGGATCCTCCAGGCAAGAAGGCTGGCGTGGGTTGCCGTGCCCTCCCTCCAGGGGGTCTNTTCTCTGTCACATACACTCATCCTCCAAAGGCAAATGTTACTTTACAAATAAAAGCGTTACAGTGGTCCCTAAACTATACTTGAAAAGACACTCGCTCAGGATAAACTGGCATAGTGAGCGCGTGAGCGCTTATTGTGGGCTTCCCTGGTGGCTCAGACTGGTGGCAAAGCGTGTGCCTATAGTGCTGGAGACCGAGTTCGATCTGTTTGTGCTGGACACATGATAATCATTCTCTCTAATCATGACCAACAGACATGTGCTCAGTCGCTTCAATCGTGTCCGACTCTCTGTGACCACATGGGCTGAAGCCCACCAGGCCCCTCTGTGCACGGGATCTTCCAGGCAAGAAGGCCGGCATGGGTTGCCGTGCCCTCCTCCAGGGGGTCTTGCTGACCCAGGCATGGAACCCTTGCGTCTCGTCTCCTGCACTGGCAGGTGGGGTCTTAACCACTAGTGCCACCTGGGAAGCTGACACTGGCAGAGAAGGGCATTAGAAAGCCTGCTTTAAGATGAGAGGACAGCAAGTCCAGATGATGATTTCGTCTCCCCACTGAGGTCACAAGCCATCGAGAGAATTTAACTCAGAAGTGTCTGGCTCCAGGTACATTCTTTCAACTACACCAGCCTTGTCTAGCTACCACAGGAGTGTTTTGAAAACTACCCATTTGTTACCATTTGTCACTATCAATGAAGTCATGAGACAATCTTAGATTTAATTATTCTTCTGATTTTGAAATTTTTAAAAAGCCCAAGAAATCTGTATCCTCTATTTTACAACTATCATTGATGTTTACTGGACACTTTTCTACGCATATATAGTTCTTTATGAAAACTGGGATTAAATAATACATACTGTTTTGATATCTATACTGTTTTCTAATCAGTTATATTATTTTTAACATCTTTATGTATTAATAAATTCACTTCTGCAACATCATTTAAAAGATCTGAACAGACCTTACTATTATAAACATTCTAAAATTTATTCAACTGAACCTTACTATTGAGTATGCAGGTTGATTCCATTTCATTGTGCTACTATAAAAACTGAAACAGTAAAAAGCCTTATTAAATGAAAAATGTGAGTTTTAATGCTCTGAAGCATGAATGTGTATTTTTCATGATAACTTTGTTTTGGCTTCTAATCTTTTATTTTTTTGATTTACAGTTGGAGGCAGTGTTTTTGTTCTGGTGGTGTTAAAAAAGGCAAAACTATATAACATAAAATTTACCAGCTTAACCAATTTTAAAATTTACAGTTCAGTAGGATTATGTATATTCACGCTGTTAAATAGAAACAACTAATTCCAGCTGCCTGCACTCGACATGCTCTATGGCAGGAAAGCAGGCAGCAGATGCACACCAGGGGCTTCTGACGCACATCGTAAAGTTTCCTCTAAATGATTTCAGCTAAATAAAAGTTCAAGCTGGCTCAGGACAAAGGGTTCCTTAAGATAAATAGTACTAAGACGGTTTTACAAACTTTCCCCTTTCACTCGCTGTGTGCAAACCTAGTCTTTAGCTTGTCCTCACGTTACTAGTAACAGTCGTAACAAAAAAAAAGCCTGCTTTTGACCTTCATGACAGTTTCAGATAGTAAAAAGAGATGATGGAATTTTGCAAAGAAGCAGCAAAAATTTAATGTGCTAGCCTATTATAAACTAAAAGATACAGTATTTTTGTCTCTTCTCTCTATGGGATTTTTACATGTATGATAATGTCATCTCTGAATAAAGACAGTTTTATGGTTTTCTTTCAAATGTGGATACCGTTTCTTTTTCTTTGTGGTAAGATTTTCTTGAAGTTGAGGTATAGTTGACATTTTATTAAGGAATACAACATAATGATTTGTTCTTTGTATATATTGTAAAATCATCACAGTAAGTCTAGTCACCATCTGTCACCACTACACGGTTGCAGAATTATTTTCTTTCTTTTAACAAAAACTTTTAAGATCTATTCTTCTAGCAACTTTCAAATATACAATATGGTGGTGTTAACGACAGCCGTCACCACCGCACGTTACATCCCCATGATGTGACTAGTTTATGACTGCAGCTCTATACCTCTGCCTGCCTTCAGCCGTTGTGCCCCATTCNTTCTTCTAGCAACTTTCAAATACACAGTATGGTGGTGTTAACGACAGCCGTCACCACCGCACGTTACATCCCCATGATGTGACTAGTTTATGACTGCAGCTCTATACCTCTGCCTGCCTTCAGCCGTTGTGCCCCATTCCCCCCATGCCCACCACCCCACCTCTGGCAATCTGCTCTTTGTATTTAAGGGATGTAACCGTATTTAGGTGAATAAAATCTCTATTCTTTTTTCTATCTCCCCGAAACTGTGAACCTGCCTTAGAGTATGAATTAGGGTTAGTTGCTCAGTCGTATCCGACTCTTTGCGACCCTGTGGACTGTAGCCCACCAGGCTCCTCTGTCCATGGGGTTTTCCAGGCCAGAAGACTGGAGTGGGTTGCCACGCTCTCCTCCAGGGGACCTTTCCAACTCAGGGATCGAACCCAGGTATCCTGCAGTGTAGTGGATTCTTTACCATCTGAGCCACTAGGGATCCCCTGGAAGAGTATGAATTAAATGTTCTTTATATCAATTATAAGAATATGGTCTCCTAAGAAAGCAATATAATTTCCATTTCCTAATATGTGAAAATAAATAAAATTAACACCAAACGAAGAGTTTTTAATGTACAGTTCAACGACCACAATATAATTTAAAAAATCTAACCTGTTTGAAAATAAACCTAGTTTCAAAATTTCATCTGTTACATCTTCAATGAAACTCAGATACAACAGTTCTTCTTCACTGTGAAGGCAAAGTGAAACACAGCGTGAAAGTTACAGCTTATTTTAAACAACTGCTGCTTATTTACGCTGAAAACTAGAGGATGCGTAAGGACCTATACGGGAATATCTGCACTTACAAACGCACTTCCATCTCACATTATCAAGAGGCACATTATTAAACAAATACATGTCTACCTTCTCAAATTATGCAAGGATCTTTACTAAAGATGCGAAAGTATTCCCCAATAGAGTAGCATTTCATAGATGTCTGCAACGCTGATCAGGCAGTGAAAAAGCAGCAGGGATTAAGTAAAACAGAAAGCAACCAGGCAAAGGAGCAAGAGGGCGACTCAGGGGTGACCCTGTGGGGGCGTGCCGTGTTCCTAAGGAGCATTTTAAATGTCCTCGGGCTCCTGGCCAGGTCCAGCCACAGAGGCGTGAATCCCTCTGTGAGGCAGAAGGGAAAAAGGAAGGTCATCGAGAGAAGCGGAACCTAAACGACGAAATCCTCCTGCTCCGAGGAGGGCATCTGGTTTCAAGGGGGAGAAATTTATTGAGCAGAAAAAAATATTTTTTTTCCTGACAAGTCTATAGATAAGGAAAAACAGTAGAAAAAATCTATGTACATACATATAGTGGTAATTTTTAATTACCTGGGTACATTTCTCTGTTATACTCTTATGAGTTATATATTTTAGTAGCTATTACACAAAAAGTAGGGTACTATTACAAGTTTGATCTGAATTAGCTAAAAATCAGTGAACTGACAGAAAATGTAAGTAGCAAGTAGCCCACCAGGATCCTCTGTCCATGGGATTCTCCAGGCAGGAACCCTGGAGTGGGTTGCCATTTCCTTCTCCGGGGGATCTTCCCATCCCAGGGATGGAAACCATGTCTTCTGCACTGGCAGGTGGGTTCTCTACTGCTGAGCCACCAGGGATGCCTAAAACTACTTCAGTTACGGAATAAGTAAACCTTAAGGGGAAGAGTTAACTAGCATACCAAGCAGAAGGTTACTGCATAAAAATTATGCTTTCAAACCAATTCACAGGCAGCAAATTTGAGAACAAATGAAACGCTATAAAAATAGACTGCTTTCCCTGAAAAAATGCAGTCCCAACTGAAACAACTTTCAAGTTCAGAAGTATAATGTCTGTAAAAAAAACAACTGGTGAGGTTAAAAAAGCCCAAGAACGGTATCCTGAGCTACCAAAAGGCTGCACTTCTCTAAATCTCATCTTCATTACTTTTACTTATAAAAATTATGGGTATTGATTATAAAAAATTAGCAATATTATTACTCTAGGGACCAATTTCCATTAGACATAAAAATGAAGTGATTAAAAAAAATGAAGTGATTGATAATTATTTCAGATATTTTAGGATAATATCAATAATATTAATAATAATTAATAATTCTCTCAAATTTAGTGTTATATGACCAAACTCCAAAGCTGATTGTAAAGAAAAATTCATGCTCAATCTTGACTTTTTAATAAATTTTGTGAGCCTTCATTCTTCATTTCCACTAAGCAAAATGAAGCAGTCAAAGAGCTCTTACTCAGAATACACTTTTCTTCCTGAAGGAGGCTGCAGCGAATATTGACATACTGCCCTGGAAAGAGAAAATTAGAATATCTGAACAAAGCAATGGTTGGCATACAGTAATACATTAAGAAACAGGTTTCAGAATTTCAAAGCACCTGTCACAGTCATTATCTTTATCTAATCTTTAGGATAACCCTGTCAAGTACACTGGGAAGACATTACCCTTCTAAACAAATCACCAAAGGGGCAGAAAGGCTAAGTAACCTGCTAAGGTCATGTGTTAGTAAGTAGCAAAGACAGATTTTTGAAACTAGTCTTCTAATTATAAATTCATAATCCTTTTAAAAATTGTACTATGAAACTTATCGTGTAAAAAGGACAATCATTTGGAATAAGGTTAAAATATAAACGATGTTGGAAACATTTGGAAACATATTTTCCTATGGAAAAAAACTATAAGCTGCCCATTATGATAAATTCTGTTTGTTATTCAGTTATATCAGCATTAGTTAATTCCAAGCTTTCTATTCACAGGTATATTCAATTATAATTATTTTACTTCTTTTAAAGAAAGCTAAGCGCCAAAGAATTGATGCTTTTGAACTATGGTGTTGGAAAAGACTCTTGAGAGTCCCCAGACTGTGAGGAGATCCAACCAATCCATCCTAAAGGAAATCAGTCCTGAATGTTCATTGGAAGGACTGATGCTGAAGCTGAAACTTCAATACTTCAGGCACCTGACGCGAAGAACTGACTCACCGGGAAAGACCCTGATGCTGGGCAAGACTGAAGGTGGGAAGAGAAGGGGACAACAGAAGATGAGATGGTTGGATGGCATCAGTGACTCAATGGACCTGAGTTTGAGTAAACTCCAGCAGTTGGTGATGGACAGGGAGGCCTGGGGTGCTGCAGTCCATGGGGTTGCAAAGAGTCGGACACGACCGAGTGACTAAACTGACGGACTAGGAAGGAAGACTACTGCTTTCTGGAGGTCATTCTTTAGTCGCTGCAGACTGGCTCAACTGATGAGAGCTAAAGCATCAGGGATTTCCAGACAGAGCAGACAGCAGTAACCCCCTTTCCTCTCCCC
This sequence comes from Raphicerus campestris, assembly GCA_006410735.1. Taxonomy (NCBI): domain Eukaryota; kingdom Metazoa; phylum Chordata; class Mammalia; order Artiodactyla; family Bovidae; genus Raphicerus; species Raphicerus campestris. Next base: position 301,233 of record SJYW01002432.1, read on the forward strand.
CAACCCCCACAGAGCCTGGACAGGGGAGTGCTCCCCCAGGCAAGGCCAAGGGAAGGCCTGGGCCCCGAGGGCTGCAGGGCCTGCTCCCAGTTTGCTGTAGGATGTCTCCAACTCGCTTTTTCTTAAGCCGACTGCTTTGTGTGTATTTATTGGCGCTCTAGTTTCTGGCTTGTCTCGGTGCCGAGGGCGGGCCGTGGCGGCCGCAGCGTGCGGGCCTCTGGAGGCGGCGGCCCCGCCTGCTGCGGGGCGCGGGCTGGGCCTGCGGGCCTCAGGAGCTGTGGCTCCCGGCTCCAGGGCAAGGCTCAATGGTGGCTCCACGTGGGCTTGGCTGCTCCCTGGCAGTGGGGTCCCCCCGGACCAGGGCTGGAGCGCACGTCTCCTGCACCAGCAGGCAGGTTCTCTACCAGTGCTCCACGAGAGAAGGCGACCTCCTCTAGGAGGTCTCATTCTTGATCTCTGAGTCCTTTTTTCCCTTCTGCCACCTTCATCTCATATCTAAACTCTGACACTGGAAATGCATTTGACAGTTAAAGCTATCAGAGGCATTTTCTAGGTTCTATACGACCAACAACCTATCAATTTTATTTACAGGCAGTGTTCCGTAATTGTTAAACATGATGAATCATTTGAAAAATTAGTGCCTCCTCTACAAAGCATATGATTGAGTGTTCAAATCACAAACGACGAGTCCTCAAGTGGTAAGGTCCTTCAGTACTATCTAAGCCGTGTAAACTGGTGAGCACCAGCGCAGCAGGGTCTGTCTTGGATGAATGCTAAGTCACTTCAGTTGTGTCCGACTCTGTGAGACCCACAGACAGCAGCCCACCAGGCTCAGCCACCCCTGGGATTCTCCAGGCAAGAACACTGGAGTGGGCTGCCATTTCCTTCTCCCTTGGATGAATAGTGATGGCAAATAGTACAAGCCAGGGTCTCCTTTCCCTTTAGTGAGGAATTAGCAAAATGAATCCATTAAAACTTTTTAGTGACTACCCACTTTGTAGTATTTCCTTAGTAAACTCAACTGCATAACACCAAGCTAGACTGGAGTGCGTGTCGACAAACCAGGACTCAAGCTGCTCTCAGTCTGTGCCCAGCCAGGAAAGTGGTCAGACGTGAACAGCTGAAATACCTTGACGAGGAACACTGGAGGGCGCCGTCTCTAATCCTGTCCCACAGTAACTCATGCCCTTCTAAAGGTAAAGGGGTTGTTCTTCCTTTGGTACCATCTGGCACACAACCAGATACCTGGAGATGCAACGAGAAGAATAAATCTTCATTTTGCTTCAAACATACATTATGAAAGAAGAGCTAAAGCAAAACATCAAATTTCCAAACATATTTGATGAAAGAGAGTAGAGATATCCAGCAGGAAAAAGTGACTTGATGCCTTAAGGACAAAGGATATTTTAGAATTCATTTTTCATACAATCAAGACTTTTTTCTTAAATATATTTAAAGATAAAACAATTTCTTACACTTTAATGAGGAATATTTTAAATGGCATTAAATATTATACATATATAAAAAGAGAAAGTGAAGTGCAAGTTTTAAGTTAACTTGAGAGTAAATACCCTATTATTCAGAAACTCAAAACAGCCCATCTGTTTCAAATGTTATTGAACACACAAGAGCAGTGGCAGCTCTGGCACTCTGAACAATGCCAACAAACTTCTACCTTTACGGAACCCTGACTAGGAGCCACATACTGTGCCAAGCATATAATGATCAGATTTAACCTTTGTAATGCTAATTTCTGTGTAGTGCTTGACCGTGTTAAAAGTGCTTTTGAATGCTGGTCTGTCTGCTGCAGCTGATACTCGAGCAGATGCTGGTGGTACTGATTACAGAGTAAGGGACATGCATTTTCTTACAAGGTTACAGACAGGCCTTTGGAGTACAATGTCATAAAAATGAACCTGGGGTTTAGTCTATTTAGCTACCTATGGAGGTAACCCTCCAATATCTCAAGCTAGCCATAGCCATCGTTTATCGAGCCCAGGTCAGACTAGGTATTTCACCTACAACACTTGTTCCTTCCAATGATCCTGAACATTAAAAGTACAATTTTCTAGATGTGGTAACTCAGCAGCTCGCAGAGGAACTGAACCGTCCTTGGGCCTTAAGGGGCAGAACCCGATGTCACACAGCTATTAATGGCCGAGATGCAAACCCACAACCCTCCACCCACTTTCAGAAGGAGAAAAGCTGAGTGAGCGTGTATTTTATTCTTCTATCCCTGAGTTTGTTGGAGATTTTAATAGACAACGCATTCTCACAAACAGTAACTTGAAAATTAGGATACAAGTGTAAGATTAACAAGTGCATGATTAATAAAAAGTTTATCTCAAAGTCAGCCTTAAAGCTGTAACAGTTTAAAAGAAATGATTGCTANCACTTTCAGAAGGAGAAAAGCTGAGTGCGCGTGTATTTTATTCTTCTATCCCTGAGTTTGTTGGAGATTTTAATAGACAACGCATTCTCACAAATAGTAACTTGAAAATTAGGATACAAGTGTATGATTAACAAGTGCATGATTAATAAAAAGTTTATCTCAAAGTCAGCCTTAAAGCTGTAACAGTTTAAAAGAAATGATTGCTAAATATTCAAAATACAAACACTAAAAAAGATTTTTAAAATCTAGAAAAAAGAGCAAGCACAGGAGAATAACATCCATCCATTTTCACATATTATCAGTGGCAATTCTTAGAAAAAAAGAAAATAGACCTAGAAACTAAACTTCTGCAGAGTTTTTTCTGGTTCCTTTAGTGGTTTGAGTCTGCATCTTTGAAAAGAATTTAAGGTATATAAAAAAAAAAGAATTTAAGACATTTTATTCATCCATCCATCCATTCAGCCAGCCAACCATCGAGAAAACACAGGAACAGCAAGTGGCGGAGCAGACTGGGCAGGCTCCCTGTGGCCTCATGGAGAGCTATGACCACTGGTAAGCAGGCGATACTTCTGTATACCGGCTATATCACAGGCAAAAAGCGTCACCAAAGACTATCTTCACAGTTCAAAGAGCGACACATATCCAGTTAAGGCAGCTACGATTCTAATCTGTGACACAGAGGGGTCTCATTTTTATTACCTGTCTTATGTTCATTTCTGAATCTGTGGCGTTCTTGATCTCAGCTGACTCAAAATCAGATTTAAAGCTGTAACATTTTAAAAGAAATTATTGTTAGACCTTGAAGACACAAACGCTGTGCAAACAAGCTTTACTATCTGGGGGGGAACCCTTCAAACCTGAGAGAGATTTCTAGTGATACAACTGGGAAATAGATATGGTTTAGATCACACATGCCTCTTGTTCCTTTTCCAAACAGCAGCTAGATTTCAGCTGGATAGAATGGGGCTAGGGAAATGGAAACTATTATCTTGAAAGAGCTGTCAAAACATAAGAAAAGTATGTTATTGGGTTGGCCAAAAAGTGCGTTNGGCGATACTTCTGTATACCGGCTATATCACAGGCAAAAAGCGTCACCAAAGACTATCTTCACAGTTCAAAGAGCGACACATATCCAGTTAAGGCAGCTACGATTCTAATCTGTGACACAGAGGGGTCTCATTTTTATTACCTGTCTTATGTTCATTTCTGAATCTGTGGCGTTCTTGATCTCAGCTGTCTCAAAATCAGATTTAAAGCTGTAACATTTTAAAAGAAATTATTGTTAGACCTTGAAGACATAAACACTGTGAGAACAAGCTTCACTATCTGGGGAAACCCTTCAAACCTGAGAGAGATTTCTAGTGATACAACTGGGAAAATAGATATGGTTTAGATCACACATGCCTCTTGTTCCTTTTCCAAACAGCAGCTAGATTTCAGCTGGATAGAATGGGGTTAGGGAAATGGAAACTATTATCTTGAAAGAGCTGTCAAAACATAAGAAAAGTATGTTATTGGGTTGGCCAAAAAGTGCGTTCCGGTTTTTCTGTGAGACGGTATGGAAAACTTGAATGAACCTTTTGGCCAACCCAATATATTAGTTATGCAACACAGTAGGCTGGTGCAAAAGCAACTTTAGTTTTTGCATGGTTGAAATTTGCCATTTGGTACTGGAAGACTTTCTTAAATGCACGTGGCTATGTTACACATCCTCTTAGTGTATATACCTTGCTTCATGTTTTTCTGCCTATGACTTTTACTTGCTATTTATTTTATATGTACACTATGGAAATGATGTTGGACAAAAAAGCGAATCTGAGTGACCTTCTTTCAAAACAGGCTGTAAAGCAGTGGCGACAGCGCACGCCAGCAGCAGCGCGCTTGGCCCAGGAGCTGATGGCGCCTGTCAGGTGCAGGGGTGGCTCAGGAAGGTCTGCAGAGGAGACCGAGCCTCGAGGACGAGGAGCGTGGTGGCAGCCATCGGGAGCTAGCAATGGCCGACTGGGAGCCATCGTCAAAGCCAATCCTCTTCCAGCTACTCGAGAAGTTGCCAGAGAGCTCAACGTTGACCATTCTATGGCTGTTCAGCATTTGAAACAAATTAGGAAGAGGAAAAAGCTCGATAAGGGGATGCCTCCTGAACTGACTGCAAATCAAAAACATCATTTTGACATGTCGTCTTCTCTTATTCTACACAACAGTGAGCCATGTCTCAATTGGACTGTGACGTGCAATGAAAAGTGGATTTTATCTGACCACCAGCGATGACCAGCTCAGTGGGTGGACAGAGAAGACGCTCCAAAGCATTTCCCAAGCCAAATTTGCACCAAAAAACCACCATGGTCACCGTTGGTGCTCTGCTGTCGGTCTGATCCACTACAGCTTTCTGAGTCCCGGCGAAAACGTTACATCTAAGAAGTCTGCTCAGCAAATCAACGAGCTGCACGAAGACCGCAGCGCCTGCAGTTCTTCACGACAACGCCCAGCTGCACGCTGCACAACCAGCGCTGCAGAAGCTGAGTGAACTGGGCCACAGAGCTCTGCCTCAGCTGCCACGCTCGCCTGACCTCTCGCCAGCCACCGCTCGTCTAAGCAACCTGATGACTTTCCACAAGGAAAAATCTTCCACAGCCAGCAGGAGGCAGAAAATGTGTTCCAAGAGGTCACTGAATCCTGAGGCATGGAGTTTTAGGCTATAGGAATAAACCAACTAATTTTCCTTGGCAAAAATGTGCTGACTGTACCAGTTTCTATTTTGATCAGTAAAGATGTGTGTGAGCCGAGTTATAAGGATTTAAAATTCAAGGTCTGAAACCTCCATTACTTTGGCAGCAACCTAACATTTGCTTTCATCATCTCCTCTTCACTTGAAGATCCTACCATTTGATTTAATTTCTTAATTCTTTAAATGTATACAGACTGATGTTATACTTCTTATATTTACCCAGAGAAAAAGGTACTAGTCATAAATTGTTTTTTACTTTTAAAAATAATTAAAACCTAGTACCAAATAAGTCTTCATTTATAGAACACTAGGAAAAACAATTACAAATCTGCTGACAATACTTAACAAGATTTGCTTCTTTCTTTAATCATTTGGCAACCTTTAATGAATATTCACTGTGCCAGGTACTACTGTATATGAAAATACTGAGGCAAATTATATTTAATTTCAGAAATTACCCCAATTGCTTGCATTACACCTGAGGACTTGTTGCTGAGTGTCAGCAGGCAGGGGAGCACAGGGGTAGTTAGACAATTGCCTTCTCTCCCCGCACGCAGCCCACTGTTTTGCCATTTCTAACAAATCAATGAACATATTTACACAGATGCTGTTTGATGGCATATTTTAAAGATTTTTCTGGAAGTATATTTAAAACCACACAAAAGTTCTAACCACGTCTGAAACAATAAATTAAAATACATAACATTCATGTTTATAAAGAGCTTCACAAGTTTAATGGCTATCTCTCTCTTTTAACAATTACTCTGATAGTTCTAGTGATTCATGCAGAAGGAAGTTACATTAGTCTCATTGCAGTCAAAGGACACTGCCAGACGTGGAGCCCGGCACAGCAGAACACGGTGGAACACGAGGAGGAGTATCTAATTTCTACCACATCTTAAAGGAGCTACTGTAAGTTACTGTGTGATACCTGCTTAATTCAGTCTGAGTTTCAGCTTCTATCCGCCGATTTGTAAAATTCTTTTTTCTTCTGGCAGGTGTATAATATCGATACTGTGACAGGAAAGATTTGGCTTCTGTTTTTAAAGTGCGTGGGGTGAATGGCAAATGTCTGTTAGAAAAGTGTTCAGAATGTTTGTCCAAAAGGTCCCCACTGGGTGCTTTTGAAATAACTAACTGAAACTTCTGGGAACCGGGGAATGTGCCCCTGGGCCCTCTGCCATACGAGGTTCCAGAGGATGGTTTCTTGGACCCAGAGGCAGCGTAATCCATGCTGGACATAGAGCAGCTGGAGTTCTTCTCAGTACAATTCGTGAGGATGTTCTGAGACTTAGGTACACTTAGTCTCTCAGAAGAAATTACTGGTGACTGTGTAAAAGATGGAAATTCATTCACTTCTTCGATTAACAAACCGTTTTCATCCTGTGGTTCTCCTGAAGGCTAAGAACATTTGGTTTAACAGTGATCAATCACATTTACAAATTCAGATAATTGGGGATCTCCTGATTACACATTAAGAAATGCAGGGCTTCAGGGCTACGTCCTACAAATATTACGTCTATGTTCCTGGAAATTCGTATATGAAGTTATACTCATTTTTAAATTATTTATATATAAAAATATCGTTCTAAACCCAAGTGACAGCAATCATTTTTCTTTCTGAAACTAAAAGAGTGATTGATAACACATACCAGTATTTGCGGTCTTGAGCGCGGGTCCTGAGGTGGCGGCTGTTCAGCCACTGAGTCCGACTCTGTGCCCCCGTGGCCGCAGCGCGCCTGGCCGCCCTGCCCTCCCTTTATCTGTTTCTAGACCAACTCTGAGCAGTAGCCCCTCTGCCCCGCCCTGCCCTGTCGTCATGGCCGTCGTCTGTGCCAGCGGCTCTGCTGGGACTTAAAACGCTTTGAAGGAACGACAAGGTACTCTGACAACATATGGGGCTCTAGTTCAAGTGATTGATATTTTAAACACAATTAAGAAAAACTGGTGCCAGAAAAAGTTCATACCTGTTTCTTTCTCAACTTCCCATGAGGGGGGAAAGCTTNCGACAAGGTACTCTCACAACGTATGGGGCTCTAGTTCAAGTGATTGATATTTTAAACACAATTAAGAAAAACTGGTGCCAGAAAAAGTTCATACCTGTTTCTTTCTCAACTTCCCATGAGGGGGGAAAGCTTTGAAAGGGAAGGCATTTTGGCCTGCTTTCTTTCTTTCTGGTTTAACTTAAGAAAAAGTTTTTTAACTGAAGTAGAGTTGACTCATAGTGTTGTGTTAATCCCTGATGCACAGCAAGTGGCTCGGCTATATACACACATTTTTTAATATTCTTTTCCATGATGGTTTATCACAGGATAGGGAGTATAGTTCCCTCCTCCGATACAGCAGACCCTTTTGTTTATTCATTCTGTATGAAACAGTTCCCATCTGCTTACCCCAAAGCCTGAGTTCATCCCTCCCCCACCTGCCCTCCGCCTCGGGAACCACACATCTGCTCTCCGTGTCTGTGAGTCTCGTTTCTGTTTTGTAGATAGGTTCATCTGTGCCATATTTTAGATTCCACGTATAAGTGATATCATACGGGATTTAAAATCCTAAAAGAGGATGCTGTGAAAGTGCTGCACTCAACATGCCAGCAAATTTGGAAAATTCAGCAGTGGCCACTGGACTAGAAAAGGTCAGTTTTCATTCCAATCCCAAAGAAAGGCAATGCCAAATAATGTTCAGACTACCACACAATTGCACTCACCTCACACACTAGCAAAGTAATGCTCAACACTCTCCAAACCAGGCTTTAACAGTATGTGAATCGAGAACTTCCAGATGTTCAAGCTAGATTTAGAAAAGGCAGAGGAACCAAACATCAAATTGCCGATATCTGTTGGATCATCAAAAAAGCAAGCGAGTTCCAGAAAAGCATCTACTTCTGCTTTATTGACTATGTCAAAGCCTTTGACTGTGTGGACCACAACAAACTCTGGAAAATTCTTGCCAGGAGAAATATCAATAACCTCAGATATACAGACGACACCAACCTCATGGCAGAAAGCAAAGAAGAATTAAAGAGCCTCTTGATGAAAGTGAAAGAGGAGAGTGAAGAAGTTGGCTTAAAAACTCAACGACTAAGATCATGGCATCCGGTCCCATCACTTCATGGCAAATAGATGGGAAAACAATGGAACAGTGAGCGACTTTCTTTTTCTTGGGCTCCAAAATCACTGCAGATGGTGACTGCAGCCGTGAAATTATAAAATGCCTATTCCTTGAAAGAAAAGCTATGACCAATCTAGACAGCATATTAAAAGCAGAGACATTACTTTGCCAACAAAGGTCTGTCTAGTCAAAGCTATGGTTTTTCCAGTAGTCATGTATGGATGTGAGAGTTGGACTGTGAAGAAGGCTGAGCGCTGAAGAATTGATGCTTTTGAACTGTGGTGTTGGAGAAGACTCTTGAGAGTCCCTTGAACTGAGAGGAGATCCAACCAGTGCATCCTAAAGGAGATCAAGTCCTGAGGGTTCACTGGAAGGACTGATGCTGAAGCTGAAAACTCCAATCCTTTGGCCACCTGATGTGAAGAACTGACTCACTGGAAAAGACCCTGATGCTGGGAAAGATTGAAGGTGGGAGGAGAAGGGGATGACAGAGGATGAAATGGTTGGATGGCATCCCCGACTCAATGGACATGAGTTTGAGCAAGCTCTGGGCGTTGATGATGGGACAGGGAGGCCTGGAGTGCTGCGGTCCATGGGGTCACAAGAGTTGGACCCGGCTGAGCGGCTGCACTGAGCGGCACTGATGGCGTCTGTCTTTCTCTTTCTGACTTGCTCCTCACTGCACCTCTGTTGCTGCGAATGGCGTTATTTCATTGTTATGGCTCAGTAGTATCACAGTGCATATATGTATGCTTTAACTGTGGAAGAACTATTTCTACTGTGGGTTCATAAGGCTTAAGAGTATTGGNCATTTGAAACAAATTAGGAAGAGGAAAAAGCTCGATAAGGGGATGCCTCCTGAACTGACTGCAAATCAAAAACATCATTTTGACATGTCGTCTTCTCTTATTCTACACAACAGTGAGCCATGTCTCAATTGGACTGTGATGTGCAATGAAAAGTGGATTTTATCTGACCACCAGCGATGACCAGCTCAGTGGGTGGACAGAGAAGACGCTCCAAAGCATTTCCCAAGCCAAATTTGCACCAAAAAACCACCATGGTCACCGTTGGTGCTCTGCTGTCGGTCTGATCCACTACAGCTTTCTGAGTCCCGGCGAAAACGTTACATCTAAGAAGTCTGCTCAGCAAATCAACGAGCTGCACGAAGACCGCAGCGCCTGCAGTTCTTCACGACAACGCCCAGCTGCACGCTGCACAACCAGCGCTGCAGAAGCTGAGTGAACTGGGCCACAGAGCTCTGCCTCAGCTGCCACGCTCGCCTGACCTCTCGCCAGCCACCGCTCGTCTAAGCAACCTGATGACTTTCCACAAGGAAAAATCTTCCACAGCCAGCAGGAGGCAGAAAATGTGTTCCAAGAGGTCACTGAATCCTGAGGCATGGAGTTTTAGGCTATAGGAATAAACCAACTAATTTTCCTTGGCAAAAATGTGCTGACTGTACCAGTTTCTATTTTGATCAGTAAAGATGTGTGTGAGCCGAGTTATAAGGATTTAAAATTCAAGGATTTAAAATGCTGCTCCATTACTTTGGCAGCAACCTAACATTTGCTTTCATCATCTCCTCTTCACTTGAAGATCCTACCATTTGATTTAATTTCTTAATTCTTTAAATGTATACAGACTGATGTTATACTTCTTATATTTACCCAGAGAAAAAGGTACTAGTCATAAATTGTTTTTTACTTTTAAAAATAATTAAAACCTAGTACCAAATAAGTCTTCATTTATAGAACACTAGGAAAAACAATTACAAATCTGCTGACAATACTTAACAAGATTTGCTTCTTTCTTTAATCATTTGGCAACCTTTAATGAATATTCACTGTGCCAGGTACTACTGTATATGAAAATACTGAGGCAAATTATATTTAATTTCAGAAATTACCCCAATTGCTTGCATTACACCTGAGGACTTGTTGCTGAGTGTCAGCAGGCAGGGGAGCACAGGGGTAGTTAGACAATTGCCTTCTCTCCCTGCACGCAGCCCACTGTTTTGCCATTTCTAACAAATCAATGAACATATTTACACAGATGCTGTTTGATGGCATATTTTAAAGATTTTTCTGGAAGTATATTTAAAACCACACAAAAGTTCTAACCACGTCTGAAACAATAAATTAAAATACATAACATTCATGTTTATAAAGAGCTTCACAAGTTTAATGGCTATCTCTCTCTTTTAACAATTACTCTGATAGTTCTAGTGATTCATGCAGAAGGAAGTTACATTAGTCTCACTGCAGTCAAAGGACACTGCCAGACGTGGAGCCCGGCACAGCAGGACACGGTGGAACACGAGGAGGAGTATCTAATTTCTACCACATCTTAAAGGAGCTACTGTAAGTTACTGTGTGATACCTGCTTAATTCAGTCTGAGTTTCAGCTTCTATCCGCCGATTTGTAAAATTCTTTTTTCTTCTGGCAGGTGTATAATATCGATACTGTGACAGGAAAGATTTGGCTTCTGTTTTTAAAGTGCGTGGGGTGAATGGCAAATGTCTGTTAGAAAAGTGTTCAGAATGTTTGTCCAAAAGGTCCCCACTGGGTGCTTTTGAAATAACTAACTGAAACTTCTGGGAACCGGGGAATGTGCCCCTGGGCCCTCTGCCATACGAGGTTCCAGAGGATGGTTTCTTGGACCCAGAGGCAGCGTAATCCATGCTGGACATAGAGCAGCTGGAGTTCTTCTCAGTACAATTCGTGAGGATGTTCTGAGACTTAGGTACACTTAGTCTCTCAGAAGAAATTACTGGTGACTGTGTAAAAGATGGAAATTCATTCACTTCTTCGATTAACAAACCGTTTTCATCCTGTGGTTCTCCTGAAGGCTAAGAACATTTGGTTTAACAGTGATCAATCACATTTACAAATTCAGATAATTGGGGATCTCCTGATTACACATTAAGAAATGCAGGGCTTCAGGGCTACGTCCTACAAATATTACGTCTATGTTCCTGGAAATTCGTATATGAAGTTATACTCATTTTTAAATTATTTATATATAAAAATATCGTTCTAAACCCAAGTGACAGCAATCATTTTTCTTTCTGAAACTAAAAGAGTGATTGATAACACATACCAGTATTTGCGGTCTTGAGCGCGGGTCCTGAGGTGGCGGCTGTTCAGCCACTGAGTCCGACTCTGTGCCCCCGTGGCCGCAGCGCGCCTGGCCGCCCTGCCCTCCCTTTATCTGTTTCTAGACCAACTCTGAGCAGTAGCCCCTCTGCCCCGCCCTGCCCTGTCGTCATGGCCGTCGTCTGTGCCAGCGGCTCTGCTGGGACTTAAAACGCTTTGAAGGAACGACAAGGTACTCTCACAACGTATGGGGCTCTAGTTCAAGTGATTGATATTTTAAACACAATTAAGAAAAACTGGTGCCAGAAAAAGTTCATACCTGTTTCTTTCTCAACTTCCCATGAGGGGGGAAAGCTTTGAAAGGGAAGGCATTTTGGCCTGCTTTCTTTCTTTCTGGTTTAACTTAAGAAAAAGTTTTTTAACTGAAGTAGAGTTGACTCATAGTGTTGTGTTAATCCCTGATGCACAGCAAGTGGCTCGGCTATATACACACATTTTTTAATATTCTTTTCCATGATGGTTTATCACAGGATAGGGAGTATAGTTCCCTCCTCCGATACAGCAGACCCTTTTGTTTATTCATTCTGTATGAAACAGTTCCCATCTGCTTACCCCAAAGCCTGAGTTCATCCCTCCCCCACCTGCCCTCCGCCTCGGGAACCACACATCTGCTCTCCGTGTCTGTGAGTCTTGTTTCTGTTTTGTAGATAGGTTCATCTGTGCCATATTTTAGATTCCACGTATAAGTGATATCATACGGGATTTAAAATCCTAAAAGAGGATGCTGTGAAAGTGCTGCACTCAACATGCCAGCAAATTTGGAAAATTCAGCAGTGGCCACTGGACTAGAAAAGGTCAGTTTTCATTCCAATCCCAAAGAAAGGCAATGCCAAATAATGTTCAGACTACCACACAATTGCACTCACCTCACACACTAGCAAAGTAATGCTCAACACTCTCCAAACCAGGCTTTAACAGTATGTGAATCGAGAACTTCCAGATGTTCAAGCTAGATTTAGAAAAGGCAGAGGAACCAAACATCAAATTGCCGATATCTGTTGGATCATCAAAAAAGCAAGGGAGTTCCAGAAAAGCATCTACTTCTGCTTTATTGACTATGTCAAAGCCTTTGACTGTGTGGACCACAACAAACTCTGGAAAATTCTTGCCAGGAGAAATATCAATAACCTCAGATATACAGACGACACCAACCTCATGGCAGAAAGCAAAGAAGAATTAAAGAGCCTCTTGATGAAAGTGAAAGAGGAGAGTGAAGAAGTTGGCTTAAAAACTCAACGACTAAGATCATGGCATCCGGTCCCATCACTTCATGGCAAATAGATGGGAAAACAATGGAACAGTGAGCGACTTTCTTTTTCTTGGGCTCCAAAATCACTGCAGATGGTGACTGCAGCCGTGAAATTATAAAATGCCTATTCCTTGAAAGAAAAGCTATGACCAATCTAGACAGCATATTAAAAGCAGAGACATTACTTTGCCAACAAAGGTCTGTCTAGTCAAAGCTATGGTTTTTCCAGTAGTCATGTATGGATGTGAGAGTTGGACTGTGAAGAAGGCTGAGCGCTGAAGAATTGATGCTTTTGAACTGTGGTGTTGGAGAAGACTCTTGAGAGTCCCTTGAACTGAGAGGAGATCCAACCAGTGCATCCTAAAGGAGATCAAGTCCTGAGGGTTCACTGGAAGGACTGATGCTGAAGCTGAAAACTCCAATCCTTTGGCCACCTGATGTGAAGAACTGACTCACTGGAAAAGACCCTGATGCTGGGAAAGATTGAAGGTGGGAGGAGAAGGGGATGACAGAGGATGAAATGGTTGGATGGCATCCCCGACTCAATGGACATGAGTTTGAGCAAGCTCTGGGCGTTGATGATGGGACAGGGAGGCCTGGAGTGCTGCGGTCCATGGGGTCACAAGAGTTGGACCCGGCTGAGCGGCTGCACTGAGCGGCACTGATGGCGTCTGTCTTTCTCTTTCTGACTTGCTCCTCACTGCACCTCTGTTGCTGCGAATGGCGTTATTTCATTGTTATGGCTCAGTAGTATCACAGTGCATATATGTATGCTTTAACTGTGGAAGAACTATTTCTACTGTGGGTTCATAAGGCTTAAGAGTATTGGTAATATTTTATTCTTTTACAGACAAGATGCCCAAGAAATCTTGTCTATAATTCCAGACTTTATGGACACCTGTGTACCCTTAACAGAACTCTGAGACACTTCATTAAACGGTACAGGAGAAGTTACATGCAAGTTACACTGAGGTGAAAAAGGCTAGGATTTAGCCAGTTGTATCTATCCTACAAGCTCAAGGAGGAAAATAAGAGGAAGATATGCTGAATGAGGAGGAACTGAGTGCTTCAATGCACAAGACCCCGTTATTGCCCGTGAACAGAAATAAGAGGAGTAATAACTTCCATCACTTCACTACTAGGTATGGAGTACATACCACGTGCAAGGTTCTGCTCCAGTTAATATACATATACAGCTCATTTAACCACGGCATCAACTCCTGCGTGGCGGCACGCTTATTCCTCTGCTTCACAGATGGAGAGACCGAGGTGCAGGGCCTCACAGCTTGAACTCGTCCCGTTGTGCCATGCTGTTCTCACAGCCTCGTTTGAAAATTACTCATTTCTTACGCCTCCAGGAATCTGAAACGAATTTCCACTCCCTTTGTGGTAGTGAGCAAGTCAGCTAACTCAAGTATTGATCTGCCTCGTAAGGGAGCTGCAGATAACTGGACATTGTGATTACAGCCTAAAATAGGGCAAATCTACCTATTTCCTTTCCAAGTGCTTTCTAACTCTATCCAAACATGAGGCAAAATGACTCAGAGCAACGAAGGGTTCTGGCATCAAATGGTGAGTTACTCGGGCTCTATTTAGTTAAGGACTTTAATATGTTAGTTGTAAAAAGTGTTACCAATCTAGGTTCACACTGCAGTTTACGTACCAGAGGAGTCTGAATCCCTGGAAAGCAATTCCTAGTTCGATCTGAAAAGTCTTCTAGGGCTATTAAATAATAATCACAGGAATTATTTACACTTGGGGAACAGTACAAACTGAGATCATAGCAGGCAGAGATGCATAAAGCATCAGACTGCCTGTAAGAAAATTCTTATCAGTAATGGCCATTTAATAAGCAAAGTGAAACACTGAAGTCTTTAAAGACAGAAATAAAGGCTCATGTGCCTGAAATGGGCTGGGGAACTTGCTCTCGAATCAGCTGAAGGCAGCATGGAACCTTTCCGTCTCTTGATAGCTTATAATCTCTACCACGCATCCTAGCTTGTCTTTTCTTGGAAACCAGGAGAACACAGTGCAAAATCAACTACATCCATCTGCTTTTTCCAGATTATATAATTTTTAGCTGTGAATATCGAAAGCTTGAATATAATTTTCACGGAAAATGTGTAACACACTGGTAAATTCACCGAAATTAAAATAGTAATCACTGTCAAGTTCTAAAGTCAGAAAAGGACTCATCAATTGTATGTCAGTGGGAAACATTCTGGTGACAGTCTGACCACCGCCACTTTCTAGTTTAGCGGGATTTGTTATAAATTGTTCCTGTGATTTAAGAATTTATATAATAAAGTGATAATCATTCAAAGTTACAGAAACACGTTTTATGTCAATCTTATAATCACAGAACAACTGAGTATTAAATCAGTATTTTTCAGGGGTAATGTCAGAAAAAACAGTATACAGACATTTTCCAACTGTCAGGTATTAAAAGTTAAGGAACCAATTCAAGTGTGGAACAGGATGGGTACAATTAAAAAATTCGATTACACTTGTTTTGCAAAAAGCTTCAAATTGTATTTTATAAGACAAACCAACAGCTTCTCATTTTTGTTGTTTTATAGTGCTTTTAAAATACATTTATTTAAGAACATAATCACATTCATATATTCAACTAATCTTAATAGCACATAGTATGTGCTGCACCAATGATGGGAATGAATGGTGAATACCTGTGTGTAGGGTGGAGGGTGCAGATGTGAGTATCTGAGGGGACAGCATGTGAGTCAAAATGCGAGAGAAAAAGAGTAGTCCATGTTAAGAGTGCGGGACGTTAAAGAAAAGGGTTTTGATTACTTGATCTCAGGTATATAAACAGCTAGTATGTCCACAGGCTAAAGTTACCACTTTTTTAATCGTAGCAAACTTTTCAGTAAATGCAGATTATAACCACAGGCATCTATTACCCATAAAACCCATTCAATTATCAAAATATTATGCCTGAAATGATAATTTTAATTTAAATATACCTAAATATGTATCAAAATCACTGCAGATGGTGATTGCAGCCATGAAATTAAAAGACGTTTACTCCTTAGAAGGAAAGTTATGACCAACCTAGATGGCATATTCAAAAGCAGAGACATTATTTTGCCAACAAAGGTCCATCTAGTCAAGGCTATGGTTTTTCCTGTGGTCATGTATGGATGTGAGAGTTGGACTGTGAAGAAGGCTGAGCACCAAAGAATTGATGCTTTTGAACTGTGGTGTTGGAGAAGACTCTTGAGAGTCCCTAGGACTGCAAGTCGATCCAACCAGTCCATTCTAAAGGAGATCAGTCCTGAGTGTCTTTGGAGGGAATGATGCTAAAGCTAAAACTCCAGTACTTTGGCCACCTCATGCGAAGAGTTGACTCACTGGAAAAGACTCTGATGCTGGGAGGGATTGGGGGCAGGAGGAGAAGGGGACGCCAGAGGATGAGATGGCTGGATGGCATCACGGACTCGATGGATGTGGGTTTGGGTGAACTCCAGGAGGGAGGCCTGGCGTGCAGCGAATGATGGGGTCGCAAAGAGTAGGACATGACTGAGAGACTGAACTGAAATATTTACCAAGTTTTATAAAAATGTAAGTGAATTGCAAATTACTGTGAAGTCTAAATGGAGTAAAAAACAAAACCTATATAAAAGAATAATGAACTAACTTTTTAGAGAAAAAAAGTTACAGGGTTACAATGACTAAAGGAAAAATTAATGAGTAAGTCCTACACTTACAGACTTAATTATATATTTTGTTTTCAACAAGTCCCACTCTTACCTCAAAATATAATTATTAATTGATATTCAAAATGCTGCTGCTGCTAAGTCGCTTCAGTTGTGTCCAACTCTGTGCAACCCCGTAGACGGCAGCCCACCAGGCTCCGCTGTCCCTGGGATTCTCCAGGCAAGAACACTGGAGTGGGTTGCCATTTCCTTCTCCAATGCATGAAAGTGAAAAGGGAAAGTGAAGTTGTTCGGTCGTGTCCGACTCTTCGCGACCCCATGGACTGCAGCCTTCCAGGCTCCTCCGTCCATGGGCTTTTCCAGGCAAGAGCACTGGAGTGGGGGGCCATAAATGCTAGATAACAGAAATGGATTTAAAATTTTCAGTTTAAAAATACAGTCACTAAAAATGGAAATACACGTGAGTCAGATATGACGGACACATTCCCGGGTGGCAGGAATTCCCAGCGCACAGAAGGTGTACTCTAAAGGAAGCTGCTCCATTTCTAGTCCTTTTTAATCAGTGTGACAGCCTTGGGGGCTCTTCACTGTAGTTAAGCTCTCCTGATGACTCCCAAATCTATTTTCAGCCCACACCTCTTTCATGACACAGATACTTCTATCCAACTCTCTACTCAATATATTAGATGTTCCAAAGGCATCTCAAATCAAGCAGGTCCAAACAGGTAAACTTATACTTTATATTATCTGCCTCCCCCAACCCTTCCCCCCACCGAAAAAAACCCCCCGCACTTTGTCCTGCTATTCTTTCAGTGAATGATCACCATCCTCTCCGTTGCCCAAACCAGAAATCTGGGAACTCTGTAATTCCTGCCTCCTGCGTTTCACTGAGTCAGTCACCAAGTCCTGGGGATTCTACTTTACATTCCTTGTGCCCCTTCTGCTGTCTTACGTACCATGTCTTAACCATTTCTTCCCCCACTGCAGTGAGTGAAAGTCGCAGTCACGTCCAACTCTTTGCAGCCCACCAGGCTCCTCTGTCCATGGGATTCTCCAGGCAATCTTCCCAACCCAGGGACTGCACCTGGGTGTCCTGCATTGCAGGCAGATTCTTTACTATTTGAGCCACTAGGGAAGCCCTCCCCACACTGCAAACTGTCACATGATGAGTCAATATGATGACATAACTTCCCAACTGAGAGGTGGTCTCTGATTCCCCCCCACTCCTCACATAAAAAGGACCCAGGCTCGCTACTAACTTACAAATGCCCTTACTCACGGCCCCTGCCTACTGACATGTCACACCCTCATGTACAATGCCAAGAGCTGGAGTTAAAAGACACCACTTGGTGGCTAGGAAGGGCAGCTGTGACAGCGGCTTTTACCAACAGGCGACGTTACTGCCGGGGGACAGGAAACAAAGCCCAGGGCCTCATCCAGACAGTCTAGGAGACTATGCTCACAAAGCTGGGGTCGTCTCCACAGCTTCACCCCAGGGAGTGACCTGCAAGGAAGCCTGCCCATCTCAGCACTGGCGGTGAGGGAACACTGGCCTTTGAGAATCTGGACTCACATGCTACTTCCATACAAGACTGCAGCCTAAATCTGCATTACCGAGATGGTCCACAGAAACCCTAAACCCAGACAAATGACTCGGTTTTTCCCAACACCTAAACTGCAGTGGGATAAAAAGATGAGAGGAAGAGAGATTGAAAGAAATTTTTCAATTAGTTGAAGTTACTTAGATGCCAATTCTAACAAACTAAAAAGAAAGAGACAATGGGGAAATCTGAACAGTGGATATTTGATGATACCACGAAATTATTAATTTAAAGGCACAATAATGGTATGGTGGTCTTTCAGATACATATAGAAATATTTATAGATAAAAAATACATATCTGGTATTTGCATCAAAATAATGTGGGAAGGAGGCGGTGAATGGGGCTCTCTGTGGAGTGAGTCTGTCCCTGAGCTGATCATGGCTGCACCTGGCAGACAACCACTGTCTTTACAGACGCTAAAAATTTTCAGAATTAAAAAGTTTAAAGAGACCATCCCATACACACAAAGATTTGTAGTTTCAGCCGAGAAACGGTAAAAACATAGCTCTCACTGTCTCAGAAAAAAGCCGGACACTCTGCAAATTAATAATTTTTCTTGAGGTAATGAGAGAAATAAGGTCACAGAGCAAGCAACTAACCTGAGACAGGCACCTGCAGGGAGAAACAGGACCAGAGCAAGTGCTTATGCGCGACGGAAGCCACTGAGTGACACATGCTGCTGAGAAGACTGCGCGAGGCGTCTTCAGTGATCGCCGAGACTGAGCGTGGACTAGTGCAGGCGCCTGAGGCCTGAGGCCTGGGGAGTCTGTACCCGCGCAAGCCTTTTCCTCCAGGAACCACACCAAAAGCTCTCGGCGAGGAGCACACAGGGCCCCTCCTCCTGCCTCTCTGACGTGGCTAGGAGAGGGGAAGAGCAGCCACTACAGAAATGACTCCCAGACCCATTTTCTCCTTCTCTCGGGCACAGGGGGCAATTCCCTTCACTTTGCCATTAACAACTATGGAAGCGATACCCCATCACCTCTGCCACATGCCATGGGTTAGAAGCGAGCTCCAGGTCCTGCCTACACGCAGGAGGAGCGGACTGTTTAAAGGCAGGCGTCGCTGTGCGGCTCGGAATTCTGCCTACTACGGTGGCCAAACAACACAGTAAGAAGGAATGAAGACATGCGAAGCACTTCTTTAAAGAATAAAAATTACCAGTGAATAATCCGACCCACCTAAACTGCTAGGATTAAAAAATGGAGAAAGATAGACCAAAGGAATACGAATGAAAGAAAGCTAGTCTAACCATATTATGATCAGAAAACACTTCAACACTGACATTAAAAGTATCAAGGTAAAGAGATTCAAAGCACAGCGACAACAGGGCTGATTCATCGAGAAAGCATATCGTCTCCAAGTCTCTCTGCGGGCTCCCCTGGTGGCTCAGTGGCACAGAACCTGCCTGCCAACGCAGAATATGTGGGTTTGATCCCTGGGTTAGGAAGATCCCCTGGAGAAGCAAATGGCAACTTGCTCTAGCATTCTTGCCTGGGAAATCCTAAGGAGAGAAAGAGCCTGCTGGGCTACAGTCCATGGTGTTGCAAGAGTCTGACATGACTTAGCAACTAAACAAGAACAAGTCTGTCTGTATGTAATTATACAGACTGAAAATATATAAAACAAAAATTGCTAGTGCTTATTTTTTGAGAAATACCTAAATACATAATCACGACAGACTAATCAGACAAAAAAAATCAATAGGATTTGAACATCTAAAGTACATAAAACTTAATCTAATGAATACACTATATATTAAACACTGCGCAGAGCTATAAAACGTGTCTTCCTTCCAAACACATAATGACAGTGCATTAAAAAAAACTGTCCACCTCTTGGGACATAAAACAAATCTCAACAGATTTCAAGAAATGAGTATCAAAAAGATGTTCCCTGATCAAAATACAATTAGGCTAGCAATCTGTAGCAAAGGGAAAACCAGGAGAAAAAACAGACATAGAGGTTAAGGAACACTTCTAAAAGACAATGAGTTAAAGAAAAAATTATAATGGAAACTATAAAATACTTTGAATTAAACTGCAATAAAAATACCACATATCAAAACTTGAGTAATGCAGCTAACATAC
The DNA here is from genome assembly GCA_006410735.1 of Raphicerus campestris. Taxonomy (NCBI): domain Eukaryota; kingdom Metazoa; phylum Chordata; class Mammalia; order Artiodactyla; family Bovidae; genus Raphicerus; species Raphicerus campestris. Next base: position 321,239 of record SJYW01002432.1, read on the forward strand.
TACTTGGAGAAAAATACACAGCCTTAAAATGTTCATACTACAAAAGAAGTGAGGCTGAAAATAAGCTAAACAAATGCAGAAAAAATACTGCAACATAAACTCAATGAAAGCCAAAAGAGAAGAATAAAGATAAGCATAAACATTACTGAACTAGAAAGCAAATTATCAAAGGATCAACAGAGTAAAAAATATGCCTTTGGTTAATAATACTGACAAATCTCTGGTGAGAATAATAAAAGAAGAAAGAAGGCAAAAATAAGCAATATTAAGATAAGAAGAAATAATACATATTCAAGAGAGATTATGATATGATTTATGAGATTATGAGTAAGTCTATACCAAGAATTTGAAAATTTAGATGAAATGGACAACTTTCTATATATGTACAAATTGTGAAAACAGTTCTATAACAATTTCAAAAATTGAATCAGTCAAAAATCTCACAAAGAAAACTCTAGGCCCAAATAATTTAAATGTTGAAATCCATCAAAATCAATGAACAAATAATTACAAACTTACATAAACTACTCTAGAGCATGGAAAAAGAGGAAGTACCATCCAGTTTGTTTTAGGAGGCTAGCAAAACCTGACATAGTAGAAAAAGGGAAAATGACAGGTCAGTATCGACAATGGACACATGCCTAAATCCTAAACAACATGTAGCAACTGTCTTTAGCAATGCGTAAAAAGGTGATACATCACCACAAGCCGTATTTATAGTACGGATGCAAAAATGATCTAACATTAGAAGCTCAATCTTAATTCACTATATTTGAAATAGATTAAAAAGAAAACCTGTACCACCATTTCAAAGAATGCAGAAAAAGCAGCCGATAAAATTAACATATATTCATGAGAAAGGAAGAAAATTCTCTAAGCAATGAGGAACTGAAAAGAGCTTCGTTAATCAGATGATAAAGGGTATCACAAAAAACCTAAAGCAGTGGTCAGGAAACTATACCCACTACAGATCAAATCTGGCCCACCACCTTTTTCTGTTACTAATGGTTTACTGGAACAAAGCAGTATCCGTTCATTTAAGTACCGTCTACAGCTGCGTTCCAGTGGCGCAGCAGTTGCAGCAGAGACCGTGTGGCCTGGAAAGCCTGAAATATTTACTATTTGGCTGTTTCCAGGACAGGTTACCGATTCTGACNTGGAACAAAGCAATATCCGTTCATTTAAGTACCGTCTACAGCTGCGTTCCAGTGGCGCAGCAGTTGCAGCAGAGACCGTGTGGCCTGGAAAGCCTGAAATATTTACTATTTGGCTGTTTCCAGGACAGGTTACCGATTCTGACCTACAGCAAACGTTACCAAAAGCTCAGGTTGCACCATCGATGAAGTATTTTAGAAACATTTACTTTGAAAAGGTAAAAATACTATCTTACCTTTTGTAGAGTGTTAAGCAATGATTTGGAATGACTTTTAGGATGCACTGTAGTCTTAGTAAATTTCAGCTCCCTCCCACACTTTGCTAATTCCTTTTTGAGTTTCTCTCTTCGCTGTTGGTCTGCATCTGAGGGGAAAAAATTCTTTTGAAATTCATAGTAAAATAGAAAAAATAATTTTTTGATGATTGAAGACTAAGAAAGAGTACTTTTTGATATGTAAATAAAAATCCATATGGTTTCCTGAAACTTCAAATGGATTAACTATTTAAAGAGCACAAACAAGATATGACAAACTGATTAAGCCTAAGGGCTCAAGGGAACAACTGCTAGCAGATACAGAGAAACAAAGGTTAGAAAAGCAGAGTTGCGATTAATTCATATACCCCCCTACAAATGAAACACTACTGTCAATATCATGTTATAAAAATTTAAGTTTTATATGACAAAAAATGACATTAAATTTTAAAATATCATTTTAAATTAGGATAACTGACTTCCATTTTTCTTAACTGCTATTCATTTGAAAATACAAACCAAAAAAGTGGTTTCACATTTTAGTGAGCTTTAAGTCAGGTACTGNGGGAAAGGAGAAAATTAGATTCAGAATTGAGATGTGGAAGTGTGTGATGGCTCTGTGGCCCCGACGACAAAAATCATTTCGAAGGGTGCAGGGGCAGGATACCCAGGGGTGCAGTGACGTGCTGCAGTCCACGGACTTTGCTGCAGTTGCAAAGAGTCGGACACGACTGAGCGACTGAACTGAAGGGCAGAGAGTCAGGTGTTACCTAGAGAACAAAGACACTCTTGCTGCCTACTCATTAATGCTTGAAATCGCTAAGAACAGGAAGCCTTTTATTCCAGTACTAGCATCTGGAAAGTATCTTGCATATACTAGACCTCCAGTAAGCATCTCTTAAATTGGATTAGAACTGAAGCATAGAGGGCAAACACCCCTGGGAGAGGCAACACAGTGACCTGACTCACTCAAGGGTGATGCCAGTTTCTCTTGTGAAAGTGGGCTTTGGCATCAAAAGTAAATTTTGGCTTACAAAGCTCCACCATTGAGAGACAACAAAATGAGGGTTGTGAAGACTACATTGCTTGGTAGCCAACTTCAATTGAAACCATCCTCATTTCATGATTTTTAAGTATTTTGTTCCAGTTCTTTCAAGAAGTGCACAATAGAGTCCTTTTCTTTCCAACCGTAGCAGAGAACATATCATGAGTCCCTTTATGACAGTTAATTTAATTATCCTTTGTCTTCACTCTGTATAAAAAAGAGAGAGAATATCCTTTCTGGTTGCTATTCCCAGAGATAACCCGGATCATGGGTAAATGTATGCAGCTGGCCTGGGTTGTCGAGTTGGCTCCCAGGAACACGCTTCTAATGGGGAATCACCACCAACTGCAATGTCCTTGGAGCACAGATGTTCCTGAGACTTCTTGTTGAATATTAAAACATGAATTTTTCATTGTTAAGGAACCGTTTCAATGATGCATTTTTGCTGCTGATGTCTAGAGGCTCGTCTGTCTGCATTTCTGAAGGAAAGCAGTTTTCTCCCTTAACGCGCTGGCATGTCTACTTTTCTGACTTTCTTCTTTTTGTCTCAGCTTGTCAGCTCAAAACTAAGACTTATGCTTTGCTGCAATAACTATTCATAGCCTATTTTTCTATTTATCTCTTTAATTCCTTATATTACACAGGTGTCTTTTATTCTTCTACTTTTATTTAATGGTTTAATCAAGCCTGTTTTTAACTAGATGAGTTTGAAGCTCTTTGGAAATAGAGACACAAATGAAATAAGCTATATATTATTATATACCATAATATATAACCTAATACATATACTCTGTATGGGCTTCCCAGGTGGAGCTAGCAGTTAAATAGCCCACCTGCCAATGCCGGAGACATAAGAGACGCGGGTCCACTCTCTGGGTCAGGAAGATGCCCTGGAGCAGGAAGTGGCAACCAGCTCTAGACTCTTGCCTGGAGAATCCCCTGGACAGAGGAGCCTGGTGGGCTACAGTCCATAGCGTCACAGAGAGTCAGATACAACTCAAGGCTTTTATTCTTCTCTTATTTAATGATTTAATCAAGCCTATTTTTAATTAGATGAGTTTGAAGCTCTCTGGAAAAAGAGATACAAATGAAATGAGCTATATATTATTATATAGTATAATATATTATTACCATAATATATAGCCAAATACATATACTGTATAGTTGGTTGTATTTTATTACTTATTATTTGAAAACATTGTATTATTACATTTACATTTAATCTGTATCTTTATAGCTTACCATTGCTTTCATAATTTAGAGAATTTATGTTTCTGTTTGGCCATGCTCAGCTTTATGAATGAAAATTATCCAGTGAATGTAATGGAGACACCAAGAGGTAAAGGCCAAGATAATCTTTTCCCATTCAGTGGCTAAGTATAAACCTAGTTTCCTCTTTAATGTCCCTGAAGGATAAAAATGAAGGACATTTTTTAGGGGATTTTTTTTAAGGTGTACCCTTCAGGGCAGAGAAAAGAAATGGAATTAAATGATGCTGGTTTTCATTTCAAAAGAAAATCCCCTAGGTTTTGGTGGGAACCTTGGAAATTCGAGCTATTGACTATATCTTAACCATTCTCCAATCGAAATACTGTAGCTTAATCATTTATTTAAAAAATAGATGAGAAAATGGAACTTTAGAGCTTGGTGGTATTAATGTTATGAAGTAATGGATTAATTTGCTGTTTGTCACTAGAGGGGGCTTTAGGAAAGTTTTAAACTGCATCTCTGTGGGGAAGACAGCCAACCCACAGGAGACAATATTAACCTACAAATCTTACTCAAGGAGTATAAGGAGTGAAAAGCATTTTGAAATGTAACTCCGAGGTAGAACTTCTCCAATAGTAGTGACGTATACCGAATTCTTTCCTGAGCACAGAAAGAAATTATTGTATTATCTAAAGGCCCTTTAAAGGCCCTTCATGAATAAAAAACTGTCATCATTGTCAACCTATAACTTGATTTTTCTTAATTTAATTGTTAAAGCTCGAGAGAACAGTGATGACCATAATTCTCAATAAAGCAACATAACCCTAACAGAAAATAAAAAAGACAAGAAAGGGTGATAACAGGATAAACTGATCCCAAAAGACCATTTTGAGTTCCCGTGGGAAAAAGAACTCTGACATCTGAACACAAATATCATCTTGTCCATAGAAAATGCTTCTCTGGGGCTTCCCTGGTGGTCTGGTGGTTAGGACTCTGGGCTTGCAATGCAGGGGGCCCAGGTTCAATCCCCGATCAGGGAAGTAAGATCCCACATGCCGCACAGCGTGGCCAATAAATAAATTAAAAAAAAAAAAAAAGAGAGAAAATGCTTCTCAATTGTGTAACACCACACAGAGGTCACTGCACTTTTCATTATGCTCCGTTCCACCCTTTAGTTTTTATTTTCCTTACAGTTTATTTATTTTTAAAAAGGTTTTTTAAAGCTGATTCATGTATTTTAGTGTTGAGTGTACTAGGTGTTTCTTGCCGCGGGCAGCCTTTCTCTCCTGCGGGGAGAGGAGCTGCTCTCTGGCTGCGGTGCGCTGACGTCTCCTTGCGGCACCTTTGCTTGTTGCAGTGCGTGGGCTCGAGAACTTGGGCTCAGTAGTTAGGGGCATGGACTTAGCTGCTCTGTGGCATGTGGCATGTGGGATCTTCCTCAACCAGGGGTTGAAGCTGCACTGGCAGGTGGATTCTTAACCACTGGACCACCAAGGAAGCCCCTTCCTACAGTTTAAAAGAGCACAAGGTTATGGCTCTGGGGGAAGCTTAGCTGATTTCTTGCTACTAAGAAAAGAATCACTCCTGGAATTGCATGTATTAAGCCCACTAGTAACTATCATACGTCTCCGTGGCTCCCCAGGTGTGTTCCTTAAATCTTTTCATCCAATTAAGAGAAGTCTCCATGAACAGAACTCAATCATTCTGTGCTTACACTGTAGCCTGTCCCTATAGCTTAAGAAGAGCGTTTTATCTCTTTTCCACTGGCAATCAGTTGCCACAATACATCAAAGGTGACGCTTGACCTAAAGATTTGGTTATCCCCACTTAACGTATTCTCTGTTTATAAGTGTCTTCACCATTAAAAAGAAAGCAAAGCAGAAAGCATAACTGATGTGTTACTTTACCCTGATATTATTTTTTTCACTTAAAAAATAGAGTCTGAAGTTTTAATGATTAGTGGATTTCTGGGAAATTGCAATAAAGCTCCTCTAGGTGTACCTATGAATCACGAATAGCCACATGCAATCAAATAAAAAAAACCCTGAGTTTGTAAGCCACCAATGACAACCATCCTTTTTTAATGCCCTAAGGGATCTAAGTCTCTTGATGAAAGTGAAAGAGGAGAGTGAAAAAGTTGGCTTAAAGCTCAACATTCAGAAAACGAAGATCATGGCATCTGGTCCCATCACTTCATGGGAAATAGATGGGGAAACAGTGGAAACAGTGTCAGACTTTATTTTGGGGGGCTCCAAAATCACTGCAGATGGTAACTGCAGCCATGAAATTAAAAGATGCTTACTCCTTGGAAGGAAAGTTATGACTAACCTAGATAGCATATTCAAAAGCAGACATTACTTTGCCAACAAAGGTCCGTCTAGTCAAGGCTATGGTTTTTCCAGCGGTCATGTATGGATGTGAGAGATGGACTGTGAAGAAAGCTGAGGGCCGAAGAATTGATGCTTTCAAACTGTGGTGTTGGAGAAGACTCTTGAGAGTCCCTTGGACTGCAAGGAGATCCAACCAGTCCATTCTGAAGGAGATCAGCCCTGGGATTTCTTTGGAAGGAATGATGCTGATGCTGAAGCTGAAACTCCAGTACTTTGGCCACCTCATGCGAAGAGTTGACTCATTGGAGAAGACTCTGATGCCGGGAGAGATTGTGGGCAGGAGAAAGGGACGCGAGAGGATGAGATGGCTGGATGGCATCACGGACTCGATGGACCTGAGTCTGAGTGAACTCCGGGAGCTGGTGACAGAAAGACGGACAGGGAGGCCTGGTGTGCTCGGATTCATGGGGTCACAAAGAGTCGGACACGACTGAGTGACTGAACTGAAGTACTTAACAATGTGCAAAGAGCTTTGTAGGTATTATCTGCATTTAATCCTCAAGAGCTCCAAGACAGGGTGGTTTTACAACCGTGTTCGAGATGAAGAGACCGAAGCTCACCCCTCAGTGCAGGGGGCCGGGGTTGGAGGGGCTTGATTCAGGGCTCAGGGAGGTCTGCCTCCGACCCCGACTTCAGGGGCACAGGGCCTCCCGGAGCCGGGGTAACGAACTCTGAGCCAACGAGCGCAGCTGGGGAGCCCGCACGCAGTGCCTCCTCGGCGGCGAGAGGCCTAGACGCTTGTGGAAGGGTCGCCGGCAAAGCTGACGACCAAGCAGAGGCCCGGGAGCGCGCGCGCGCGGCCGCGACGCCGACCCCACACCTGAGGGGGCCGGGCAGCCGGCGGGCGCCCGCGACGGCGGCCCTTTACCTCTCCGGCTGGCGTCCATGCTCGGGTCCTCCTGCGGCCGCGCCGCGGGGACTTGCGGCGTCCCCTTCAGCCCTTCCAGGGGCCAGGCCGGCTCCCCGCGGCAGAGGTTCGGCGAGACGCAGCCAGAGGGCAGGGCGGCGCGGCGGCGCGGCAGCGGCCGGAGACTGACGCGCGGCGGGCGGCTGGGGGCGGGCCCCGAGGCGCCGGATTGTGACGTCACCGCGCAGGGACGCGCCGCGCCGCCCCGCCCCCCGGGTCTGGAGACGGGAGCGGAGGACGTGAGGACGCTGCGCTGCGCGCCGGCCTGCGGCTCTGCGGCTCTGCGGCTCTGCGGCTCCGCTGCCCGTCGAGACTCCGCCCCCAGCACCGGGCAGGCCTAGTGGGTGCGGGGCGAGCGGGAGGACATGCTGGCCACATCGGGCGTCTGTGTCCCCGGGTCCCGGAAAGAATTGTTGGTTGAACTCAGGGTAGCATTTAACCAGCTCCAGATAGTTAGATTTCCAAGCAGTCCTTGAACATTTGGATTAGTGAACATCCTGTGTATGAAAAGCATCTACGTATTATCTTAATTCTTAACCCCAATAATCAGTTTGCGTTTCTTCTCGACGCAGGGATCGAACTCGGGTCTCCCGCATTGCAGGCAGATGTTTTACCATCTGAGCCACTAAGGAAGCCCAAAATAATTAAATTTACAAGCAGCAGTACTTGAACATTTGGATTAGTGAAAATCCTGGGGATGAAAAGCATCTACATATCTTAATTCTTAATCCCAGTAGTCACTTTACATTTTCTTTCTGCTTCCTGAGCTTCCCCGCACCCCCTTCCCTTCCTCTTCCACCACCACCTTCCGCCTTTTTGTGTACACCCGTGGCGGATTCGTGTCGAAGTATGGCAAAACCAATACAACATTGTAAAGTAATTAGCCTCCAATGAAAAAAAATAAATTTATATTTAAAAACTAATAAAATCCTAAGTCATCAGTTTTCCTTTATGATGGAAGAAAGTTGTAACATGAACAAGGCGTTGAATTATCCGTGGCTTTCCACAATTTGTTTAATTTCGAAGGAGTTACTTTCGAATCCTTGGACGCGAGGACAGACCGGGGCCGGGCAGCGTTCTGTAAGGTGTCCTTGCGCGCAGCAGGTCTACGGACATTCGGGGCTGGATGCGCGACTGCCGGGCTGTCCTCTGCAGTGCAGCGTGTTTAGCGGCGAGCCTTGACCTCTGCGCACTGCACGGCAGTAGCAGCCCACCCATTCCACCCCTGGTTGTGCCAGGAAAGGCCCCCAGCTGTTGCCCAAGGTCCTCTGAGACGCAAAGTTGCACCCCGCACCCCCCACCAGCATCTCTTCTGTAATGGCAAAATACTGTCTTTGAAGGCAGATATGTGGAACGTCTAATTGTGAGTTTTCTGCTGCAATTAGTTTCCACATCTCTCGAGTTGCTTTGCAAACCTCTCCAAGCCTGAAGCCCCTCTTGTCTAGGATGTAAGAGATGCTACTAACTTTGTAGTTGTAAGGATTAACACATACAGTGCCTGGCAGAACGAGATGTTCAGCAAATAACAGTTTTCTCTCTTTTAAGACTTTTGTCTCAGAAGGGGAATTCAGGCACAAAGGAGTAAATTAGGAACATTGTGAAAAGGAAAGGGGTATCTATAGCCGGAAATTCACCTGAATTCCTGATTTTCTAAGATTCCAGGGAAAGGAGAAAATTAGATTCAGAATTGAGATGTGGAAGTGTGTGATGGCTCTGTGGCCCCGACGACAAAAATCATTTCGAAGGGTGCAGGGGCAGGATACCCAGGGGTGCAGTGACGTGCTGCAGTCCACGAACTTTGCTGCAGTTGCAAAGAGCCGGACACGACTGAGCGACTGAACTGAAGGGCAGAGAGTCAGGTGTTACCTAGAGAACAAAGACACTCTTGCTACCTACTCATTAATGCTTGAAATCACTAAGAACAGGAAGCCTTTTATTCCAGTACTAGCATCTGGAAAGTATCTTGCATATACTAGACCTCCAGTAAGCATCTCTTAAATTGGATTAGAACTGAAGCATAGAGGGCAAACACCCCTGGGAGAGGCAACACAGTGACCTGACTCACTCAAGGGTGATGCCAGTTTCTCTTGTGAAAGTGGGCTTTGGCATCAAAAGTAAATTTTGGCTTACAAAGCTCCACCATTGAGAGACAACAAAATGAGGGTTGTGAAGACTACATTGCTTGGTAGCCAACTTCAATTGAAACCATCCTCATTTCATGATTTTTAAGTATTTTGTTCCAGTTCTTTCAAGAAGTGCACAATAGAGTCCTTTTCTTTCCAACCGTAGCAGAGAACATATCATGAGTCCCTTTATGACAGTTAATTTAATTATCCTTTGTCTTCACTCTGTATAAAAAAGAGAGAGAATATCCTTTCTGGTTGCCATTCCCAGAGATAACCCGGATCATGGGTAAATGTATGCAGCTGGCCTGGGTTGTCGAGTTGGCTCCCAGGAACACGCTTCTAATGGGGAATCACCACCGACTGCAATGTCCTTGGAGCACAGGTGTTCCTGAGACTTCTTGTTGAATATTAAAACATGAATTTTTCATTGTTAAGGAACCGTTCCAATGATGCATTTTCGCTGCTGCTGTCTAGAGGCTCGTCTGTCTGCATTTCTGAAGGAAAGCAGTTTTCTCCCTTAACGCGCTGGCATGTCTACTTTTCTGACTTTCTTCTTTTTGTCTCAGCTTGTCAGCTCAAAACTAAGACTTATGCTTTGCTGCAATAACTATTCATAGCCTATTTTTCTATTTATCTCTTTAATTCCTTATATTACACAGGTGTCTTTTATTCTTCTACTTTTATTTAATGGTTTAATCAAGCCTGTTTTTAACTAGATGAGTTTGAAGCTCTTTGGAAATAGAGACACAAATGAAATAAGCTATATATTATTATATACCATAATATATAACCTAATACATATACTCTGTATGGGCTTCCCAGGTGGAGCTAGCAGTTAAATAGCCCACCTGCCAATGCCGGAGACATAAGAGACGCGGGTCCACTCTCTGGGTCAGGAAGATGCCCTGGAGCAGGAAGTGGCAACCACCTCTAGACTCTTGCCTGGAGAATCCCCTGGACAGAGGAGCCTGGTGGGCTACAGTCCATAGCGTCACAGAGAGTCAGATACAACTCAAGGCTTTTATTCTTCTCTTATTTAATGATTTAATCAAGCCTATTTTTAATTAGATGAGTTTGAAGCTCTTTGGAAAAAGAGATACAAATGAAATGAGCTATATATTATTATATAGTATAATATATTATTACCATAATATATAGCCAAATACATATACTGTATAGTTGGTTGTATTTTATTACTTATTATTTGAAAACATTGTATTATTACATTTACATTTAATCTGTATCTTTATAGCTTACCATTGCTTTCATAATTTAGAGAATTTATGTTTCTGTTTGGCCATGCTCAGCTTTATGAATGAAAATTATCCAGTGAATGTAATGGAGACACCAAGAGGTAGAGGCCAAGATAATCTTTTCCCATTCAGTGGCTAAGTATAAACCTAGTTTCCTCTTTAATGTCCCTGAAGGATAAAAATGAAGGACATTTTTTAGGGGATTTTTTTTAAGGTGTACCCTTCAGGGCAGAGAAAAGAAATGGAATTAAATGATGCTGGTTTTCATTTCAAAAGAAAATCCCCTAGGTTTTGGTGGGAACCTTGGAAATTCGAGCTATTGACTATATCTTAACCATTCTCCAATCGAAATACTGTAGCTTAATCATTTATTTAAAAAATAGATGAGAAAATGGAACTTTAGAGCTTGGTGGTATTAATGTTATGAAGTAATGGATTAATTTGCTGTTTGTCACTAGAGGGGGCTTTAGGAAAGTTTTAAACTGCGTCTCTGTGGGGAAGACAGCCAACCCACAGGAGACAATATTAACCTACAAATCTTACTCAAGGAGTATAAGGAGTGAAAAGCATTTTGAAATGTAACTCCGAGGTAGAACTTCTCCAATAGTAGTGACGTATACCGAATTCTTTCCTGAGCACAGAAAGAAATTATTGTATTATCTAAAGGCCCTTTAAAGGCCCTTCATGAATAAAAAACTGTCATCATTGTCAACCTATAACTTGATTTTTCTTAATTTAATTGTTAAAGCTCGAGAGAACAGTGATGACCATAATTCTCAATAAAGCAACATAACCCTAACAGAAAATAAAAAAGACAAGAAAGGGTGATAACAGGATAAACTGATCCCAAAAGACCATTTTGAGTTCCCGTGGGAAAAAGAACTCTGACATCTGAACACAAATATCATCTTGTCCATAGAAAATGCTTCTCTATTGTGTAACACCACACAGAGGTCACTGCACTTTTCATTATGCTCCGTTCCACCCTTTAGTTTTTATTTTCCTTACAGTTTATTTATTTTTAAAAAGGTTTTTTAAAGCTGATTCATGTATTTTAGTGTTGAGTGTACTAGGTGTTTCTTGCCGCGGGCAGCCTTTCTCTCCTGCGGGGAGAGGAGCTGCTCTCTGGCTGCGGTGCGCTGACGTCTCCTTGCGGCACCTTTGCTTGTTGCAGTGCGTGGGCTCGAGAACTTGGGCTCAGTAGTTAGGGGCATGGACTTAGCTGCTCTGTGGCATGTGGCATGTGGGATCTTCCTCAACCAGGGGTTGAAGCTGCACTGGCAGGTGGATTCTTAACCACTGGACCACCAAGGAAGCCCCTTCCTACAGTTTAAAAGAGCACAAGGTTATGGCTCTGGGGGAAGCTTAGCTGATTTCTTGCTACTAAGAAAAGAATCACTCCTGGAATTGCATGTATTAAGCCCACTAGTAACTATCATACGTCTCCGTGGCTCCCCAGGTGTGTTCCTTAAATCTTTTCATCCAATTAAGAGAAGTCTCCATGAACAGAACTCAATCATTCTGTGCTTACACTGTAGCCTGTCCCTATAGCTTAAGAAGAGCGTTTTATCTCTTTTCCACTGGCAATCAGTTGCCACAATACATCAAAGGTGACGCTTGACCTAAAGATTTGGTTATCCCCACTTAACGTATTCTCTGTTTATNTGCTTACACTGTAGCCTGTCCCTATAGCTTAAGAAGAGCGTTTTATCTCTTTTCCACTGGCAATCAGTTGCCACAATACATCAAAGGTGACGCTTGACCTAAAGATTTGGTTATCCCCACTTAACGTATTCTCTGTTTATAAGTGTCTTCACCATTAAAAAGAAAGCAAAGCAGAAAGCATAACTGATGTGTTACTTTACCCTGATATTATTTTTTTCACTTAAAAAATAGAGTCTGAAGTTTTAATGATTAGTGGATTTCTGGGAAATTGCAATAAAGCTCCTCTAGGTGTACCTATGAATCACGAATAGCCACATGCAATCAAATAAAAAAAACCCTGAGTTTGTAAGCCACCAATGATAACCATCCTTTTTTAATGCCCTAAGGGATCTAAGTCTCTTGATGAAAGTGAAAGAGGAGAGTGAAAAAGTTGGCTTCAAGCTCAACATTCAGAAAACGAAGATCATGGCATCCGGTCCCATCACTTCATGGCAAATAGATGGGGAAACAGTGGAAACATTGTCAGACTTTATATTCTTGGGCTCCAAAATCACTGCAAATGGTGACTGCANCAACACGTGTTGGATTATCAAAAAAGCAAGAGAGTTCCAGAAAAGCATCTACTTCTGCTTTATTGACTACACCAAAGCCTTTGACTATGTGAATCACAACAGACTGTAGGAAATTATGAAAGTGTTGGGAATACCAGGCCACCTGACCTGCCTCTTGAGAAATCTGTGTGAAGTCAAGAAGCAACAGTTAGAACCGGACATGGAACAACAGGCTGGTTCCAAATAGGAAAAGGAGTACGTCAAGGCTGTATATTGTCACCCTGCTCATTTAACAGCTATGCAGAGTACATCATGAGAAATGCTGGGCTGGATGAAGTGCAAGCTGGAATCAAGATTGCCAAGAGAAATACCAATAACCCCAGATACTCAGATGACACCACCCTTATAGCAGAAAGCAAAGAAGAACTAAAGATCCTTTTGATGAAAATGAAAGAGAGAATGAAAAAGGTGGCTTAAAGCTCAACATTCAGAAAACTAAGGTCATGGCATCTGGTCCCATCACTTCATGGCAGATAGGTGGGGAAACAAATGGAAACAGTGATAGACTTTATTTCCTTGGCCTCCAAAATCACTGCAGATGGTGACTGCAAGCCATGAAATTCAAAGATTTTTGCTCCCTGGAAGACAAGTTATGACTAACCTAAATGACATATTAAAAAGCAGAGACATTACTTTGTCAACAAAGGTCCATCTAGTCAAAGCTATGGTTTTTCCAGTAGTCATGTATGGATGTGAGAGGTGGACTATAAAGAAAGCTGAGTGCCGAAGAATGGATGCTTTTGAACTGTGGTGTTGGAGAAGACTCTTGCGAGTCTGTTGGACAGCAAGGAGATCCAACAAGTCAGTCCTAAAGGAAATGAGTCCTGAGTATTCATTGGAAAGACTGATGCTGAAGCTGAAACTACAATCCTTTGACCATCTGATGTGAAGAACCGACTCATTTAAAAAGACCCTGATGCTGGGAAAGATTGAAGGCAGGAGGAGAAGGGGACAACAGAGGATGAGATGGTTGGATGGCATCACCGACTCAATGGACATGAGTTTGAGTAAGCTCGGGGATCTGGTGATGGACAGGGAGGCCTGGCGTGCTGCAGTCCATGGGGTTGCAAGATTCGGACACGATTGAGCTACTAAACTGAGTTGAACTGAGAAATGATCACTAAACCATAATCCAGAGATAATCTGTCATTCACGTGGAGTTTGGGAGCATTTTTCACTGGAGAATTAACCCCTCAGAAGGAGCAGCTTCTCTGGACTTCCCCGGTGATCCAGTGGTTAGGAATCCATCTCCAGTGCAGGGGCCATGGGTTTCATTCTGGTCTTGGAGGGCCACACATGCTGGGAGGTAACCACGTCCACGCGCCACAGCCGCGGGCGCTTGTGCATGGAGATGCCATGCTCTGCGCAAGAATGTGTGTGCTCAGCCATGTCTGACCCTTTGTGGCCCCTTGGGCGGTAGCCCACCAGGCTCCTCTGTCCATGGAAGGTTCTAGCAAGAATACTGGACTGGGTTTCCATTTCCTCTCCCAGGAGTTTTTCCCCACCCAGGGATCTAACCCATGTGTCCTGTGTCTCCTGCATTGTCAAGTGGATTCTTTACTGCTGAGCCACCTGGGAAGTCCAATACATATGACAAAATTTTGGTTAAAGTGTAAAAGAAAAGAGAGGTATGCAACACTAGAGATGTGTCCTTAAAGCTAGAAGTATGTCTTTCTTTTTCTCTTTTCTCCTTCCTCCAGGCTGGAAGGTGGATGTGATGGCAGGACATGGAGCAGAAAGTGGTCCTAGGGATGAAGGCATTGCTCAGCATAGTAACAAGTTAGAAGGAGCCTGAGACCTTGACACCGTGGAGCTTCACATCGATCCTGGAGTAGAGCCCAACCCCAACCCTGGGGTCACACTTTCATAAAAGCAAAAACTAAACTTCTGCAATTGTTTTTTTGGCTATGCTGTGTAGCATATGGGGTCTTAGTTCCCTGACCAGGGATTCGACTCGTGCTCCTTGCAGTGGAGGCACGCCATCGGCTACCAGGGAAGTGCCCGCATTTTCTATTCCTCAATATACATAATCCTGACTCAACATAGTCAGAATTTTTGTAGACCTCAGACTACACTATGGAAATGGATTCTTCTAGAAAGTAACTTATTTGGCTACTTGATATAGACAATCCAAAATGTCTCCCCAAATTAGAAATTACAATAGATTTTTTTTTTTACCGTTCTANTGCCATCGGCTGCCAGGGAAGTGCCCGCATTTTCTATTCCTCAATATACATAATCCTGACCCAACATAGTCAGAATTTTTGTAGACCTCAAACTACACTATGGAAATGGATTCTTCTAGAAAGTAACTTATTTAGCCACTTGATAGAGACAATCCAAAATGTCTCCCCAAATTAGAAATTACAATAGATTTTTTTTTTTACTGTTCTATATGGGTATTTTCATTATTTATAATAAAAGCAACTTGAGAACTAACTTGAAGTAAATCAAACTCATATTCAAATTTTATGTAAAGGTTGCCTTTCCCCATGGTATTGTCTGTTCTTGGCATTATGCCGAATAATTGTTTTAACAATTCTGAAAATTTCGCTTACGATAGCATGAAAATGTTACAGGTTGAAGACTTATGAGATGGAAATCCTCGGGGTGCGCGGTGCTGCCTGGTTGTATGAACTTGCCTGTGATACCTCCCTGAGCTTCTCTGAGCCTGTTTCTTGACCTTTAAAATAAGAGTTAAAATGCGATAAATGTTACTTCCAGTCCCTATTTGGTGAAAAACACCATGTATTTTCAAAAAGTAGCCTTTTCCTCGTGTTCTGATAAAGACCAAATTGCTAAAACTTTGGAGTTATTTTAGAACCCATGCTATCAAGCTGCTTACAGAAGATGGCAGATTTAGTGTTAGTGATTTCACTGGTATTTTGATCTTAGAAAATTATTCATGGTCTTAAATTATGTTTAAGCACCCAGATTGTTGACACTAGCGTCTTAAAAAAAATGGAAAAGTTTCAGGGTGAGGGAGTAAATTATTCTGCTTGGTATCTTCTTGACTGACTGGAGTGAGGCATCTTAATATTAAACTGAAAAGAAGTAGATTTCTTTTATTTTCTTCTCTGTTTAATATGTTTTCACATATTCCGTATACCATGCTTCCGTATCCTCTAGTGGTTACAGTCTAGATCAGAAGCCAGGAAAGCCTGCAGTCAGGGGACAGTTGACATCATGTGTGAGGATGATAGGAGCTTGGCCACAGGTTCTGCTTCCATTTCAACCACAGACAAGATCAAATACGTCTCCCAGTTGCACAGCACACATTAGCACCAGTTGGCATTTTGTTGTTCAGCTGTGAAGTCATGTCAGACTCTTTGCGACCCCATGTCCTGCAGCACGCCAGACTCTTTTGTCCTACGCAGTCTCCCAGAGTTTGTTCAAATTCATGTCCATTGAGTCGGTGATAGTATCTAATCATCTCAACCTCTGCCACCCTCTTCTTTTGGCTTCAGTCTTTCTCAGCATCAGGGTCTTTTCCAGTGAGTCAATTCTTCACATCTGGTAGTATTGGAGCTTCAGTGTCAGTCCTTCCAATGAACATTCAGGGCTGATTTCCTTTAGGATTACTTGCTTTGGTCTGCTTGCAGCCCAAGGGACTCTCAAGTCTTCTCCAGCACCACAATTCGAAAGTACAAACTGAAAAAAAAAAAAAAAAAAACAGTCGGTAAGTCATGATCTTTAGGTGTTGGAGGCCAAACCTGGCTGCTCATTAACAATCTTCTGGGGAGCTTTTGAAAAATACTAATGCCTAGGCCTCCCTCATAGCAATTCTAATTTAATTCAATTAGGGTTGGGCTTGGATGTTGATACAAAGCTCCAAAATTTTAGACTTTGGTCTTTGTTAAAACACTAGGAAAAAGCTACTTTTTAAAAATACATGGTGGGGACTGGATGAATTGGGAGATTGGAATTGACATATATACACTACTATGTATAAAATACTTAACTAATGAGAACCTACTGTGTCTAATACTCAATACTCTGTAGTGACCTAAATGGGAAGGGAATCCGAAAAAGAGGGAACGTATGTAAACATATGGCTGATTCACTTAACACAACATTGTAAAGCAACTCTACTCTAATTTTAAAAAATTAAGGGGTTTCACTGGTGCTCAGGACTCTAAGCTTGCACTGCAGGGCCTGGTTCAGTTGACCCCTGGTCAGGGAATGAAGGTCCTGCAGGCTACGTACTGTGGCCAAAAAAAAGAAAAACCTTAACCATGCTTCTCAGGCATCTTCCGAGTTTAAAGATGAAGATACTGAGGCACAGATTATCCATTTTCTATAAATCAAATAAGGGGCATCTCTGGCATGGCAAATCAGTTCTGCTTGACTCAAACGCATTCTTCTCTCATTAGGCAACTTATCTTTGAAGTCATGTTTTTCCAAATAATTTGTAAGCCTATTGAGGGACAGGATTGTACCTTTAACATTTGTCTTAATTCCAAAGTAGACAAGAGGTTTGATGCCTTTGTATTCCCAGCACCTAGCAGAATGACTCCTTTAGGGAATGTGACCAACATTCATTTGTTGGTTAGGATGGCATTTCTCTCCACAACAATGCGTGTTCTCCATCTTCATAATGGCTTTTCCAGTGTTCCTCCCCATCATGCTCAGGGTCAGCTATCAGAGAGCAAACAAGCAAACACCCAGGGAGGTCAAAGAAAAGGGGACCAGACAGGAGGTCAGAGCAGGCCCGTTCAGAGCGAGCATGGCTTCCTCTTGCTCTGGGCGCCTCCATGCTGTGGTAGTCAGGGTAGGAGAACTATTAAAAAAAAAACTGTCATCCCCTTCCCACCACAGTTCAGGGGCCCTGGCAAATAGATGGGGAAACAGTGGAAGCAGTGGCAGACTTTATGTTCTTGGGCTCCAAAATCACTGCAGATGGTAACTGCAGCCATAAAATTCAAAGATGCTTGTTTCTTGGAAGGAAAGTTATGACCAACCTAGACAGCATATTAAAAAGCAGAGACATTACTTTGTCAACAAAGGTCCATCTAGTCAAAGCTATGGTTTTTCCAGTAGTCATGTATGGATGTGAGAGTTGGACCATAAAGAAGGCTGCGCACCAAAGAATTGATGTTTTTGAACTGTGGTGTTGGAGAAGACTCTCGCGAGTCCCTTCAACTGCAAGGAGATCCAACCAGTCCATTCTAAAGGAAATCAGTCCTGAATATCCATTGGAAGGACTGATGTCGAAGCTGAAACTCCAATACTTTGGCCACCTGATGTGAAGGACTGACTCAATTGAAAAGACCCCGATGATTGAAACCTGGAAGATTGAAGGCGGGAGGAGAAGGGGACGACAGAGGATGAGATAGTTGGATGGCATCACCGACTTGATAGACATGAGTTTGGGTAAACTCCGGGATTTGGTGATGGACAGGGAGGCCTGGCACGCTGCAGTCTGTGGGGTCAGAGATTCGGACATGACTGAGTGACTGAACTGAACTGGCATTATAGACGTTTATATTTCCTTTTCGTAAATTCCAGTTGACAGGGGTCTTGGTGTTAGCCAGCTGGTCTTCAAACAATCATTCAAGGCTCTGGCTCTGGAGGAGGTGTCACCAGTTTCCCCATGACCTCATGGTCGCTTGCGCAAGGCTCTCCAGCTGGCGGATGAGAGGAGAGAGAGGAGGATCATCCACGGAGCATTTTCTGGGCAGGGCCGAAAGCGGCCCTCCTAGCTTCCGGTCACTTTCCGTCCGGCTCTCGGGGGAGGCTGAGAGCTGCGTCTACCTCTGTGTACAGGGGGAAGAGGCTATGGATTTGCCTGAACACTGGGATATNCTTTCCCCATGACCTCATGGTCGCTTGCGCAAGGCTCTCCAGCTGGCAGATGAGAGGAGAGAGAGGAGGGTCATCCACGGAGCATTTTCTGGGCAGGGCCGGAAGCGGCCCTCCTAGCTTCCGGTCACTTTCCGTCCGGCTCTCGGGGGAGGCTGAGAAGCTGCGTCTACCTCTGTGTACAGGGGGAAGAGGCTATGGATTTGCCTGAACACTGGGATATATATATTTTAAATATGTTTTAGTATTTACTTCTTTTGGTTGCACTGGGGCTTTGCCGCCGCACCCGGGCTTTCTCTGACTGCTGTGAGCGAGCTTCCGGTTAAGGCGGCTTCTCTTGCTGCACGTGGGCCTCAGGGCGCGTGGGCCTCAGTAATTGTGGTGCCCGGGCTCAGCTCCACCCGAGGCAGGCGGAATCTTCCTGCGGGGATCAAACCTTTATCCCCTGCGTCAGCAGATGGAGTCTTAAATTTCGGACCACCAGGGAAGACCTACACTTGTGTATCAGCGCCCAAACAGGAAGTCATTTGTGGGGACAGGCTGGACTGGCTGAAATGATCAGAGCAGCAACTCCTAAAAACAGAACCTCGGGCAGCCAGTCCGCCCTCCTCCGCACTAGCCAGAGAGAACGCCTCACCTCTCAGCTGCTGCTCTCTTGTGCCGTCTTGAGCAGTGACTGACAACAAACGCACGGCATAAACCATAAACCGATGGAAAAGAGAACAAAGCCAGCCGTGTTCCGACGAGCCCCAGCTGTCAGGACACATCTCTAACATCCCAAGAACTGATCCCAAGTGTGCCTTAGAAGTGATCGCTTTAAAATAAATCAAGCCAGAATGCACTTAACATTCATCATCTCCGGCTTTTATGCCGCTCTGTAGTATGGGTTCCGTGGCATTTTGTCAGACCCTTTGTTGTTGAATAATAACACTTTTAAAAGACGGCAAATTAGAAAGAAGAGCATGTGTCTATTGCGGCAAATATGATAGGCCCACTTTTATTCCTGGGATAGGCTGTCATTGTGTGTCCTTATGCCATGGTGCTCTCACTCACATAGAAAGGCTAATCTTAGAGGGGGGTAGACCACTCGCCAACGAAACTTGTCATATCCAAGAACCTAGAAAAACCATAGAAACTGACTAAAATCAACATTTCTGCAGCTTATCCAAGGCACATGGAACACTTAGTCACTGTCTGGAAATATAGCTCAGCTTTATACACTAGGTGAGGTTTCTGTGAACTTTGCAATGGAAATGTGTATCTCTTTCCAGCTGTTGCTTGAGGATATTTAATCTGCAGAAACAGTTGAATTGCAGCTTGTCCTATATTTACGCAAACTAAAAAGCTATTTCACACTATGTGAAATATTATTTCTTTGCAAGAATGGTTATGAAGAGTCAAGGTCCCAGACCATCGTGAGTACATCAGTCACTGACTTTTGGACCTGTTGACTCCAAGTGTAAGTCAACTCCTGTTGACTCAGCAGTAAGAACCCAGCGACCTGGTGGTCCTCAGCTGTTGCTCATATTCTTTGTTAGCTCTCAGAACTAGTAACTAAGCTAGAGTAAGGGTGGTTGAGATGTGCCATTCTGAATTAACATTGAGCTATAGAAAATGTGACAGAAAATGTGAGTTACCCATGGCTAGTGGTAATTCTCAAAGAAGGTGATGGCACCCCACTCCAGTACTCTCTTGCCTGGAAAATCTCATGGACAGAGGAGCCTGGGAGGCTGCAATCCATGGGGTCGCAAAGAGTCAGACGTGACTGAGTGACGTCGCTTTCCCTTTTCACTTTCCTGCTTTGGAGAAGGAAATGGCAACCCACTCGAGTGTTTTTGCCTGGAGAATCCCAGGGGTGGGGGAGCCTGGTGGGCTGCCATCTATGGGGTCGCACAGAGTTGGACACGACTGAAGCTGCCAAGCAACTGTCATATGGTAGAACCTCCCTGTCTACAGTGAGAACGTTTTAACCCTCCTGGACAAATAGGCAGGCAGATGGGGAGGGCCAGGGACTTTATTTGTTGAGCATCTATAATCCACTTTGAGTCCTAAGGGAATGATGCAAGGCGGTGATTGGGGTGGTGGAGGAGGAAAAGGGCTTGACCTGATTTATCAGGAGATAAGACTTAAAATTCTTTTTATGTGAAAATGGTCTCTCCTACACTTCCCACCCCCGCCTCAGCATAGACTGTATATTCCTGAAGGACAGGAACCCCAATAATATACAGCATGATAAAGCCCTCAGCTTTCTAGTCAGATTACTCGCTCTGATTCTAACTTTTTCTGAACCTCCATATTTTTACTCTATAAAATAGCACTAAAACAAGCATCTGAAAGGGTTATTTTCATTGACATTAGGCACTCACGGTTAGCTTCTCTTCCCCTGGGTTCTTGCTTATAATAGATGCTTAATATAGAAATTAATTGAAGACATTCTATAGAATTATAGGGTGTTTAAACTGGAAGAACATTTCAAAATCATCTAAGCATCTAGATTTTAATTATATTTTTCCTTTTCTTCAATTTATGAATTGATGAGAGAAGAGCTGTTATCATCAAAATGTAGTAACATCTTGCCAACTAGATAGGAAAAGATAAAGAATGAGATATCCAATATTGTGAGGGTGTAGAGAAGCTTTACACACATGCTTTGTTTATGTATACAATTTCCAGGGTGCAGTCCTCATGATATGGACGAAATATTTAAACATGTACATATACCCTTTGACTTAGCAATTTCACATCTAGAAATTTATCCTGTGGAGGTAATTGATCAGTAGCACAAAGATTTACGTAAAAAGTTTTCATTGTAGTGTTGCTCATAAGAGAAAAATGCTGGACACACTTAATACTCCTAACTGGGGTATTAGTTAAATTAATCTGGGTGTATCTATGTGGTAGAATATATGACAAATCTATAGTAATCAGTATGGAGAGATCTTCACGATGAATTGAGCAGGAAAGCAGGTCACAAATCATCCAGAATGCTCTTTATTTATATACATTTATTAAGGCATGCACGTATCCGTGCACAGAGGAATGTTCGGGGAGGGTCACCACAGTTTTAAACAGTTACCTCTGGGTGATTTGGGCTACTTTTTACTTTCTTCCTTTCTAAAATGCGTGGATTGTCTACTTGAGCATGTGTTTTGACTGCAATCAGAAAAAAATCATAAAGCTATTTTCAGTTTGAAACAAAAGTCAGAAAAATAAATATTCCTTCATGTTCCACCAGTTAATCATGCTGCTTGGTGGTGCCACTGGGCAGAACTGAATTCTGTTTTCATCATTTAGCTAACTGCCAGACCACTTGTTTCCATGGCCGTAACTAGAAAGCCCACACTCCAGTCTTTCTTCTCAGTTTCTCTGTTTCCCATTTTGGAAGTTCTAGGACTTCCCGTAGATCCTTTTTTTGAAATAAGGCAGTAAATAAATAAATAAGTAAATAAAAACCACTCTGTCTCTCCCTAATTTTAAAGCTTATCCTGTCATAAATCCATTTTCTCCCTAAATAAAAGCAGATGGTTGACCCTCCTATAGTGTAAATCTGTCAAGTGACAACCAGACAAAACAGATTTCCTGTCTTGTGATTAAAGAATTTTAAGGACTACCGGGTAAGATGCAGGATGTGTACTGTGTACTGGTTGCCATGGTTTCAACTGAGGATAGGCTATTTAAACTTATCCTTAATTTGGATAGACAGGAATCTCAGCTTTGTAGGGTTAAAAATGGTGCAAAGGCATGGCTATATTTAGATTGAATGGGAGCCTGACTATAGTAACGGTTAAAAAAGTGGTCCCCATCTTTAACCCTTTGGCTACCAAACTGGAAAAAGAAGTGAATTGAATTTTCTTCAGAAAATAAAGCTGGCATGACAGAGAGAAAGCTAGTATTTAAATATGTAGCATTTTTGAACTAACACCCTGATATTAAAAAAATAAACAAAAAACCCTTCACTTAAAAGGCCTGTTTTAAACTTGAAAATGAGCTAATTGGTTCCCATGACACTTTTACTCTTGAAGGATTCTAGACTGTAACCAATTAAACATTTTTAGCAACTAATTTCTTTTTCTGTTTGCAGATAGCACTTGGGAGCAAACAGGCAGTGGAGCCTTAATAGTTCACCCTTGGTTCTGTTACTCATATTATTTCATGTAGCATGCTATGTGTTATCAAAAAGTGTATCAAGGGTTTTAACACTGAAATTAAAGGAAACTATAAAGCCATGTACTAATTTCAGCTCAAGAGTTCCAACCCCTCCTTTTGGAAACCACAGAGGCTCTTTATGGGAACCTGGTAGTTTGGAAAGTCCATCCAGATCAGAATCAGAAAACAGAGTTCCGGGTCCAGGCCTGCCCTTGCCTGGCTCTGGGATTTGGGGCAAATCAATCATTTAATCTGCCTGGGCCCCAGTTTCCTTAACTGTCAACTCTTCCCTTTTGAGGATACGTCAGTCAGCTGAGTTGTCTACTTAAAACTTTTTTTCTTTTTAAGTAATCACTTTATGGTTTCTTTAAATAAAACCCATGTGGAAGCTGATCGTGAAAACCAGAGAAGTGGGGTTAGTCGTTACTTGTTAATGCTGGTCCCACCCTTCACATATTAAGTAGCAGCCCCAGGCCCCTAGGGCTTCCTAGAGCACCATTTGAGAACTGCTGATCTGCATATCAAAGATATATTAAAGATAAACTTTCATATCTTATTCAATTTTAACTCAGGCTATGGTTCTGAGAAGTCTCAAATAATAATGTCATAAATTTTTAGAAGGTTAGACTCTCCATCCTACACCAACAAAAACAAAGCCTAGCAACTTCCAAAAGGCAGGAATTATGATTTTTAGCATTATGGGTTATAAGCACCATGGTCTTGATTTCCCTGATACTTGACCTTCAGGGACACGGATGTGAGTCCTCTCCCCAAGGTTTATTTATTATTTTGTTGTTGTTTAGTCTCCAAGTCATGTCCAACTCTGCGACCCCGTGGACTGCATCATGCCAGACTCCCCAGTCCTTCACTGTTTCCCAGAGTTTGCTCAGATTCATGTCCATTGAGGTGGTGACCCCATCCAACCCTCTCATCCTCTGTCGTCCCCTTCTCCTCTTGCCTTCAATCTTTCCCAGCATCAGGGTCTTTCCCAATGAGTCGGCTCTTCCCATCAGGTGGCCAAAGTATTGGAGTTTCAGCTTCAGCATCAGTCCTTTCAATGNCCCTTCACTTAAAAGGCCTGTTTTAAACTTGAAAATGAGCTAATTGGTTCCCATGACACTTTTACTCTTGAAGGATTCTAGACTGTAACCAATTAAACATTTTTAGCAACTAATTTCTTTTTCTGTTTGCAGATAGCACTTGGGAGCAAACAGGCAGTGGAGCCTTAATAGTTCACCCTTGGTTCTGTTACTCATATTATTTCATGTAGCATGCTATGTGTTATCAAAAAGTGTATCAAGGGTTTTAACACTGAAATTAAAGGAAACTATAAAGCCATGTACTAATTTCAGCTCAAGAGTTCCAACCCCTCCTTTTGGAAACCACAGAGGCTCTTTATGGGAACCTGGTAGTTTGGAAAGTCCATCCAGATCAGAATCAGAAAACAGAGTTCCGGGTCCAGGCCTGCCCTTGCCTGGCTCTGGGATTTGGGGCAAATCAATCATTTAATCTGCCTGGGCCCCAGTTTCCTTAACTGTCAACTCTTCCCTTTTGAGGATACATCAGTCAGCTGAGTTGTCTACTTAAAACTTTTTTTCTTTTTAAGTAATCACTTTATGGTTTCTTTAAATAAAACCCATGTGGAAGCTGATCGTGAAAACCAGAGAAGTGGGGTTAGTCCTTACTTGTTAATGCTGGTCCCGCCCTTCACATATTAAGTAGCAGCCCCAGGCCCCTAGGGCTTCCTAGAGCACCATTTGAGAACTGCTGATCTGCATATCAAAGATATATTAAAGATAAACTTTCATATCTTATTCAATTTTAACTCAGGCTATGGTTCTGAGAAGTCTCAAAAAATAATGTCATAAATTTTTAGAAGGTTAGACTCTCCACCCTACACCAACAGAAACAAAGCCTAGCAACTTCCAAAAGGCAGGAATTATGATTTTTAGCATTATGGGTTATAAGCACCATGGTCTTGATTTCCCTGATACTTGACCTTCAGGGACACGGATGTGAGTCCTCTCCCCAAGGTTTATTTATTATTTTGTTGTTGTTTAGTCTCCAAGTCATGTCCAACTCTGCGACCCCGTGGACTGCATCATGCCAGACTCCCCAGTCCTTCACTGTTTCCCAGAGTTTGCTCAGATTCATGTCCATTGAGGTGGTGACGCCATCCAACCCTCTCATTCTCTGTCGTCCCCTTCTCCTCTTGCCTTCAATCTTTCCCAGCATCAGGGTCTTTCCCAATGAGTCGGCTCTTCCCATCAGGTGGCCAAAGTATTGGAGTTTCAGCTTCAGCATCAGTCCTTTCAATGAATATTCATAGTTGGTTTCCTTTAGGATTGACTGACTTGATCTCCTTGCAGTCCAAGGGGCTCTCAAGAGTCTTCTCCAGCACCACAATTTGAAAGCATCAATTCTTTGATGCTCAGCCTTCTTTATGGAACAACTCTCACATCTGTATATGACTACTGGAAAAGCCATAGCTTTGATTATATGGACTTTTATCGGCAAAGTGATGTCTATGCTTTTTAATATGTTGTCTAGGTTTGTTATAGCTTTCCTTCCAAGGAGCTAGCGTCTTATCAGTTCCATGACTGCAGTCACCATCTGCAGTGATTTTTGAACCCAAGGAAAGAAAACCTGTCACTGCTTCCATCCCCCCCCGCCTTTATTTGCCATGAAGTGATGGGACTGGATGCCATGATCTTAGGTTTTAATGTTGTTTCAGGCCAGCTTTTTCATTCTCCTCTTTTACCCTCATCGAGAGGCTCTTTAGTACTTCTTTGCTTTCTGCCATTAGAGTGGTATCATCTGCATACTTAAGGTTGTTGAATATTTCTCCCAGTAATCTTGATTCTAGCTTGTGATTCATCGCTTCATCTAGTCCAGCATTTCACATGATATACTCTGTATATAAGTTAAATAAGCAGGATGACAATACGCATCCTTGTCATACTCTTTTCCCAGTTTTGAACTATCAANCATACTTAAGGTTGTTGAATATTTCTCCCAGTAATCTTGATTCTAGCTTGTGATTCATCGCTTCATCTAGTCCAGCATTTCACATGATATACTCTGTATATAAGTTAAATAAGCAGGATGACAATACGCATCCTTGTCATACTCTTTTCCCAGTTTTGAACTATCAATTGTTTCACGTCTGGCTCTAACTGTTGCTTCTTGTCCTGCAGACAGGTTTCTCAGGAGACAGGTAAGGTGGTCTGGTATTGCCATCTCTTTAAGAATTTTCTACATTTAGTTGTGATCCACACAGTCAAAGGCTTTAGCATAGTCAATGAAGCAGAAGTAGATGTTCTTCTGGAATTCTCTTGCTTTTTCTGTGATCCAGCTGGATGTTGGTNCCCAGTCTTCGGTATTGTCCATTTCTCACATCGGTACATTGACTACTGGAAAAAGATTGGCTTTGACTATGTGGACCTGGTCTATAGAAGTCTTGGATGGTCATATAAACTGGAATCCTATTCAGAGGTGGAAAGGTGAACTAGGCAGTATTTTGCGATGACCTCGTCCAAATCTGGTTCTATGATTCAGCAAACATTTAGATGACCTAGTGGTAGGAGAGGAAAACTCTAACATTACAGTTGTTCCAATCATTTTCAACCACACAAATACTTGTTTTAAAAGCAACAAAAATGAAATGAGCATATATCAAACATTTCCAGTGGACCTTGAGTCGATGTCCCATTCTCTACTGAGCAAAACTTTCTATTGGTTAGACTATCCCATGTCTTTCACTGGCTGCTTGGTAGAAGCACCTGTCACTATTTGGAGACAATAGATCCTCCTGAAGGATTTTCAACTTTTTGTCAAGCTTAAAGTCTCTGGGAATGACTTGCCCATAAATAAACAGGTTATTGAGAGTATGTATGCCTTCCACATGCCTTCAAATTTTGGTTCACATTAAAACCTCCCTAGAATGATGGGAAAATTATTCATTATTGTGTGTAACCTTGCTGAGTTCTTGTTTTTAAATTCAGAAAAGTACCATATGTGCTTGTCAACTGGTGTGGATGTGTGAAAATGCTCGTTTATTCCTGCAACACCGCCAATTTGGGAATAAGAAACAAAAATAACTTCTTTGACTAAGGCTAGGGCTAAGTCTACAGAGAGAGAGACTTGAGTGACTGAGGATGCAACTGCCTTCTATTCCATAGATATTGGTGGAGTCACTGAATTCAACGAGAAGGTGTTGAGCTATTTTAATGACCGGTTGTGGTCAGAAAATTGTTTGTCCTTCCCTTGACTCAACTTATCTTTAGCTGCATCATGACATTAAACATTGCCAGAAAGCAAGTGAATTTGTTCTCTTAAAAAAAAAAAATCAAAGCCATAAAATAAGATGAAGGGAATTTTCTAAAGTATAGTAAATAGCAATAATAACCAAATGAAATCTTTGAGTGGATTCTGGTTTTTATTGAACAACTATAACTTTTCTGTGTGTCTGAAAAATTTCAAAATAAGAATTTGAGGGGAAAACAGNGGACTAAGGCTAGGGCTAAGTCTACAGAGAGAGACTTGAGTGACTGAGGATGCAACTGCCTTCTATTCCATAGATATTGGTGGAGTCACTGAATTCAACGAGGTGTTGAGCTATTTTAATGACCGGCTGTGGTCAGAAAATTGTTTGTCCTTCCCTTGACTCAACTTATCTTTAGCTGCATCATGACATTAAACATTGCCAGAAAGCAAGTGAATTTGTTCTCTTAAAAAAAAAAAATCAAAGCCATAAAATAAGATGAAGGGAATTTTCTAAAGTATAGTAAATAGCAATAATAACCAAATGAAATCTTTGAGTGGATTCTGGTTTTTATTGAACAACTATAACTTTTCTGTGTGTCTGAAAAATTTCAAAATAAGAATTTGAGGGGAAAACAGAACAAAACAAAAAATCCAGCTTCATCTCTTTAAAACAATTACCTTGGATTATGTTTTAGTGGTAACTCAGAGAGGGGGAATCTCGTTAAAACTTGTTTTATAATAAGCAGGATTATGGCTCTGTACTCTTTTTGGTAAAATGTTTGGTACAATGCCTTACACAATCTTAAAAAATATTCTCTAAAAATTTTAAAGAGTCCTGGGTGTGTAATATACAGCGTGGTGACTATAGTTAATAATACTATATTGTACTTTTAAAGATTGTTAAGAGAGATGATTTTAAAAATTCTCATTGTAAGAAAAACAGTTTTGTAACTGTGCCTGGTGATGGGTGTTAGCATACCAATTTGGAATCATTATGTTGTAAACCTGAGTGATATAATGTTACATGTCAATTATATTTCAATAAAAAAGGTTTTAAAGTAGAGAAGTTGAAAAGGGAAGCAAATGTGGTTCCTGGTTATGAAACCTGTTCCTCAGCCTGGGTGCTTTAATTACAGCTTCCCCGGGGTTCACAGTATGCTGTCTTCATTAGCCCCCAATCAGAGGTTTGAGTCACCTAAATAGTCTGCAGGATTTACCCACAGAGTTGACTGTTGAGCAGGATGATACAGGAAGCCCTCTTGCCCTTTAGCTGCTGGTGTGTCTCCAGCTTTTTCAAGCCAAAAGCACAGCCTCAGATTACAGCAACATATATTTAAGGGTGTGTTTTTGCAGATGCTGGTTGGGACATGAAGACAAACGTAGGAATGATTGCATGCTGAGAACAAAGTGGAAACTTTGCTGGGGAAAGAAAACAGTGGAGCAGTTTAAGTTAACTTCAGTGCCATAATCCTATCAGTTTGACCACTGGGTCTCCGCAGGGAGTGTGTGTGTGTGCGTGCGTGTGTGTGAAGGGGCCGCGGTGGGGGTGGGGGAACTATTTTCACAAAACGACCTGGAAATCTCTCTGCAGTTCTTTTGCGAAGAGGACTTGGACGTGTTTGGGGGTGGGGAAGATCACGGAAGATGGGGACCTCTTTAGGGCCTCAAGGAGGAATGGGGAGACCAAAGGGAGATAATCCAAGGCAGAATAAGGACTGCGTTTTATTATCCGTGAATTCGAAGTAGATTCTAACCACATCCATCCTCCTCCCCTTCCGCTGGCCGAACCCGCTGCGAGCGGCATCCCGCAAGCTGCGATTCGCTGTCCGGGACTGTCCCTGCGACTCCCCGCATCCCGGGTCCAGCTCCTCGCTGGCGGAGCTGTCCTCTGCCCGGCGCTGGAGAGGCGGACTCCCCGCGGCAGGCTGCGCCGCTCCGCCCTCAACCCGCCCGGGGCTGCGGCGGGGAGGGGGAAAGGGGCCCCCAACTCGCGGGAAACTTTCTCGCGGGAAATGACTGGGCTTTTCCAGCTTCCCTTCCACCCGGGCCACACGGCATCCAATAAACCGCTGCCGCAACTATCGCAGGTTCTGAGCTGCAGCGACCGGGCGGCCCGCGGAAACGCGTCCCCGGGCAGGGACCAGCGCCCTTGACCCCCGAACGCGCCCAGGGCGCGGGGGCCGCTGGCGGGGCTCAGCGGGGTGTGGGGAGACCCGGCGCCACGATGCTTTGTTTTCCCAGCGCAGGGACCGCAGGCGGCCCCTTCCCTCCAGACTTTACGCGCCCGCAGCAATAGCCATGGAAGTTGCCGCGGAACCGAAGGCGAGGGAACCGCTCGGCTCGGCACCTCTTTCGGATGCTTTTCCTCTGCACCGACCACTTCTTTCCTCCTCTTTGGGGTGAGTGTAATCGAGTCTGTAGTGACGAGGGGGAAGAACTGCAGGCGAAGGAAGGGAACCGCCGGAGCACAAACGGTTAATGCGCCAAGTTGCTTTTCTTGCGGGGGGGGCTCCCTTCGTGGCGCCTCTCCGTTTCGGAACTCACCCTCCCTCCTCTCCGTAGCCCCCGCCCCGCAGTCCATTCCTAGTGCGCACTTTAGCGGTCGGGCTTGATTTCAGGCAACTTAGGGGAGGGGGTGCTGGGATTAATTCATAAATTCATTGATTTTGGTAGATGTTTTTTCCCCCTCAAAAACGTCTTTGTGTACATTCTGAGAAGGGAGAATGAAAGTGGAGGTTGAGAAGGGGGAGATGGCGGGGATGGGGGGCGGAGGGAGTGATTTAGCTGAGAGATGATGCTAAGAGCCGAAGACTAGTGGAAGTCTTTACCGACTTCAGGAACTCCAGATCCCTGATTCTGCAACCTCACCCCAATATGTCCACCCCAAACTGATATCGTTCTGCTGATGCTTTTCCGGAGAAGATTCTCCAGGGGCCAAAATAACTTCAGATAAAAACATGCCAACTGTATTGTACACACGGGATGTTCAATGAGTGTTTGTTGATTGACTGAACGAGGTACCCTAAGGCTGCATTTCCTGCCATGCAAATTTGCCTTGGGCAGTGAACTAATTCCCTGAAGTATGGAGAGATTCCAAGGCACCAAGTTTGTCCCAGACATTTTGCTAAGGCGGCGGGGCTGGAGTCTTAGAAACTTATTGTATTCAGGTCTTCATTATCCCAAAGTAGCCAAAAGACAGCTTCAGGGTCAGATTCACCAGACCGAGGACCAGAATCCTTCCCTCGGGTCTGAATCTGTCTTGTGACCTTGGGTGGGTTCCTGTATTTCTGGGGGTTTGGTCTTTTCATCTACAAGGTGAGGCCAGTTGGAGGTGATGTAGGGAAGATGGAGAGAAGTGTGAGGTGAAGTGCCGGTTGATAGGTGTCAGTCTTGCCTCCCCCTCCCACCCTCTGGATTCAGGAGACAGACTATTTTTCTCCCTGGAGACCTCTCTGACTCGGGTGCAGTAATGCACTGCAGTGACTGGGCTGGCGCCCTTCGGCCCAGGAGCAGTGGAGGAGGCGAGGATGGAGGAGGCTCTGGAGGCTGGCGCAGGAGCTTAGAAGTAGCTGCCTTCGGGTTTTGGAGCAGAACTTACATATATACTGGTGTCTCTGGAGGCACGGGGTCGCAAAGAATCAGAAGTGATTGAGCTACGCTGGAGACACAGCTGGGAAAGGGGCAAATTTTCGTTTGTCTTATTTCCCAATCTCATGGATCTTCTCAGCCTCCTAGCAGAGGGAGGCAAAGTGTGGAAGGGAGTTCCAGAGAAGGTGGCTCTGAAGCACCTAGTAGCACCTGCCTGAAGGTCTGAGTCAGAGCAGTGCCATCAGATTGGTACCCGTCTTACTGAACTGGGTCTGCAGAGAGCTCCCCTTCGCCTGTCGGGTCAGTGACAAAGCACTTACCCACCCTTCCCGTGGATGACAGTGAGCTCTGAGGATCTTGGCCTGGAACTCAGAAACCTGGAGGTTGACAGCAGGAGATGGATGATGAGAAGGAAGCTGCTGACACAGGGCTCCCCAGAAGCCTCAAGGTGCCCTAAAGAGGCATGCATTCCCAGAGCAAACGCTCAAGCAGGCAGTTCGTGCCACAGAAGGCAGGCTGGGGAATAAGTACATTTCTTTTTTAAGTAAAGGCCACAGTGATCTAACCGGACTTCATGGCACTGGGCAGTAAGCCCTGTAAAGGCAGGGTCCATGTCAAGCTGGTTCTTTGTCATATCGCCAGCACCTAGCATAGTGACGGCCCCTAGGAGGGCTCGAGACAGGCAGAATGGGCAGTGAGTGCACAGGAGCTTGAACTCCGTCCTGTTGCAGCGCTACTTCCTGCAGCTCAGGCTTTCATTTAGTATTTATTGAGCATCTACTGCGTGCGAGTCTCTGTCGCTAGGCATCCAAAGTAATCTGTAAACATTATACATATTGGTACTTGGAGTAGCTCATTCGAGAGCATCCCAGCACCACCAGGTTCTTCTGGAGACTTGAGGTCCCACCGCGAGCCCAGGGGCGGCTTCAAGCGAGGGGCGGTGTTTCGGGGCAGGGGGAGGGCGCCAGGTTCAGCTTCTTTCCAGGAGTTCCCTTGCCCCGGCCCTCGGGCTCCCGGGGCCGCCAGGTCTTGGCACCTCCGCAGGGGCCCGGGCGCCTCCCTCCGGGCGCCCCTCCCCCCGCTCCTCCCGGGGCTCCGAGCCGCGGCCGCGGCCGGGCGGCAGGTAGCTGGGGCCGGGCCCGGCTGCGCCTGGGGAGCGAGCTTCCCCGGGCGGGGAGAGAGCGCGGCGGACGCCGGGCGGCCCCAGAACAAAAGGCTCGGGACTGGCACCGGCCTCCGCGGAGCGCGCCGGGGACGCGGGCTCGGGGTGCGGGCGTGGGGCCGGAGGGAACACCCGAAGTGAGGAACGCAGCTGGGGGCGCGCCCGGGCTGGAGGCGGCGACAGGCGGTCCCCGCCGAGCCCTCGGTCTGCGGAGCGGCCGCCGCGGCCCTGCCTCCGCTGCCTACAGCGCCTGCCGGGCGGCCGAGCGTGGCTCCCGCGGCGACTCTGCGGAGCGCGCCGGCCCGGCCAGTAAGTAGCCGCTCGCCCGCCGCCCGCTCCGCGTCGCCTCCCGCCGCCGGCCGCTGCCCCCGCCCGGGCGCCGGGCGCCTCC
>SJYW01002434.1:0-10132 GCA_006410735.1 Raphicerus campestris
ACCACCTGACCTGCCTCTTGAGAAACCTATATGCAGGTTAGGAAACAACAGTTAGAACTGGACATGGAACAACAGACTGCTTCCAAATAGGAAAAGGAGTACGTGAAGGCTGCATATTGTCACCCTGCTTATCTGTCTTCTATGCAGAGTACACCATGAGAAACGCTGGGCTGGAAGAAGCACAAGCTGGAATCAGATATGCAGATGGCAACACCCTTATGGCAGAAAGTGAAGAGGAAATAAAAAGCCTCTTGATGAAAGTGAATGAGGAGAGTGGAAAAAGTTGGCTTAAAGCTCAACATTCAGAAAACGAAGATCATGGCATCTGGTCCCATCACTTCATAGCAATAGATGGGGAAACAGTGGAAACAGTGTCAGACTTTATATTCTTAGGCTACAAAATCACTGCAGATGGTGACTGCAGCCATGAAATTAAAAGACCCTACTCCTTAGAAGGAAAGTTATGACCAACCTAGATTGTATATTCAAAAGCAGAGATATTACTTTGCCAACAAAAGTCCATCTAGTCAAGGCTATGATTTTTCCAGTGGTCATATATGGATGTGAAAGTTGGACTGTGAAGAAAGCTGAGCACTGAAGAATAGATGATTTTGAACTGTGGTGTTATGGAAGACTCTTGAGAGTCCTTTGGACTGCAAGGAGACCCAACCAGTCCATCCTAAAGGAGATCACTCCTGGGTGTTCTTTGGAAGGAATGATGCTAAAGCTGAAACTCCAGTACTTTGGCCACCTCATGCGAAGATTTGAAAAGACTCTGATTTTGGGAGGGATTGGGGGCAGGAGGAAAAGAGGACGACAGAGGATGAGATGGCTGGATGGCATCACCAACCTGATGGACGTGAGTCTGAGTGAACTCCAGGAGTTGGTGATGGACAGAGAAGCCTGATGTGATGCAGTTCATGGGTTTGCAAAGTCAGACATGAGTGAGCGACTGAACTGAATCATTATATTGTATATAACTCTAAGACATTCTTCAATCAATGACATTAAATCACCTTTTAAATAAATGATATATAAACTGATTCCCAATATATTAGAGGAGACAGTAATAATGATTTTAAAACATTTCATTAGTAAGAACATCTCCTAATAAAGACAATGATTTTTGAGGAAGTGTGTGATATAAGAGGGAGAAATAGACACTAAATTTTTCTCTCACTAAAATAGTGTGTAAAAGAGCAAATGTGATGTGAAAACAATGCTTAATTTTAAGCATAATGCTGAATGCAAATTTTAATCAACTATAACCAGGGTATAAACTTTTAAACTATGCCCCAATGTCCTCTAACTATACCGTCTGGAACACATAATCTTTATCTCCCCAGTGAAGAATGAAAACACTGGATAGGCTTCACTGAAAATACATTGGTCCAGAACTGATATCCATCAGTCTTCTCAAACCAGACAGAATTCTGCCTAACTTCCAGGATCCAAACAAGCATAATCCTCCAGTATTCCTGGAAAAAAAAAGAAAACCAGATGTGGATAAACATTAAAACTTTCTACCAATGAAAGTTTCTATGATAAAGACCAAGAAAGATGTAAATGCATAGATCACAGAGCAAATCAGGATGGATCACATCCATGTTTAAGAGAATCCTAGTTGCTGTTTTGAGGAGTCTACTGTATGACAGAATCCTTGGGTGATATTTCAGGCTCAGACATTGGTAATCACACTTTGAAGCTGCCCACCTCACATGAGATTTGGTGCACAACAATCCCTTGTAGATTTCTGCAGGGTATTAGAGTCAAGATTCAGTACCTTACTCCATCCCCAGACCAGCCATACTCAAGCACTTGAAACTGGCACCTCTATTCAGAGGCTATATCAGAGGAACTGGCCAAAGGATGTTTTTCCATAGTTTGATTCACTAGCTTTCTTCTCCTAGCCTTTCCAAGACAAACAAGTCCATAAGCAGGCAATCACCCTTTTGGGGGCTCCCTGGCAAAAAGAAGATACCCCACATCTGACTTACATCTACATGACCATTACCTGATGCCATTCTGTGGCGGAAATTGAACATTGGGCAACTGGCCCCTTGCTTTTCTTCCTTCTTGCTCACACTGTTGTAGTAAGTGAATAAAGGACTGATTGTTACTTTCACATTGACTCATTGCTCCAGCTGACCAACTTGACACCTGGTTGTTTGGCATTCTGAATAGCAAAAAAAGTCTTGTGAATTTTGGGGAAGAACTAGAGGGCTCTGGAGAAAAACATACTCTGAGATCTCAGATCTGAAAAAGAAAAATTGAACTGCAGATGTGGCATGTTAGGAAGTAACACTCTAAGTGAAGTGCTGCTTTCTCCTAATGGTAAACATTACTTTAAAAAACGTGGATAACAGAAAGTGGCTAGTTTGATTTTTAATTTATGAGCATGAATTGAGAATTGCTTCTATAAGAGAACATGTATTTACACTACTTTAATTTTTAAATGTTCACCTTTATTTAGTGTAGAATATGTTCTTGCAATGCATTAACATTTTTTTTAAAACAACTAAACATTTAGAACCCTATTCTAAATATTTCATACTCTAAAAGGTGATGCTGTGAAAGAGCTGCACTCAATATGTCAGCAAATTTGGAAAACTCAGCAGTGGCCACAGGACTGGAAAAGGTCAGCTTTCATTGCAATCCCAAAGAGAGGAAATGCCAAAGAATGCTCAAACTACTGTACAACTGCACTCATCTCACATGCTAGTAAAGTAATGCTCAAAATTCTCCAAGCCAGGCTTTAGCAACACGTGAACCATGAACTTCCTGATGTTCAAGCTGGTATTAGAAAAGGCAGAGGAACCAAAGATCAAATTGACAACATCTGCTGGATCATGGAAAAAGCAAGAAAGTTCCAGAAAAACATCTATTTCTGTTTTATTGGCTATGCCAAAGCCTTTGACTGTGTGGATCACAATAAACTGTGGGAAATTCTGAAAGAGATGGGAATACCAGACCAGCTGACCTGTCTTTTCAGAAACCTGTATGCAGATCAGGAAGCAACAGTTAGAACTGGACATGGAACAACAGACTGTTTCCAAATAGGAAAAGGAATCCATCAAGGCTGTATACTGTCACCCTGCTTATTTAACTTCTATGCAGAGGACATCATGAGAAACGCTGGGCTGGAGGAAGCACAAGCTGGAATCAAGATTTCTGGGAGAAATATCAATAACCTTAGATATGCAGATGACCCCACCCTTATGGCAGAAAGTGAAGAACTATAGAGCCTCTTGAAAGTGAAAGAGGAGAGTGAAAAAGTTGACTCAATATTCAGAAAACCAAGATCATGGCATCTGGTCCCATCACTTCATGGCAAATAGGTGGGGAAACAGTAGAAACAGTGGCTGACTTTCTTTTTCTGAGCTGCAAAATCACTGTGGATGGTGATTGTAGCCATGAAATATAAAGATGCTTGCTCCTTGGAAGGAAAGTTATGACCAAACTAGACAGCATATTAAAAAGCAGAGACATTACTTTGCCAACAAATGTCCATCT
This sequence comes from Raphicerus campestris, assembly GCA_006410735.1. Classification (NCBI taxonomy): domain Eukaryota; kingdom Metazoa; phylum Chordata; class Mammalia; order Artiodactyla; family Bovidae; genus Raphicerus; species Raphicerus campestris. The sequence continues at coordinate 3,514 of SJYW01002434.1, forward strand.
AGTTAAGGCTGTGGTTTTTCTAGTAGTCATGTATGGGTGTGAGAGTTGGACTATAAAGAAAGCTGAGCACTGAAGAATTGATGTTTTTGAATTGTGGTATTGGAGAAGACTCTTGAGAGTCCCTTGGACTGCAAGGAGATCCAACCAGTCCATCCTAGGGGAGATTCGTCCTGTGTGTTCATTGGAGGGACTGATGTTGAAGCTGAAACTACAATACCTTGGCCACCTGATGCAGAGAGCTGACTCATTTGAAAAGACCCTGATGCTGGGAAAGATTGAGAGCAGGACGAGAAGGGACAACAGAGAATGAGATTGTTGGATGGCATCAACAACTCGATGGACATGGATTTGGGTGGACTCTGGGAGTTAGTGATGGACAGGGAGGGCTGGTGTGCTGCCGTTCATAGGGTCATTAAGTGCAGGACGGGACTGAGGGACTGAACTGAACTGAAAGAATTTAAGAAATAGTATTTTATTATTTCTAGATAATATATTATTTCAGTTTTAAGTTTCTTAAAAATTATTCCTAAGTAGTCTTATTTGACTTTGATTTTTTTACATATTTAGTGTAAGATTTAGGTATAATTTCAGAGACATAGGAAAAGCACCATACTGGTTGAATATAAGGATAATGGATATCATTTTTTCTATTTCATTTTTCCTGCTAAACTTGTTGTCATCATATTTGTTCTGAAAGAATATTTTGCATTCTGTATTTTACTGTTTCTATTTTACAAAACCATTGTAATTTTATTTTTCCTTGCTTTATAATGCTTTTAGCTTTAATTTCTACATTTTCCCCCACAGAATTCTGGAATTTTTATTTATTTATTTATTTATTTTTGTTTATTTTTCTGTGTTGGGTCTTCGTTGTGTCATGAAGATCTTTCATTACAGCACACGGGCTTATCTGCCCCACAGCGTGTGGTGTCTTCCCAGACCAGTGATAGAACTCTATATTGCAAGGCAGATTCTTGACCAACAGACCATCAGTAAAGTCCTTAACTTCTACTCTGATATTAATGTTTTAGGCACAATTTGTATCTTTTTGTTATATTGGAATACATTTTATTTTATTGGAATACAAATAACACCATTTGACAGAACTTTCTTCTCATTTAACTTACTTTGACTGTCCATAGAAATTACATTTACCAGTCCACCTTTACAAGATGCCAACACAATATCACCTTGTCTCTGTTGTAAATTCTCTTCTGTTGAGATCTTTTCTCTAGTTCAGTAATGTCACAGTCATTTATCTAGTACTGACCTCAGACAGAATGCACAAGAGGTATAGCAACTTAATTCCACTTGAAAAGAAGTTCTGGAATGCTTCTCATTTTGAGTGCTATTTGATCAAAAAGTTCATAACATCATCAGCATTCCTGCTCCATTTCCTAGCAATAAACTCAATCTTGACTTTTGTAGTGTGCTTCAATTCTGAGTCCTCTTTACTGGCAAAAACAGACATGTTATTTAATTTAGAGAAATGTAAACTGTCTGTACTACATCTCCTATTAAGGAGCAGAATAACATTTTTTTAATACTATGCCTTGTTCAAAATATTTGTTTCTTTAACTCAAGATGTTTTAAACATCTATCCCGAGAATAATATGTGTGAGTAGGGTGATGCTATGCCCTAGTAAAGACATCTAGTAAAGACAAAAAGTTTCCTCTTTTTTGCACTGTGTCTCTGTCAATAAAATGTATGAGATCTGTATATAGCCAAACACTTTATAAGGACACTATATTACAAGATATATCAGAGATGAGATTTCTGGGTCCTATTAAAAATAGTCATGCAATACTCAAATTTTATAATATTTCATGTTACATTATTTCAAAGAAAATTATTATTCCAAATGAAATTTGTCCTAATTATTGAATAATAACTTGATTCTCTAAGGAACACAATTGGGTTCCACATCTGAGCTGAAAACAAATGTTCTATTGACATATANTCACACTGTTGTAGTAAGTGAATAAAGGACTGATTGTTACTTTCACATTGACTCATTGCTCCAGCTGACCAACTTGACACCTGGTTGTTTGGCATTCTGAATAGCAAAAAAAGTCTTGTGAATTTTGGGGAAGAACTAGAGGGCTCTGGAGAAAAACATACTCTGAGATCTCAGATCTGAAAAAGAAAAATTGAACTGCAGATGTGGCATGTTAGGAAGTAACACTCTAAGTGAAGTGCTGCTTTCTCCTAATGGTAAACATTACTTTAAAAAACGTGGATAACAGAAAGTGGCTAGTTTGATTTTTAATTTATGAGCATGAATTGAGAATTGCTTCTATAAGAGAACATGTATTTACACTACTTTAATTTTTAAATGTTCACCTTTATTTAGTGTAGAATATGTTCTTGCAATGCATTAACATTTTTTTTAAAACAACTAAACATTTAGAACCCTATTCTAAATATTTCATACTCTAAAAGGTGATGCTGTGAAAGAGCTGCACTCAATATGTCAGCAAATTTGGAAAACTCAGCAGTGGCCACAGGACTGGAAAAGGTCAGCTTTCATTGCAATCCCAAAGAGAGGAAATGCCAAAGAATGCTCAAACTACTGTACAACTGCACTCATCTCACAGGCTAGTAAAGTAATGCTCAAAATTCTCCAAGCCAGGCTTCAGCAACACGTGAACCATGAACTTCCTGATGTTCAAGCTGGTATTAGAAAAGGCAGAGGAACCAAAGATCAAATTGACAACATCTGCTGGATCATGGAAAAAGCAAGAGAGTTCCAGAAAAACATCTATTTCTGCTTTATTGGCTATGCCAAAGCCTTTGACTGTGTGGATCACAATAAACTGTGGAAAATTCTGAAAGAGATGGGAATACCAGACCAGCTGACCTGTCTTTTCAGAAACCTGTATGCAGATCAGGAAGCAACAGTTAGAACTGGACATGGAACAACAGACTGTTTCCAAATAGGAAAAGGAATCCATCAAGGCTGTATACTGTCACCCTGCTTATTTAACTTCTATGCAGAGAACATCATGAGAAACGCTGGGCTGGAGGAAGCACAAGCTGGAATCAAGATTTCTGGGAGAAATATCAATAACCTTAGATATGCAGATGACCCCACCCTTATGGCAGAAAGTGAAGAACTATAGAGCCTCTTGAAAGTGAAAGAGGAGAGTGAAAAAGTTGACTCAATATTCAGAAAACCAAGATCATGGCATCTGGTCCCATCACTTCATGGCAAATAGGTGGGGAAACAGTAGAAACAGTGGCTGACTTTCTTTTTCTGAGCTGCAAAATCATTGTGGATGGTGATTGTAGCCATGAAATATAAAGATGCTTGCTCCTTGGAAGGAAAGTTATGACCAAACTAGACAGCATATTAAAAAGCAGAGACATTACTTTGCCAACAAATGTCCATCTAGTTAAGGCTGTGGTTTTTCTAGTAGTCATGTATGGGTGTGAGAGTTGGACTATAAAGAAAGCTGAGCACTGAAGAATTGATGTTTTTGAATTGTGGTATTGGAGAAGACTCTTGAGAGTCCCTTGGACTGCAAGGAGATCCAACCAGTCCATCCTAGGGGAGATTCGTCCTGTGTGTTCATTGGAGGGACTGATGTTGAAGCTGAAACTACAATACCTTGGCCACCTGATGCAGAGAACTGACTCATTTGAAAAGACCCTGATGCTGGGAAAGATTGAGAGCAGGACGAGAAGGGACAACAGAGAATGAGATTGTTGGATGGCATCAACAACTCGATGGACATGGATTTGGGTGGACTCTGGGAGTTAGTGATGGACAGGGAGGGCTGGTGTGCTGCCGTTCATAGGGTCATTAAGTGCAGGACGGGACTGAGGGACTGAACTGAACTGAAAGAATTTAAGAAATAGTATTTTATTATTTCTAGATAATATATTATTTCAGTTTTAAGTTTCTTAAAAATTATTCCTAAGTAGTCTTATTTGACTTTGATTTTTTTACATATTTAGTGTAAGATTTAGGTATAATTTCAGAGACATAGGAAAAGCACCATACTGGTTGAATATAAGGATAATGGATATCATTTTTTCTATTTCATTTTTCCTGCTAAACTTGTTGTCATCATATTTGTTCTGAAAGAATATTTTGCATTCTGTATTTTACTGTTTCTATTTTACAAAACCATTGTAATTTTATTTTTCCTTGCTTTATAATGCTTTTAGCCTTAATTTCTACATTTTCCCCCACAGAATTCTGGAATTTTTATTTATTTATTTATTTATTTATTTTTGTTTATTTTTCTGTGTTGGGTCTTCGTTGTGTCATGAAGATCTTTCATTACAGCACACGGGCTTATCTGCCCCACAGCGTGTGGTGTCTTCCCAGACCAGTGATAGAACTCTATATTGCAAGGCAGATTCTTGACCAACAGACCATCAGTAAAGTCCTTAACTTCTACTCTGATATTAATGTTTTAGGCACAATTTGTATCTTTTTGTTATATTGGAATACATTTTATTTTATTGGAATACAAATAACACCATTTGACAGAACTTTCTTCTCATTTAACTTACTTTGACTGTCCATAGAAATTACATTTACCAGTCCACCTTTACAAGATGCCAACACAATGTCACCTTGTCTCTGTTGTAAATTCTCTTCTGTTGAGATCTTTTCTCTAGTTCAGTAATGTCACAGTCATTTATCTAGTACTGACCTCAGACAGAATGCACAAGAGGTATAGCAACTTAATTCCACTTGAAAAGAAGTTCTGGAATGCTTCTCATTTTGAGTGCTATTTGATCAAAAAGTTCATAACATCATCAGCATTCCTGCTCCATTTCCTAGCAATAAACTCAATCTTGACTTTTGTAGTGTGCTTCAATTCTGAGTCCTCTTTACTGGCAAAAACAGACATGTTATTTAATTTAGAGAAATGTAAACTGTCTGTACTACATCTCCTATTAAGGAGCAGAATAACATTTTTTTAATACTATGCCTTGTTCAAAATATTTGTTTCTTTAACTCAAGATGTTTTAAACATCTATCCCGAGAATAATATGTGTGAGTAGGGTGATGCTATGCCCTAGTAAAGACATCTAGTAAAGACAAAAAGTTTCCTCTTTTTTGCACTGTGTCTCTGTCAATAAAATGTATGAGATCTGTATATAGCCAAACACTTTATAAGGACACTATATTACAAGATATATCAGAGATGAGATTTCTGGGTCCTATTAAAAATAGTCATGCAATACTCAAATTTTATAATATTTCATGTTACATTATTTCAAAGAAAATTATTATTCCAAATGAAATTTGTCCTAATTATTGAATAATAACTTGATTCTCTAAGGAACACAATTGGGTTCCACATCTGAGCTGAAAACAAATGTTCTATTGACATATAATAAAATGAAAAATATTAATTCAGAAATGGCAGATAATATAAAGAGTAGGATGAATTATCAAGGTCTTTTTATTATTTTCAATTCTTAATATTGATGGTAAGGTGACTACCACTTAATATTTTATCATTATTTTAGATTGTGCTTATTAACAAACTTCAAGGTTGGGAACAAAGTAATATGCTAGGGAAGATATGTGATTTTATTATGACTTTTTAATATTCAACTCTGGTTGGTTTAAATATTTATGGGTAATAAAATAATGAACAAAAGAACAAAGGCAAATATAGAATTATAAAACTGTAAAAATAAAAAACAAAGAAGAATAGCTTACACTTAATCTTATTTTTTTAACACAAATTATACTAAAATAATTGAACCATTTTTGCATGAAATTTGACATCTAAATGCAAATGTAAACTTTATTTTCTGTGTGAAATTAGAATAAAAATAATACAACTATTATGGCTTATAAAACATATATAATTGAAAACCCATGTCTATTACACTTCCAAATGCTTTGCTTAATCATGAAAGATTCATGGGAAATAGAAGATTTACATCACACAGATGGCAGACTGATACCACTCATCATGATAGCTTCACATTTTGGGAGTTGTCAAATATTTCACCTCATACATATACATACTAATGCTTTTACATAATTAACCTTATTATAAACATTAAAAATTCTAACGTATATTTAACTCAAAATAAATTTTGCCTTATCTAGATTCTTAGTGTTGCCTTGCTTTCATATTTTCTTAGATGATTTTCATCTTTTACTAAATTTCTTTATATATTAAAAATAAGTTATACATTTAATGCTTATTTTACCCAGAAGTATGAGAAAATAGAAAAACTTTGCAGTATGTTATATCTGTATCATTTTTCTTTTGTTGCAATGTTNATTCTTAGTGTTGCCTTGCTTTCATATTTTCTTAGATGATTTTCATCTTTTACTAAATTTTTTTATATATTAAAAATAAGTTATACATTTAATGCTTATTTTACCCAGAAGTATGAGAAAATAGAAAAACTTTGCAGTATGTTATATCTGTATCATTTTTCTTTTGTTGCAATGTTTCACAGTCCTTTCCTTGGAGAAATCTGGTGCTCCTCAGAGAATTAGGTTCTTATTTGATTTTTAGGACATATTTAAGTTGGAATAATAACTTTCTTTGAAATAATATAAAAAGTAATATTCTCAAAGTTGGGTATTGGTATTACATGACCACTTTTTAAAGGGCCCAGAAATTTCAT
>SJYW01002437.1:0-52015 GCA_006410735.1 Raphicerus campestris
GGAAGCAACAGTTAGAACTGGACATGGAACAACAGACTGGTTCCAAATAGGAAAAGGAGTACATCAAGGTTGTATATTGACACCCTGCTTATTTAACTTCTATGCAGAGTACAACATGAGAAACTTTGGGCTAGAAGAAGCACAAGGTGGAATCAAAATTGCCGGGAAAAATATCAATAACCTCAGATATGCAGAGGACACCACCCTTATAGAAGAAAGTGAAGAGGAACTAAAAAACCTCTTGATGAAAGTGAAATTGGAGACTGAAAAAGTTGGCTTAAAGCTCAACATGCAGAAAACGAAGATCATGGCATCTGGTCCCATCACTTCATGGGAAATAGATGGGGAAACAGTGTGAGACTTTATTTTTAGGGGGCTCCAAAATCACTGCAGATGGTGATTTCAGCCATGAAATTAAAAGACGCTTACTCCTTGGAAGAAAAGTTATGACCAACCTAGGTAGCATATTCAAAAGCAGAGATGTTACTTTGCCAACAAAGGTCCGTCTAGTCAAGGCTATGGTTTTTCCAGTGATCATGGTATGGATGTGAGAGTTGGACTGTGAAGAAAGCTGAGCGCCAAAGAATTGATGCTTTTGAACTGTGGTGTTGGAGAAGACTCTTGAGAGTCCCTTGGACTGCAAGGAGATCCAACCAGTCCATTCTGAAGGAGATCAGCCCTGGGATTTCTTGGAAGGAATGATGCTAAAGCTGAAACTCCAGTACTTTGGCCACCTCATGNTTGAGAAACCCATATGCATGTCAGGAAGCAACAGTTAGAACTGGACATGGAACAACAGACTGGTTCCAAATAGGAAAAGGAGTACATCAAGGTTGTATATTGACACCCTGCTTATTTAACTTCTATGCAGAGTACAACATGAGAAACTTTGGGCTAGAAGAAGCACAAGGTGGAATCAAAATTGCCGGGAAAAATATCAATAACCTCAGATATGCAGAGGACACCACCCTTATAGAAGAAAGTGAAGAGGAACTAAAAAACCTCTTGATGAAAGTGAAATTGGAGACTGAAAAAGTTGGCTTAAAGCTCAACATGCAGAAAACGAAGATCATGGCATCTGGTCCCATCACTTCATGGGAAATAGATGGGGAAACAGTGTGAGACTTTATTTTTAGGGGGCTCCAAAATCACTGCAGATGGTGATTTCAGCCATGAAATTAAAAGACGCTTACTCCTTGGAAGAAAAGTTATGACCAACCTAGGTAGCATATTCAAAAGCAGAGATGTTACTTTGCCAACAAAGGTCCGTCTAGTCAAGGCTATGGTTTTTCCAGTGATCATGGTATGGATGTGAGAGTTGGACTGTGAAGAAAGCTGAGCGCCAAAGAATTGATGCTTTTGAACTGTGGTGTTGGAGAAGACTCTTGAGAGTCCCTTGGACTGCAAGGAGATCCAACCAGTCCATTCTGAAGGAGATCAGCCCTGGGATTTCTTGGAAGGAATGATGCTAAAGCTGAAACTCCAGTACTTTGGCCACCTCATGCAAAGTGTTGACTCACTGGAAAAGACTCTGATGCTGGGAAGGATTGGGGACAGGAGGAGAAGGGGCCTACAGAGGATGAGATGGCTGGATGGCATCTCTGACTCGATGGATGTGAGTCTGAGTGAACTCCGTATGTTAATAGAAAGGGAGGCCTGGCGTGCTGTGATTCATTGGGTCACAAAGAGTTGGACACTACTGAACGACTGAACTGAATGGAACTGAATGTAATCCGAGATATTCCCTGAGATCCCAGTTGCAACTCGAGAGGAATCCCAAGCTTACTGCCATAACTCGAGAAATGCCATGACATTCCACCCTCAACATGAAATGAGGCCCTATTCCACTCAGCACCTCCTAAGGAAGCCCAAGATGCCCCTCGAATCGTGAAAGGAGTCCTGGCTTCCCAGAGGCAACACACGAGGCTCCCTGAGGTACTCCCTGTAACTCGAGAGGAACCCCAAGCTTCCCACTACAACTTCAGAAAAACCATGAGATACTCCCCTCAACGTGAGATGAGGCCCTTTCCCCCTGCAATGCCTTGAGAACGATCCTGAGTGCTGTCTCAATACTCGAAAGGAGGCTTGACTCCCTTCATGCAACTCAAGATGTTCCCGAGATTCACATTGCCACTGGACAGGAGCCTGAGTTTATGACCACAAATCAAGAATGGCCCTGGGTTCCCCAGCTCATCTCGAGATGAGGGCCAATTCTCCTATTTCAATTCGAAAGGAATCCCGACTTTGCCCTCACACCTCAACAGGAGGCCTGTCTCACCTATCAAAACTCAAGAGGAAACCCTCTGTTCCTACTGCAAGACAAAAGAACACCGAGTTCCCCTTCAACTTGAGATAGGGCCTGATTCCCCAGCACTGACTCAAATGGAACCCCAAGTAGCTCCTCACAACATGCATGGGGGTCTGATTTGCCTGTTGCACCTCTAGAAAAAGCCCAAGTTCCCTGTCTCAACTCGACAGAAGGCCTGACACCCCTTTACAACTCGAGAGGAAACCAGAGTTCCATGCTTCAAAAGGAAATGAGGCCTGACTCCCCTGTTGAAACTCCATAGGAACACTAAGATCCCTGTCACAACTGGAGAGGAACACTGAGTTTCCCACCTTAACTCGACATGAGGCCCTATTCCCCTGAAGCGACTCAAGAGGAATCATGAGTTGTCCCATCACAACTTGAAAGGAGGCCTAACTTCCTTGAGTCAACATGAGTTCCCTGAGGCCCCCGTCAAAACTTGAGAGGAAATCAAAGCTTCCTGCCGCATGTTGAGAAACACCACGAAATTCACACCTCAATGCAAGATGAAGCTTGATTCCATGCAGTGAGTTGAGAGCAATCTGGCAGTCCTCCTTGCAACTCAAAATGAGATTTGACTTTCTGAGGCAACTTGAAATGAGGCTTGACTCCATTTATGCAACTCAAGAGTTTCCATGAGTTACCCATTGGCACTCTAGAGGAACCCTTGCCACAGCTCAAGATGAGCCCTGTGCTCCCCACCACATCTCAAGATGAGGGCCAACTGCCTGCTTCGACTCTAGAGGAATCCCCACTTTCCCCTCACATCTCAAGAGGAGACCTATGTCACCTACCGAAACTTGAGAGGAACCTCGCAGTTCCTCCTACAAGTCAAAAGGACACCAAGTTCCCTCTCAAAGCAAGATAAGGCCAGATATCCCTACATTGACTTGATGGAATCCCGAGTACCTCTCAAAACACAAAGGGAGGTCTGACTCTCCTGTTGCACCTCTAGAAAAAGCCCCAGTTCTCCACCTCAACTAGACAAGAGGCCTGACACCCCTTTTACAAGTTGAGAGGAAAGTGGAGTTCCATGCCTCAACACGAGACTATGTCTGACTCCCCTGTTGAAACTCGATAGGAATCCCGAGATCCCTGTCGCAACTGGAGTGCAACCTTGAGTCTCTCTCCTCAAATTGAGATGAGTCCCTATTACCCAACAGTGACTCGAAAGGAATCCCGAGGGGAGGAATCTTGAGAAATCTCTCGAGGAGAGAGGAATCTCGAGAGGAATCCCTGGCAACGTGAAAAGAGGCCTGACTTCCCTGAGGCAACAAGAGAGGTTCCCTGATGGCCCTGCGGCAACTCTAGAGCTACCCAAATCTTCTGGCTGCAACTAGAGAAACACCATGAGATTTCCCCTTCAACGTGAGCTGAGGACATATTCTCCTATAGTGACTCAAGAGGAATCCCGAGGTATCCCTGGCAGCTTGAAAGGAGGCTTGACTTCTTTGAGGCAACATGAGAGGTTCCGTGAGGTTCTGTCAGAACTCGAGAGGAACCCAACACCTCCAGAGGCAACTCGAGAAACACCACTAGATTCCCCACTCAATATGATGCCTGATTCCCATGAAGTGACTTGAGAGCAATCTCACAACTCCCTAGCAACTCAAAAGGAGACTGGACTTCCCTGAGGCAACACGTGAGATTTCCTGAGGTACTCATCACAACTTGAGAGGAACATGATGCTTCCCACTGCAACTCGAAAAAAAACGAGATTCCCCCCTCAATGTGAATGAGGTCCATTTCCTCTGAAGCTCCTTAAGAGAAAGCCCAAGTTCCCTCTCAAAACTCGAAAGGAGGCTTGACTCCCTTTGTGCAACTCAAGAGATTCCCCAAGATACCAGTCGCAACTCAAAAAGAAACCTGAGTTTGAGTTTCCCTCCTCAACTCGAGATGAGTCCTTATTTCCCTGCAGTGACTCGAAAGGAATCCAGAGGTTCCCAATGCAACGTGAAAGGAGGACTCACTTCCCTGAGGCAACATGAGAGGTTCCCTGATGTCCCCATCACAACTAGAGAGGAACCCAGAGTTTCCAGCTACAACATGAGAAACACCACAGGATTCCCCTCTCTGAGAGATGAGGCTCGATTCCCCTGCAGTGACTTGAGAGGAATCCCAAGGTGCCCCTTGCAAAGTAAAAGGAGGCCTGACTTCCCTGAGGACACATGAGAGGTTACCTGAAGTCCCCGTCGCAACTCTAGAGGAAAACAATCTTCCTGCTGCAACTTGAGAAACACCACGAGAACACTGCTAAATGCAAGATGAGGCCCGATTCCCCTGCAGTGACTCAAGAGCAATCCTGTGGCTCCTTCTTGCAACTCCAAAGGATTATTGACCTACCTGAGGCACCAGGAGAGGTTCCCTGATGTCCCTGTCACAACTCGAGAGGAAGCCAAACTTCCCACTGCAACTCAAAAAAGACAAGAATATTTCCCCCTCAGCACAAGGTGAGATGAGGTGCTTTTCCCTTGCAGCACCTCGAGAGCAAGCCCGAATTCCCTCCTGAAACTTGAAAGGAGGCTTGACTTTGTGAAACTCACGAGGTTCCAAAAGATACCCATTGGAACTCAAGAAGAAACTCGTTTCCCTCCACAACTCAAGAAGAGCCCTGTGTTCCCCAACTCATCTCGAAATGAGGGCAGATTCCCCTGCTTCGACTCAAGAGGAATCCCGACTTTACCCTCGTGCCTCAAGAGGAGGCTTGTCTCACCTATTGAAAATCGAGAGGAACCCCCTCATTCCTGCTGCAATTTGAAAGGACATCAAGTTCCCATTGAACTCGAGATAAGGCCAGATTCTCCTGCACCAACTTGAATGAAACCCCTCACAATGTGAAGGGAGGTCTGACTCCCTTGTTGCACCTCTAGAAAAAGCCCAAGTTCCCAGCCTCAATTCGAGAGAAGGCCTGACACCCATTTTACAATTTGAGAGGAAAGTGCAGTTCTATGCCTCAACATGAGACGAGGCCTGCCTACCCTGTTGAAACTTGATAGGAACCCCAAGATCCCCCAAAATTGTAATGGAACCCTTAGTTTCCCACCTCAACTCGAGATGAGGCCCTATTCCCCTACAGCGACTCAAGAGGAATCCTGAGGTACCACTCTCAACATGAAAGGAGGCCTAACTTCCCTGAGGCGATATGAGAGGTTCCCTGAGGTATCCGTTGGAACTCAAGAGGAACCCAATGCTTCCCACTGCTACTCGAGAAACACCACAAGATTCCCCTCTCAAAGTGAGATGATGCCGATTCCCCTGCAGTGACTTTGGAGCAATCTCACCCTTCTCCTCACAACTCGAAAGGAGAGTTGACTTCTTTGAGGCAATACCAGAGGTTCCATGATATTCCTGTCACAAGTTGAGAGGAACACAAAGATTCCAGAATCAACTAGATAAAAACCACGAGATTCCCCCCTGAACGAGAGATGAGGCCTTTTTCCCTTGCAGTGCCTCAAGAGTAATCCTGAGTTTACTATAGAAACTCGAAAGAAGGCTGCACTCCCTTTATGCAACTCAAGAGGTTCCCCAAGATACCTGTCGCAACTCGAGAGGAACCCCGAGTTTCCCACCACAACTCGAGAAGAGCCCCATCTTCCCCAACTCATTACAAGATGAGGGCCTATTCCCCTGCTTCGACCCGAGAGAAATTCTGATGTTACCCTTGCAGGTCAAGAGGAGGCCTGTCTCACATGCTGAAACTCGAGAGGAACCCCAGGATTCCTGCAAGAGTCAAAAGGACACCAAGATTGCCCTCAACTGGAAATAATTCCTGATTGTCCTGCACCAACTCAAAGAGAACCCCGAGTATCAACTCACATTGAGAAGAGAGGTCTGATTCCCTTGTAGTACCTCTAGTAAAAGCCCAAGTTCCCCACCTAAACTCGACAGGAGGCCTGACAGCCCTTTTACAACTCGAGAGGAAAGCAGACTTCAATGCCCCAACAGAAGATAAGAGGTGAATCCCCTGTTGAAACTCAATAGGAACTCTGAGATCCCTGTCGAAACTGAAGAGGAATCCTGAGTTTTCTGCCTCAACTCTAGATGAGGCCCTATTCGCCTGCAGTGACACGAGAGGAAAGTGAGCTGCCCCTTGCAACTTGAAAGGAGACTTCACTTCCCGAAGGCAACATGAGAGGTTCCCTGAGGTCCACGTGGCAACTCGAGAGGAACCCCAAACTTCATGCACAGCTTGAGAAAAACCATGAGGTTCCTCCCCTCAACATGACACGAGGACTTTTCCCCATACAGCACCTCTAGAGCAATTCCTAGTTCCCTCTCAAAACTAGAAAAGAGGCCTGAATCCCTATACACAACTAGAGGTTCCCGAGATTCCCGTCAAAACTTGAGATGAGCCCCAAGGTTCCATCCAAAACCCAAGAAAAGCCCTGCATTCCCCACCTCATCTCGAGATAAGGGTAGATTCCCCTGCTTCAACTCAAGGGGAATCCTGACTTTCCCTTCACTCTTCAAGAGGAGGCCTGTCTCACCTACTGAAATTCCAGAGGAACCCCTCATTAATGCCACAATTCAAAGGACATCAACTTCCCACTCAATTCAAGATAAGGCCAGATTCTCCTTCACCTACTTGAATGAAATCCCGAGTATCCCCTCACAATGGGCAGGGAGGACTGACTCCCTTGTGGCACCTCTATAAAAAGCCCACATTCCCCGCCTGAACATGACAGGAGACCTTACACCCTTTTACAACTCAAGAGGAAAGCAGAGTTCCATGCCTCAAAACAAGATAAGCCCTGACTACCAGGGGCCAGCCCCAGTTGGATCCAGGGTATCCAAAGTGGGGACGGCATGGCGAGAGATATATAGATTTAGAGAGAGATAAGGAAAGAATTTGCAGTTAAGAGAATAGAAGAGAGACAGAGGCTGTATTCCTTGGTTTACATAGAAAGCCAATAAAGCCCCAAGACAAGGGACTTACATCGTCTATGTAGGGCCACAGGTGCCTGCTTGAATAGTGGAGGGTGCCCCATCTTGGGCTCCCTCTCGCATAGAAGCCCAGGCAAATAAGTAGACACGGCGAGCCTCTATTCTCCAGACGGGAATCAGCCAGTAAATAAAGAAAGAAAAGAGGACACGGGGGGAGCCAGATTTCCGAGAAACTGGACCGTATCTTTATTTTCCAGGAAAGCTTTTATACTTTAAGTTATACATAGAGATCAATGGATAATGCAAAGTCATGCAGGGTCAGCAGCCCTGACCCTTATCGAGACCAGGCTTCTTCTCTGCATACTTAGCTGTATACACAGGTCTTAGCTGATTTACATCATCTTCTGGCCAGGAGGCCTATTAGCATTTTATGGTCCTTTTCTGATAAGGGTCCATCAACCAGAAAACTTATTTGCCCTAAAAGTATTGTTCTTACTAAAGTCTGGTGCCACTCTCAGAAAGCACTAGTTAAGGTTACATTCTTACATAGCAAGGACATAGCAATTTATAACAAGGAAAGAGGAGTACAGTGATTTATAACAAAGAGAAAATTCATTAACCCAAAAGACTAGTATTGCTAACNAAAGAGGCCTGAATCCCTATACACAACTAGAGGTTCCCGAGATTCCCGTCAAAACTTGAGATGAGCCCCAAGGTTCCATCCAAAACCCAAGAAAAGCCCTGCATTCCCCACCTCATCTCGAGATAAGGGTAGATTCCCCTGCTTCAACTCAAGGGGAATCCTGACTTTCCCTTCACTCTTCAAGAGGAGGCCTGTCTCACCTACTGAAATTCCAGAGGAACCCCTCATTAATGCCACAATTCAAAGGACATCAACTTCCCACTCAATTCAAGATAAGGCCAGATTCTCCTTCACCTACTTGAATGAAATCCCGAGTATCCCCTCACAATGGGCAGGGAGGACTGACTCCCTTGTGGCACCTCTATAAAAAGCCCACATTCCCCGCCTGAACATGACAGGAGACCTTACACCCTTTTACAACTCAAGAGGAAAGCAGAGTTCCATGCCTCAAAACAAGATAAGCCCTGACTACCAGGGGCCAGCCCCAGTTGGATCCAGGGTATCCAAAGTGGGGACGGCATGGCGAGAGATATATAGATTTAGAGAGAGATAAGGAAAGAATTTGCAGTTAAGAGAATAGAAGAGAGACAGAGGCTGTATTCCTTGGTTTACATAGAAAGCCAATAAAGCCCCAAGACAAGGGACTTACATCGTCTATGTAGGGCCACAGGTGCCTGCTTGAATAGTGGAGGGTGCCCCATCTTGGGCTCCCTCTCGCATAGAAGCCCAGGCAAATAAGTAGACACGGCGAGCCTCTATTCTCCAGACGGGAATCAGCCAGTAAATAAAGAAAGAAAAGAGGACACGGGGGGAGCCAGATTTCCGAGAAACTGGACCGTATCTTTATTTTCCAGGAAAGCTTTTATACTTTAAGTTATACATAGAGATCAATGGATAATGCAAAGTCATGCAGGGTCAGCAGCCCTGACCCTTATCGAGACCAGGCTTCTTCTCTGCATACTTAGCTGTATACACAGGTCTTAGCTGATTTACATCATCTTCTGGCCAGGAGGCCTATTAGCATTTTATGGTCCTTTTCTGATAAGGGTCCATCAACCAGAAAACTTATTTGCCCTAAAAGTATTGTTCTTACTAAAGTCTGGTGCCACTCTCAGAAAGCACTAGTTAAGGTTACATTCTTACATAGCAAGGACATAGCAATTTATAACAAGGAAAGAGGAGTACAGTGATTTATAACAAAGAGAAAATTCATTAACCCAAAAGACTAGTATTGCTAACATCAAAACTACTATATTCCTATTTCTGCATCCCAATTACATTGATCAATTTCCTCCAGGTGCCTAAAAGACAAAGGATATGGAGGCCTGGTGGCATTCATTAACTCAACAATGAAACCCTTCACCAATATAATTCTTAGCTCTTTAAAAAAGGCTCTATATCTTTAAGATATTTTAAGCTTCATGCCTCTCATGGTTAAGGGGCTGTAAACAATCACATGCATAGCTATAAAAGTCCGGGTAAACCTGTCAGGCAAGTTAGAGAGCCATCAGAGGGATTTGAGCTGAGACACTCCTTTTATATGCAGGAGGCTATTAACTGGAGCTCTAAGTTAACTTTTTCCAGAGAAAGGTGGTCAGGGATAGCCCCCTGTTAATGTCATAAGAGTGTAGTATAGCAGACAGTAAACAGACAGATTTTGGTTTCGGGGTAAATGCTTGGGCAGAGGACCTCTTGAGACCTGACTCACCTTGCCCCACCAGATCTCTCCACATGAACTTGTCATGGGTGGGATCTCCCGTTCTGGCTCCCGGCACCTGATTCCCCTGTTGAAACAAGATAGGAACCCCAAGATCCCTATCCCAACTGGAGAGGAACACTGAGTTTCCACCCTCAACTCAAGAAGAGGCCATATACCCCTGCAGCGACTTGAGAGAAATCCCAAGGTGCCCTTTGCAACTTGAAAGGAGGACTGACTTCCCTGAAGAAACGTGATAGGTTCCTCGAGGTCCCCATCAAAATTCGAGTGGAACCCCGAGCTTCCTGCCACAACTTAAGATGTGCCCCGTGTTCACCACCTCATTATGCTATGAGGGCTGATTCCCCTGATTTGACTCAAGGCCGACTTCCCCTCACATGTCATGAGGAGGCCTGTCTCATCTATTCAGACTCAAGAGGAACCTCATGTTTCCTGCTGCAAGTTTAAAGAACACCGAGCTCCACCTCAACTTGAATAAAAACTGATTCCCTTGCAGCCATTGAACAGAACCCCGAGTATCCCCTTACAACATGAAGGGAGGTCTAACTCCCCTGTTGCAGCCCTAGAAAAAGCCCCAGTTTCCCGCCTCAACTAAACAGGAAGCCTGACACCCATTTATAACTTGAGACTGAAGGGGAGTTCCATGCCTCAAAGAGAGATAAGGCCTGACTCCCCTATTGTAACTCGATAGGAGCCCTGAGATCTCTGTCACAACTGGAGAGGAAACTGAGTTTCCCTCCTCAACTCTAGATGAGGGACTATTCCCCTCCAGTAACTCAGGAGGAATCCTGAGGTGCCCCTGGCAACGTGAAAGGATGCCTAACTTCCCTGAGGCAATATGAGAGGTTCCCTAATGTCCCCATCGCAACTCTAGAGCAACCCAAAGCTTTCCACTGCAACTTGAGAAACAACAGGATATTCCCCCCTCAATACGAGATGAGGCCCGAATCCCTGCAGTGGCTCGAGAGCAATTCTGCGACCCCCTTTGCAATTCAAAAGGAGACTTGATTTCTCTGAGGCAATACAAGAGGTTCCCTGAGGTCCCTGTCACAAGTCGAAAGGAATCCTAAGCTTCCTGAGGCAACTTGACAAAAACCATGAGATTCCCCCCTCAACCTGAGATGAGGCCCTTTTCCCCTGAAGTGCCTCGAAAGCAATCCTGAGTTCCCTCTTGAAGGTTGAAAAGAGGCTTCATTACCTTTATGCAACTCAAGGGGTTCCCCGAGATACACATCACAACTCAAGAGTTTCCCTCCACAACTCGAGAAGAGCCCTGTGTTCCCCACCTCATCTCGAGATGAGGACTGATTCCCTACTTTGACTCGAGAGGAATCCCGACTTTCTCCTCCCACCTCAAGAGGAGGCCTATCTCAACTATTGAAACTCAAGAGGAACCCCGTGGTCCCTGCTGCAACTCAAAAGGATAATGAGTTTCCTTTCAACTCCAGATAAGGACTGATTCCTCTGCACCACATTGAATAGAACCGCCAGTACCACTCACGACACAAAGGGAGGTCTGACTCCCCTGTTGCACCTCTAGAAAAAGCCAGAGTTCTCCGCCCTCTACTCGAAAGGAGGCCTGCCACCCCTCTTACAACTCGAGAGGAAAGCAGAGTTCATGCCTCAAAGGAAGATAAGGCATGACTCCCATGTTGAAACTCAATAAGAACCCCGAGATCCCTGTCACAACTGGAGAGGAAACCCATCTCCCGCCTCAATTCATGTGAGGCTCTATTAAACTGGAGCAACTTGAGAGGAAAACTGAGTTCCCCACTGCAACTCGAGAAGAGCACCATGTTCCCCACCTCATCTCAAGATGAGAGCCAGTTCCCCTGCTTCAACTGGAGAGGAATCCTGACATTCCCCTCTCATCTCAAGAGGACGCCTGTGTCTCCTATTGGAACTCAAGAGAAACCCTGAGGTTCCTGTTGCAAGTTTAAAGGACCCCAAGTTTCCCCTCAACTCGAGATAAGCCTTGACTCCCCTACAGATACATGAATGGAACCCAAAGTTTTCCATCACAACAAGAAGGGAGGTCTGACTCCCCTCTTTGTTGCACCTCTAGAAAAAGCCCAAGTTCTCCACCTCAACTCGACAAGAGGCCTGACACCCCTTTGACAACTCGAGAGGAAAGTGGGATTCCATGGCTCAACACAAGATGAGGTCTGACTCCCCTGTTCAAACTCGATAGGAACTCTGAGATCCCTGTCAGAACTAGACAGGAATCCCGAGTTTCCCTCTCAACTCGAGGTGAGGCCCTATTCCCATGCCACGACTTGAGAGGGATTCCGAGTTGCCCCTTGCAATTCGAAAGGAGGCCTGACTTCCCTGAGACAACATAAGAAGTTCCCTGAGGTCCGCACCACAACTCGATAGGATCTCCAAGCTTCCCGCCACAACTCGAGAAAAACCACAAGATTTCCCCCTCAAGGAGAGATGAGGCCCAATTCTCCTGCAGTGATTGAGAGCAATCCTGCATACCCCTTCACAACTTGAAAGGAGGCTTGACTCTCCTTATCCAACTCCAGAGGTTCCCTGAAATATCCGTTGCAACTCAAGAGGGACCCAGTGTTTTCCGACGCAACTTAGAAGAGCCCAGTGTTCCCTACATCAGCTCGAGATGAGGAGAGATTCCCCTTCGTGGACTTGAGAGAAATTCAGACTGTACACTCACAGCTCGAGACCTGTCTGTCAAGAGGAACCCTGAATTTCCTGGTGCAGGTTGAAATGAAACAGAGTTCTTCCTCAATTTGACATAAAGCCTGATTCCCCTGCAGCGACTTGAGTGGGACCCCGAGTTTCCCCTCACAACATGAAGGAAGGTCTGACTCCTCTGTTGCATATCTAAAAAAGCCCGAATTTCCCACCTCAACTCAACAGGAGTCCTGACACCCTTTTTTCAACTAGAGAGTAAATCGGAGTTCAACACAAGACTAGTCTTGACTCCTCTGTTGAAAATCGATATGAACACCGAGATACCTGTCACAACTGGAGAGCAACCCAGAGTTTACCTCGTCAAATGGAGATGAGGCCCTATTCCCTTGCAGTGACTCTAGAGGAATCCCAAGGTGCCCGTCGCAACTCGAAAGGAGGCCTGACTTCCCTGAGGCAACAAGAGAGGGTCCCTGAGGTCCCAGTAGCAATTTGAGAGAAAGCCAAAACTTCCTGCCGCAACTTGCGAAAAACCACGACATTCCCCCTTAAATGCGAGATGTGGCCCAACTCCCCTGCAGTGACATGAGAGCAATCCCGCACCCACCCCCCTCATAACTTTAATGAGTCTTGACTTCCCTGAGTCAACACGAGCTTCCCTGAGGGCCCCGTTGCAAGTGGAGAGGAACCCAAAGCTTTCTGCCACAACTTGAGAAAAACCATGAGATTCCCCCCTCAATGTGAGATGAGGCCCTTTTCCTCTGCAGTTCCTTGAAAGCAACCCCAAGTTCCCTCTCAAAATTTGATAGGAGACTTCACTCCTTTTATGCAACTGAAGTGGTTAACCAAGTGACCCGTCAAAATTCGAGAGGATCCCCGAGTTTCTGGCCACAACTCGAGAAGAGCCCTGTGTTACCCACCTCATCTCGAGCTGAGGTCTGATTCCCCTGCTTCAACCCAAGAGAAATCCCTGCTCTCCCTTCACACCTCAAGAGGAGGCCTGTCTCACCTTGAAACTCATGAAGAACTCTACCATTCCTGGCACAGTTTGAAAGGACACTGAGTTCCCTCTCAACTCGAGATATGGCCTGGTTCCCCTCTCACACCACGAAGGGAGCTCTGACTCCCTTGTTGAAACTTTAGAAAAAACCCAAGTTCTCCTCAACTCAACAGGAAGCCTGACACTACTTTTACCACTTGAGAGGAAAGTGAAATTCCATGCCTCAAAACGAGACGAGGCCTGACTTCCAGTTGAAACTTGATCAAATCCCAGAGATCTCTGTCACAACTGGAGAAGAAGCCAGAGTTTCCCTCCTCAACTCGAGATGAGTCCCTATTCCCCCAAAGTGACTCGAGAGGAATCAGGAGGTACCCCTCTCAACTTGAGACCTGAATTTCCAGAGGCAACATGAGCGGTTCCCTGAGGTCCCTACTGCAACTTGAGAGGAACCCAAAGCTTCCCACTGCAACTGGGGAAACATCACAAGGTTCCCTCCTCAATGTGAGATGAGGCTCAATTCCCCTACACTGACACAAGATAAATCTGTGCTACCTCTTGCAACTTGAAAGTAGACTTGACTTCCCTGAGACAACATAAGAGGCTTCCTGAGGCACGCACTGCAACTGGAGAGAAAGCCCAATCTTCTCGCCACAACTAGAGAAAAGCCATGAGATTCTACCCTCAATGAAGATGAGGCCTTTATCCCCTGCAACACCTCGAGATATAATCCTGAGTTTACTCTCAAAAATCGAAAGGAGGATTGAACCCCTTTATGCAATTCAAGTGGTTCCCTGAGGTACCTATTGCAACTCAACAGGAATCCTGAGTTTTCTGCCCCAAATCGAGAAGAACCCCGTGTTCCCCACCTCATCTCAAGATGAGGGCCGATTCCCCTTCTAGGACTGGAGAGGAATTTTGCCTTTCCCTTGAACATCAAGAGGAGGACTGTCTCACCTATTAAAACTAGAGTGGAATGCCGCGATTCCTGTTGGAAGTCAAAAGGACACCAAGTTCCCCTTCAACTTGAGATGAGGCATGATTCCACTGCATTGACTAGAATGGAACTTCAAGTACCGTACCCTTTCACAACCCGAAGGGAAGTCTGACTCCCCTGTTGCACACCTAGAAACAGTCCAAGTTCCCAGCCTCAACTGACAGGAAGCCTGACACCCCTTTTATGACTCTAGAGGAAAGCAGAGACCATGCCTCAAAATGAGATAAGGCCTGAATCCCCTGTTGATACTTGATAGGAACCCCGAGATCCCTGTGGCAAATGGAGAGGAACACTGAGTTTGCCACCTCAACTCGAGATGGGCCCCTATTCCCCTGCGACGACTTGAGAGGAATCCCGATGTTCCCCTTGCAAATTGAAAGAAGGCCAGACTTCCCTGATGCAACATGAGACATTCCATGAGTTCCTTATTGCAACTCGACAGGAACCCAATGCTTCCTGCCACAACTTGAGAAACACCATGAGAATCTCCCCTCAATGCCAAATGAGGTCCAATTACCCTGTTGTGACTCGAGAGCAATCCCACGCTCCCCCTTGAAACTCAAAAGAAGATGACTTCCATGAGGCAACACAAGAGGTTCCCTGAGGTCCCTGTTGCAAATCGAGAGGAACCCCAAGCTTCCCACTTCAACTGAGAAAAATCTCTAGTGCACCCCTCAACACGAGATGAAGTACTCTTCCCCTGCAGCACCTCAACAGAAATCCCAATGTCCCTCTTTAAATTTGAAAGGAGGCTTGACTACCTTTATGCATCTCAAGAGGTTTCCCAATATACATGTCACAATTCAAGCAGAACCCTGAGTTTCTGACCAAAACACAAGAGGGAACCCATGTTCCCCACCTCATCTCAAGATGAGTGCCGATTCCCCTGCTCCAGCTCGAGAGAGAAATCCCAACTTTCCCCTTGCACCTCAAGAGGAGGCCTGTCTCAACTATTGAAATTCCAGAGGAACTTCAGGGTTCCTGCCCCAAATAGGAAAGACACCGAGTTCCCCCTCAGCTCGAGATAAGGCCTAATTCCCCTGCACTGACTCAAATGGAACTTGGAGTATCCCTTCACAAGACAAAGGAAGCTCTGACTCCCCTATTGCACTTCTAGTAAAAGCCCAATTTCCCCGCCTCCACTCAACAGGAGGCCTGACATCCCTTTTACATCTTACATCTCGAGAGGAAAGTGGAGTCCCAAGCCTCAAAATGAGACGAGGCCTGACTCCCCTGTTGAAGTTCGACAGGAACACTGATATTCCTGTTGCAACTGGAACCCGGAGCTTCCTGCCTCAACTTGAGATGATGCCCAATTACCCTGCAGCTACAGGAGAGAAATCCTGAGGTGCCCCTCACAACCTGTAAGGAGGTCTGACTTCCCTGAGGCAACATGAAAGTTTCCCTGAGTTCCCCGTCGCAACTCAAGAGGAACCAAACTCTCCCCGCCTCTTCTCGAGAAACACCACGAGATTCCCCCACAAGGCAAAATGATGCCAGATTCCACTACAGTAACTTGAAAGCAAACGTGCACACACCCTCACAAAATGAAAGGAGACTTGACTTTCCTGAGGCAAAACAAGAGGCTCCCTGAGGTCCCCGTAGCTACTGTATGGGAACCCCAAGCTTCCAGCTGCATCTCAAAAAAAAAAAAAAAAGTGAGATTTCCCCCTCAATGCAAGATGATGCTCATTTCCACTGCAGCGACCTGAGAACAATATTGCGCCCCACCCCCAACACCCCTCGCAACTCGAAAGTAGAGTTAACTTACCTGAGGCAACAGGAGAGATTTCCTGATATCCCCATTGCAATTCAAGAGGTATCCCAATCTTCCCATCTTAACTCGGAAAAAAGAAGGAGATTTCCCCCATAACTTGAGATGATGCCCTTTCCCTGGCAGTGCCTTGAGAGCAGCCCAAGTTCCCTCTTGAAACTTGAAAGGAGGCTTGACTCCCTTTATTCAACTCAAGAGGTACCCTAAGATGCCTGTTGCAACCTGAGAGGAACCCTGAGTTTCCCGCCACAACTCATCTCGAGATGAGGGCTGATTCCCCAGCTTTGATTGGAGAGGAATTCCGAATTTCCACTCGGACCTCAAAAGGAAGCCTATCTCACCTATTGAAACTGGAGAGGAACCCTGCCTTTCCTGCTGCAAGTAGAAAGGGCAGCGAGCTCCCTCTCAACTCTAGATGAAACCTGATTCCCCTGCACCGACTTGAATGGAACACCGAGATTCCCCCCACAACATGAAGGGAGCTCAAACTCTCCTGCTGCACCTCTAGAAAAAGCCCAAGTTCTCTGCCTCAACTCTACAGGAGGCCTGAAACCATTTTTACAACTCAAGAGGAAAGTGGAATTCGATGGCTCAACAAGAGATGAGGTCTGACTTTCCTATTGGAACTTGATAGGAAACCCAAAATCCTTGTCGCAACTGCAGAGGAACCCTGAGTTTCACTGAATTCTCTGAGTTTCACTGAATTCTCTGAATTCTCAGGCAACAAGAGGGGTTCCCTGAGGTCACCGTCTTAACTCGAGAGGAACCCAATGCTTCCCACTACAACTCTAGAAACACCACTAGATTCCCCCTTCAGTGCAAGAGGATGCTGGATTCCCCTGCAGTGACTTGAGAACAATCCCACGTTACCCCTCACAACTCAAAAGGAGACTTGACTTCCCTGAAGAAACATGAGAGGTTCCCTGACGTCCCTGCAGCAAGTTGAGAGGATTCCTAAGATTCCTTCTGAAACTGGAGAACAAACAAGAGATAACCCCCTCAACGTGAGATGAGGCCCTTTCCCCTGCAGCACTTTGATATAATCCCGAGTTCCCACTTGAAACTCGAAAGGAGGGCTTGACTCCCTTTATGCAACTCAAGATGACACCCAAGATACCTGTCACCAGTCAAGAGGAATCCCCAGTTTTTGACCACAACTTGAGAAGGACCCCACGTTCCCCACATCATCTTGAGATGATGGCCAATTCCACTGTTTCAACTAGAGAGGAATCCTGACTTTCCCCTCACACATCAAAAGGAGGTCTGTCTCACATATTTAACTTGAAAGGAATCCCACAGTTGCTGCCACAATTCAAAAAGCAGTAAGTTCCCCCTCAATTTGAGATAAGGCCTGATTCCATTGCACTGACTTGAATGGAACCCTGAGTATTTACTCACAAAATGAAGGGAGGTCTGACTCCCCTGTTAAAGTGAAAGTGAAAGTGAAAATGAAGTCGCTCAGTCGTGCCTGACTCTTTGTGACCCCATGGACTGTAGCCCATCAGGCTCCTCTGTCCATGGGATTCTCCAGGCAAGAATACTGGAGTGGGTTGCCATTTCCTTCTCCAGGGGATCTTCCCAACCCAGGGATCGAACCCGGGTCTCCTGAATTGCAGGCAGACGCTTTATCCTTTGAGCCATCCCCTTGTTGCACCTCTAAAAAAGCCCATGTTCCCCACCTAAATTCGACAGGAGGCCTGACACCCCTTTTGCAACTCGACATGAAAATGGAGTTCCATGCCTAAGACCGAGATGAGGCCTGTCTTCCCTGCTGAAACTCGAAAGGAACCCTGAGATCCCTGTGGCAACTGGATATGAACCCTGAGTTTCTGACCTCAACTTGAGATGAGCCCCTATTCCCCTACAGCCCCATGAGAGCAATCCAAAGTTCCCTCTCGAAACTGGAAAGGAGGCTTGACTCCCTTTATGTAACTCAAGAGATTCCCCGAGACACCTGTCACCACTAGAGAGGAACCTCGAGTTTCCGACCACATCCCCAGAAGGGCCCCATGTTCCCCAACTCATCTTGAGATTAAGGCCGATTCCCCTGCTTCTACTCAAGAGGAATCCTGACTTTCCCCTCACACCCCAAGAGGATGCATGTCACATCTTTTGAAACTTGAGAGGAATCCAGTGGTTCCTTCCTCAGTTCGAAAGGACACCGAGTTACCCATCAAATTGCAATTAGGCCTGATACCCCTTTACTGACTCTCATGGAACCCCGAGTGTCCCCTCACAAAATGATGGGAGGTCTGACTCCCCTGTTACACCTCTAGGAAAAGCCCAATTTCCCCCCCTGAATTCTACAGGAGACCTGACATCCCTTTTACAACTCGAGAGGAAAGCAGAGTTCCAGGCCTTAAGATGAGATGAGGCCTCATTCCCTGTTGAAACTTAGTAGGAACCCTGAGATCCCTGTAGCAACTGGAGAGGAACACTGAGTTTCCCACCTCAGCCAGAGATTAGGCCCTATTCCCCTGCAGTGACAGTAGAGGAATGCCGAGGTACCCTCACAACTTGAAATGAGGCCTGACTTACCTGAAGCAACATGAGAGGTTCCTTCACGTCCCCGCTGCAACTCAAGAGGAACCCAAAGCTTCCAGCCACAACTCAAGAAACACCAGAAGATTCATCCCTCAATGTAAGATGAGGCCCAATTCTCCTGCAATGACTCGAGAGCAATCCGGTGAATGCCGTCACAACTCAAAAGGAGACTTGACTTTCCTGAGGCAGCACGAGAGGTTCCTTGAGGTCCCCATTGCAACTCGAGAAGAACTTCAGTCTTCCCACTACAACTTGCAAAAACCACGAGATTAACTCCTCAAAGAGAGATGAAGTCCTTTTCCCCTGAAGTTACTCTAGAGCAATCCCGAGTTCTCTCTCAAAACTCGAAAGGAGAACTTGACTTTATGCAAATCAAGAGTTCCCTAGATACCCTTCACAAGAGAGGAACACCAAATTTCCCTTCACAACACGAGAATAGCACAGTGTTCCCCACTTCATCTCAAGGTGAGGGCCTATTCCCACGCTTTGTGTTGAGAGGAATCCTCACTTTCCCCTCACACCCCAAGAGGAGGCTGTCTCATCTATTGAAGTTCCAGAGGAACTCCATGGCTCCTGCCATTAACTGAAAATACCCCGAGTTGCCATTCAACTAGAAATAAAGCCTGATTCCCCTGCACTGACTTGCATGGAACCCCAAGGATACCCTGAAAACATGACGGGTGTTTTGCTCCCCTGTTGCATCTCTAGACAAAGCCAAAATCCTCACCTGAACTCGACAGGAGGTCTGAAACCACTTTTAAAACTTGGGAGAAAAGCGGAGTTCCATGCCTCAACATGAGACAAGGCCCGACTACCGTATTGAAACTCGGTAGGAACACTGAGATCCCTATTGCAACTGGAGAGGGACACTGAGTTTCCCGCTTCAACTCGAGATGAGGCCCTATTCCCCTGCAGTGACTCGAGAGGAATCCTGAGGTGTCCCATCACAACATGAAAGGAGGCCTGACTTCCCTCAGGCAAAAATGAGAGGTTCCCTGAGGTCCCTGTCACAACTCGAGAGGAGCTCAAAGCTTCCTGCCTCATCTCGAGAAACACACAAGATTCATCCCTCAAAGTGAAATGAGGTCTGATTCCCTTGCAGTGACTTGACAGCAATTCAGGGCTCCCCCTAGTAACTTGAAATGAGACTTGACTTTCCTGAGGCAACATGAGGTCCCAGTCTCAAGTCTAAAGGCACCCCAAGCTTCCTGACACAATTTGAGAAAATCCACGAAATTCTCCCCTCAGTGCCAGATGAGGCACTTTCTCCCTGTAGTGCCTGCAATTCAAGAGGTTCCCCGAGTTACCCATCGAAACTCGAGAGGAACCCAGAGTTTCTCGCCACAACCTGAGATGTGCCCTGTGTTCACCAGCTCATTTTGAGATGAGGGCTGATTCCCCTGCTTTGACTTGGGAGGAATCCTGACTTTCCCCTTGCACATCAAGAGGAGGCCTGTCTCACCTATTGAAACTCAAGAGGAATCCCGAGTTTTCCACCCCAACTCTAGAAGAACCCCGTGTTCCCCACCTCATCTAGAGATGAGGGCCAATTGCTGTTCTAGGACTCAAGAGGAATCCTGATTTCCCCCTCGTACATCAAGAGGAGGCTTGTCTCACCTATTGAAACTCGAGAGGAACCCCGCAATTCCTGACAAAAGTCAAAAGGACACCAAGTTTCGCCTCGACTTGAAATAAGGCCTGATTCCCCTGCATGGACTAGAGTAGAAACCCGGGGATCCTTTCACAGCATGAAGTCACGTCTGACTCCCCTGCTGAACCTCTAGAAACAGTCCAAGTTTCCAGCCTCAACTTGACAGGAAGGCTGACATCCCTTTTACAACTCCAGAGGAAAGCATAGTTCCATTACTCAAAATGAGACAAGGCTTGAATTCCCTGTTGAAACTCTATAGGAATCCCAAAATCCCTGTGGCAACTGGAAAGGAAACCTGAGTTTCCCACCTCTACTTGAGATGAGCCCCTCTTCCCCTGCAGTGACTCAAGAGGAATCCCGGGTGCCCCTCGCAAGTTGAAAGGTGGCCAAACTTCCCTGATTCAACATAAGGCATTCCATGAGATCCCCATCGCAACTTGAGAGGAACCCAAAGCTTCCCGCCATAACTCGAAAAACACCACAAGATCCCCCCTCAATGCGAGATGAGGCCCAATTACCCCGCAGTGACTTCAGAGCAATCTCACACTCCCCCTGGAAACTTGAAAGAAGGCTTGACTTCCCTAGTACAACACAAGAGGTTCTGTGAGGTCTCTGTTGCAACTCGGGGGTGGGTGGGGGAACCCCAAGCTTCCCACTTCAACTCGAGAAAAACCACTAAATTCACCTCTCAACGAAAGATGAATCACTTTTCCCCTGCAGTGCTTCGACAGCAATCACAGTTTCCCTCTCAAAACTTGAAAGGAGGCTTGACTCCTTTTATGCAACTAAAGAGGTTTCCCAAGTTACCTGTTGCCACTTGAGGGGAACCCCAACTTTCCGACCACAACTCTAGAAGTCCCCATGTTCTCCACCTCATCTCAAGATGGGGGCCAATTCCCCTGCTTCAACTCAAGAGGAATTCCAACTTTGCCCTTGCACCTCAAGAGGAGGCATTTTTCACCTATTGAAACTCGAGAGGAACCCCACGGTTCTGCCACAATTCCTCAGGACACTGCATTCCCATTCAACTCGAGATAAGATCTGATTCACCTGCATTGACTATAATGGAACCATGAGTACCCCCTTACAACACGAAGGGAGGTCTGATTCCCCAGTTGCACCTCTAGAAAAAGCCCAAGTTGTTTGCCTCAACTCGACAGGAGGCCTGACATCCCTTTTACACTTGAAAAGAAAGTGGAGTTCCATACCTCAACATGAGACGAGGCCTGTTGAGACTCAATTGGAACCCCGATTTCCATGTCACAACTGGAGAGGAACACTGAGTTTCCCGCCTCCACCTGAGATGAAGACCTCCCCTTGCAGCGACAGGAGAGGAATCCTGAAGTGCACGTCGCAACTTGAAAGGAGGCCTGAATTCCCTGAGGCAACATGAGAGATTCCCTGAAGTCACCGTCACAATTCAAGAGGAAACCAAATATTCCCACCACAACTTGAGAAACACCAGAAGATATCCTGCTCAATGCAAGATGAGGCCTGATTCCCCTGCAGTGACTTGAGAGCAATCACGTTCACCCCCTTGCAACTCGAAAGGAGACTGGACTTTCCTGAGGCAATACGAGAGGTTCCCGAGGTCCCCATCACAACTCGATAGAAACCCCAAGCTTACCACCTCAACTTGAAAAAAAATGAGATTCCCCAATCAACGTGAGATAAGGAACATTTCCCCTGCATCTCCTCGCAATCCCCAGAGGCCTCTCGAAACTCGAAAGGAGGTTTGACTCGCATTACACAACTCAATATGTTCCCTGAGATACCCGTCTTCACTCTAGAGGAATCTCTAGTTTCCTGCCACAACTCAAAAAGAGCCCCGTGTTATTCATCTCAGTTGAAATGAGGACTGATTTCCCTGCTTTGACTCGATAGGACACTAGACTTTCCCTTGCATCTTAAGAGGAGATCTGTCTCACCATTGAACCTCAAGTTACCCCACGGTTTCTGACACAAGTCAAAATGACACCAAGTTTCCCCTCAAATTGAGATAAGGCCTGATTTCCCCACACTGACAGGAATGGAACCCTGTGTATCCCCTCACAACAATAAGCGAGGTCTGACTCCCTTGTTGCACCTCTAGAAAAAGCTCAAGTTCCACACCTCAGCTCGACTTGAGGCCTGACAGCCCTTTCACAACTTGAGATGAAAGCATGCTTCCATGCCTCAAAATGAGACAAGGCCTGACTGCCCTATTGAAACTCGATAGAAACCCCAAGATTCCCACTGAAACTGGAGAGGAACTCTGAGTCTCCTGCCTCAACTCAAGATGAGGCCCTATTCCCATGCATGGACTTGAGAGGAACCCTGAGCTGCCTCTCGCAACTTGAAAGGACATTGCACTTCCCTAAGTCAATACGAGAGGTTCCCAGAGGTCCCCCTCAGAACTCGAGAGAAACCCAAATCTTCCTGCAGTAACTTGAGTAACACCACGAGATACACTCATCAATGTGAGATTAGGCCAAATTCCCCTGCAGCGACTCAAGAGGAATCCAGAGTGCCCCTCATAAGTTGAAAGGAGGCCTGACTTCACCAAGGCAACATGAGAGGTTTGTGAGTCCCTGTCGCACGTTGAGAGGAACCCCAAGCTTCCTGCCACAACCTGAGAAAAGCCACGACATTCCTCCATCAATGTGAGAGGAGGCCCCTTTCCCCTGCATCTCCTCAAAAGCAATGCTGAGTTCCCTCTTGAAACTCAAAAGGAGGCTTGACTCCCTTGACGCAACTCAAGAGGTTCCCCGAGATACCCATCAGAACTCAAGAGGAATCACGAGTTTTGTGCCACAACTCGAGATGTGTCCCACGTTCATCACCTCATCTCGAGATGAGGGCCAACTCCCCTGCTTCGACTCTAGAGGAATCCTGATTTTCCCTTCACTCCTCAAGAGGCCTGTCTCACCTATTGAAACTCTAGAGGAACCCTGTGGTTCCTGCCTCAAGTCAAAAAGACACCGAATTCCACCTCAATGTGATATAAAAACTGATTTCACTAACCGATTGAATGGAACCCTGAGTCTCCTCTTACAACACGAAGGATTTCTGACTCCCCTGTTGCACCTATAGAAAAAGCCCCAATTCCCTGCCTCAACTAGACAGATTTGACTCCCCTTTTACAACTCTAGAGAAAAGCAGAGTTCCATGTCTTAAAAGCAGACGAGGCCTGACTCCCTTGAAATTCGATAGGAACCCAAGATCCCTTTTGAACCTGGAGAGGAACCCTGAGTTTCCCTCTTTCACACGAGATGAGACCCTATTCACCTGCAGCGAATCAAAAGGAATCCCCAGGTGCGAATCGCAACTTGAAAGGATGTCACTTCCCTGAGGCAATATGAGAGGCTCCCTGAGTACACTGTCGCAACTAGAAAAACACAAAGCTTCCCACTGCCACACAAAAGAAACCACAAGATACCCCATCAATGCAAGATGAGGCCTGATTCCCTGCAGTGACTCGAGAGCAATCCAGCACTACACCTTGCAACACTAGAGGAGACTTTACTTCCCTGAGGCAACAAGAGAGATTCCTGAGGTCCCCACTGCAACTCCAGAGGAACCCAAGGCTTCCCGCCACAACTTGAGAAATACCACGAGATTGGCCCCTCAGTGCAAGATGAGGCCCTTTTTCCTTCAACACTTTGAGGGCAATCCCGAGTCCACTATCAAAGCTTGAAAGGAGGCTTACTTTGTGCAGCTCAAGAGGAAAGCTGAAATACATGTTGCAACTCAACAAGAACCCCAAGTATATGACACCAACTCGAGAAGCGTACTATGTTCCCCACCTAATCTCAAGATGAGGCCCGATTATACTGCATCAGTTCGAGAGAAATCCCAATTTTACACTCACACCTCATCAATTAAAACTTGGAAGGAAACCCGCAGTTCCTGCCACAAGACAAAAGGACAGACTTACACTTCAACTCGAGATAAGGCCTGATTCCTCTGCACTGACTCAAATGGAACCCGTATTAACCCCTCACAACATGAATGGAGGTCTGACTCACCTGTTGCACCTCTAGAAAAAGGCCAATTCCCCACCTCAACTCAACAGGAGGCCTGACATCTTATTTACAACTCGAGAGGAGAGCAGGATTTCATGCTTCAACAAAAGGTGAAGCTAGAGTCCCATTTTGAAGCTCAATAGGAATCCCAAAACCCCCGTCGCAAGTAGGGGAAATCTGAGTTTCCTTCCTCAATCAGAGATGAGGCCCTGTGCCCTTGCAGCATCTCAATAGTTATCCCGAGGTGCCTCTTGCAACTTGAAAGGAGGCCTGACTTCCTGAGGCAACATGAGAGGTTCTTTGATGTCCACGAGACAAATCTAGAAGAAACCAAATCTTCCTGCCACTACTCGAGAAACACCATGAGATTCTGCCCCTCAGTGCAAGATGAGGTCCAATTCCTCTGCAGTGACTCGAGAGCAATCCGGCCCTCCTCCTTGAAACTCGAAAGGAGACTTGACTTTCCTGAGGCAACACGAGAGGTTCCCTGAGTTCCCTGTGGCAACTCGAGAGGAACTTCAATCTTCCTGCTACAACTCGAGAAAAAAACACGAGATTCCTGCCTCAATGCGAGATGAGGCCCTTTTGTCCTGCAGCACCTTGAAAGTAATTCAGATTTCCCTCTCGAAACTCAAAAGCAGGCTTGAATCCCTTTATGAATCTCAAGAGGTTCTCAAAGATACCCGTTACAACACAAGAGCGATCCTGAGGATCCAGCAACAACTTGAGACGTGCCCCGTGTACCCCACATCACCTCGAGATGGGGGCCGATTCCCCTTTTTCGACTTGAGAGGAATCCCGACTTTCCCCTCACACCTCAAAGGGAGGACTGTATCACATATTGAAACTCGAGAAGAACCCCGGGCTTCCTGTCACAAGTCTAAATGACAACGAGTTCCCAATCAACTCGCGATAAAGACCTTCCTCTGAACTGATCAAATGGAACCACGTGTATCCCTTCACAACACGAATGGAGGTCTGACTTGCCTGTTGCACCTCTAGAAAAAGCACAAGATCCCGGTCTCAGTTCGACAGGGGGCCTGACACCTCATTACAACTAGAGAGGAAAGCAGATTTCCATGCCTCAACAAGAGATGAGGCCAGACTCACATGATGAAGCTAGATAGAAACCCCAAAATTCCTGTTGCAAGTGGAGAGGAACCCTGAGTTTCCCTCCTCACCTCGAGATGAGGCTCTGTACCCCTGAAGCAACTCTACTGGAATCCTGAAGTGCCCCTTGCATCTTAAAGGAGACTTGATTTCCCTGAGGCAACATGAGATGTTCCCTGATGTTCACAACTTAACTTGAGAAAAACCCAAACCTTCCCACTGCAGCTTGAGGAAAACCACGAGATTCCCCCGTCAATGCGAGTTGAGGCCTGATTCCTCTACAGTGACTTGAGATCAATCCCGCACTCCCCCTCACAGCTGGAAAGGAGACTTGACTTCCCTGAGGCAACACGAGAGATTCCATGAGGTCCACTTGGCAACTCGAGAGGAACCCCAAGTTTCCTGCTGGAACTAGAGAAAAACCATGAGATTCTGCCTCAATGCGAGATGAGGCCCTTTTCCCCTGCAGCACCTCAAGAGCAATAAAGATTTCCCTCTCGAAACTTGAAAGCAGGCTTGAATCCCTTAATGAATCTCAAGAGGTTCCCAAAGATACCCGTTGCAACACAAGAGCAATCCTGAGGATCCAGCAACAATTCGAGATGTGCTCTGTGTTCCCCACATCATCTCCTAGATGGGGGCCAATTCCCCTCTTTTGACTGG
The DNA here is from genome assembly GCA_006410735.1 of Raphicerus campestris. Classification (NCBI taxonomy): domain Eukaryota; kingdom Metazoa; phylum Chordata; class Mammalia; order Artiodactyla; family Bovidae; genus Raphicerus; species Raphicerus campestris. The sequence continues at coordinate 25,945 of SJYW01002437.1, forward strand.
ATAGGAATCCCGATTTTCCCCTCCCACCTCAAGTGGAGGCCTGTCTCACATATTGAAACTCGAGAGAAACCCCGGACCTTATGCCACAAGTTGAAACAATACCGAGTTCCCACTCAACTCTCAGTAAAGACCAATTCCCCTGCACTGAATGAATGGAACCATGAGTATCCCCTCACAAAGCGAAGGGAGGTCTGACTCCCCTTTTGCAATCTAGAAAAAGCCCAAGTTCCCCACCTCAACTCAATAGGACGCCTGACAACCCTTTCACAACTCGAGAAGAAAGTGGACTTCCATGCCTCAACATGAGATGAGACCTGACTCCCCTGTTGAAACTCAGTAGAAACCCCGAGATACCTGTTGAAGCTGGAAAGAAACACTGAGTTTCCAGACTTAACAAGAAATGAGGCCCTATTGCCCTGCAGCTCCTCGAAAGCAATTCTGAGGGCCAATAGCAACTTGAAAAGAGGCCTGACTTCCCTGAGGCAACATGAGAAGTTCTCTGGAGACACTGTTGCTGCTAAAGGAAACATAAAGCTTCCTCCTGCAACTTAATAAACACCACGAGATTCCCCCCTCATTGCAAGATGAGGCCCGATTCCCCTGCAGTGACTCAATAGCAATCCTGTGCTCCCCCTTGCAACATGAAAGGAGACTTGACTTCCCTGAGGCAATACGAGAGGTTTCCCTGAGATTCCCATTGCAACTCGAGAGGAACCCCAAGTTTACTCTTGCAACTTGAGAAAAACCACGAGATTCCCCTCTCAATGCGAAATGCACTAGTCCACTGCAGCGCCTCCTGACATATCCCAAGATGCCCCTCGAAACTTGAAAGGAGGCCTGACTGCCCAGAAGCAACACACAAATCTCCCTGAGCTACCCACCGTAACTGGAGAGGAACCCCAAGCTTCCCGCTGCAACTCGAGAAAAATGAGATAGCTCCCTCAATGCGAGATGAGGCCCTTTTCCCCTGAAAGGCTTGAGAGCAATCCTGAGTTCCATCTTGATCATCCAAAAGAAGCTTGACTCCCTTCTTGCATCTCAAGATGTTCCTTGAGATACATGTCGCCACTCAACAGGAGCTGGAGTTTACAACCACAACTCGACAATGGTCCTGTGTTCCCCACCTCATCTCGAGATGAGGGCCAATTCCCCTGCTTCGATTCAAGAAGAATCCCGACTAACCGTCAAACCTCAAGAGGAGGTCTTTCTTATCTATCAAAACTCGAGAGGAAACCCTGGGTTCCTTCTGCAAGACAAAAGGACACCGAGTTCCACCTCAGCTTGAGATAAGGCCTGATTCCCCAGCACCGACTTGAATGGAACCATGAGTAGCCCCTCACAACACGAATGGAGGTCTGACTTGCCTGTTGCACCTCTAGCAAAAGCACAAGATCCCGGTCTCAATTCGACAAGAGGCCTGACACCTCATTACAACTAGAGAGGAAATCGGATTTCCATGCCTCAGCAAGAGATGAGGCCAAACTCACATGTTGAAACTCAATAGGAACCCCGAAATCCCCATTTCAAGTGGAGAGGAACCCTGAGTTTCCCTCTTCAACTCAAGATGAGGCCCTATTTCCATGCAGTGTCTTGAGAGCAATCCAGATTTGCCTCTTGAACTCGAAAGCAGGCTTGAATAGCTTTATGAATCTCGGGATGTTCCCCGAGATACCCATTGCAACTCGAACCCCGTTTCACCCCACAACTCTAGATGTTCCCTGTGTTCCCCACATCATCGTGAGATGGGAGCCTATTTTCCTGTTTCAACTCGAGAGGAATCCCGACTTTCCCCTCACACCTAAAGGGGAGGACTCTCTCACATATTAAAACTAGAGAGGAACCCCAGGCTTCCTGTTGCAAGTGGAAATGACACTGAGTTCCCACTCAACTCTCAATAAAGACTGATTCCCATGCACTGACTGAATGGAACCAAGAGTATCCCCTTACAACACGAAGGGTGGTCTCACCCCTCTGTTGCAACTCTAGAAAAAGCCTACATTCCCCGCCTCAACTGGACAGGAGGCCTGACAACCCTTTTTCAACTTGAGAAGAAAAGGAAGTTTCATGTCTCAACATGAGACGAGGTCTGACTCCCTGTTGAGACTCGGTAAGAACCACAAGATCACTGTCACAACTGGAGAGAAACACTGAGTTTCCCACCGTAACAGGAGATCGGGCTTTATTCTCCTGCAGGTACTCGAAAGCAATCCCGAGGGCCAATCGCAACTTGAAAGGAGGCCTGACTTCCCTGAGGCAACATGAGAAGTTCTCTGGAGACATTGTCACAACTCGAGAAAACACAAAGCTTCCTATGGCAACTCGAGAAACATCACAAGACTCCCCTCTCAATGTGAAATGAGGCCAGGTTCCCCTGCAGTGACTCGATAGCAATCCTGTGCTTCCCCTTGAAACACGAAAAGAGACTTGACTTCCCTGAGGCAATATGAGAGGTTCCCTGAGATCCCCATCACAACTCAAGAGGAACCCCAAGCTTACTGCTGTAACTCTAGAAAAACCACAAAGTTCCCACCCCACCCCCCGCCCTTAACGTGAAATAAGCCCCTATTCCACTGCAGCACCTCCTGAGGAATCCCGAGATGCCCTCAACACCTGAAGGAGGGTTGACTTTCCATGGGCAACACACGAGGTTCCCTGAGGTCCTCACTGTAACTCAAGAGGAACCCCAAGCTTCCAGCCACAACTCGAGAAATACCATGGGTACCCCACGAGATACTGTCTCACCTATCGAAACTCGAGTGGAAACATTTGGTTCCTGCTGCAAGGCAAAAGGACACTGAGTTCTCCCTCAACTCGAGATATGGCCTGATTTCCCAGCACCGACTCGAGTGGAACCCCAAGTAAACCCTCACAGTATGAATGGAGGTCAGATTTGGCTGTTGCACCTCTAGAGAAAGCACAAGTTCCCCAACAAAACTCAACAGAAGGTCTGACATCCCTTTACAACTCGACAGGAAAGCGGATTTCCATGCATCAACAAGAGATGAGGCCAGACTCGTATGTTGAAACTCCATAGGAAGCCCAAAATCCCTGTTGCAGCTGGAGAGGAACTGTGAGTTTCCCTCCTCAGCATGAGAAGAGGCCCTGTTCCCCAGCAGCAACTCAAGTGGAATCTGGAGGTGCCCCTTGCAACTTGAAAGACCTGACTTCCCTGAGGTAACATGAGAGGTTCTCTGGAGACACTGTCACAACTCGAGAAAATACAAAGCTTCCTGCTGCAACACGAGAAACACCACGAGATTCTCCCCTCAATACTAGATGAGGCCCAATTCCCCTGCAGTCACTCGATTGCAATCCTGCCCTCCCCCTCTCAACACAAAAGGACACTTGACTTCCCTGAGGCTATACCAGAGGCATCTTGACATCCCCGTCGCAAGTCGAGAGGAACCCCAAGCTTAACACTGTAACTCAAGAAAAACCATGACATTGCACCCTGAATGTGAAATGAGGCCCTATTCCACTGCAGCACCTCCTGAAGAATCCCAAGATGCCCCTCGAAACTTGAAAGGAGGCCTGACTTCCCAGAGACAACACAAGAGGCTCCTTGAGATGCCTGCTGTTACTCGAGAGGAACTCCAAGCTTCCCACCACCACAATTCGTGAAAAACCAAGAGATACCCACCCTCAATGCGAGATGAGGCCCTTTCCCCCTGCAATACCCTAAGAGCAATCTCGAGTTCCATCTTGATACACAAAAGGAAGCTTGACTCCCTTTACACAACTCAGGATGTTCCCTGAGATTCACATCGCCATTGGACTGGAGCCTGAGTTTATGGCCACAACTCAAGAAGGGCTCTGTGTTCCCCACCTCATCTTGAGATGGGGGGTCGATTCCCCTGCTTCAATTCAAGAGGAATCTCAACTTTAACTTTGGGCCTCAAAGAAGAGGCCTGTCTCACTTATCAAAACTCATGAGGGCACTTCCATCTGCCACAGGATAAAAGGACACCAAGTTCCCCCTCAACTCGAGATAAGGGTTGATTGCCCAGCACTGACTCAAATGGAACCCTGAGTAACCCCTCACAACATGAATGGTGGTCTGACTTGGCTGTTGAACCTCTAGAGAAAGCACAAGTTCTCTGCTTCAACTCGACAGGAGGCCTGACACCCATTTACAACTCGAGAGGAAAGTGGGTTTCCATGCTTCAACAAGAGATGAGGGCAGACACACATGTTGAAATTCGATAGGAAGCCTGAAATCCCTGTTGAAAGTGGATAGGGACATTGAGTTTCCCTCGTCAACTCAAGATGATGCCCTGTACCCCTGCAGCAACTTGAGTGGAATCCCGAGGTGCCCCTTGCAATTTTAATGGAGACCTGACTTCCCTGAAGCAACATGAGAGGTTCCCTGATGTCCATGTCTCCACTCGAGAGGAACCCAAAGCTTCCCGTTACAACTACAGAAACAACATGAGATACATCTGTCAATGCGAGATGATGCCAGATTCCCCTACAGTGACTTGAGGGGAATCCTGTGCTCCCCCTCACAACTCAAAAGGAAGCCTGACTTCCCTGAGGCACACAAGACGTTCCCTGAGATCCCCCTTGCAACTCGAGAGGAACCCCAACCATCCTGCCACAACTCAAGAAAAACCATGGGATTCCCCCCTCAAGGTGAGATAAGGCCCTTTCTCCTGCAGCACCTCGAGAACAATACTGAGTTCACGCTTGAAACTATAAAGGAGTCTTGACTCCCTTTAAGCAACTCAAGATGTTCCACAAAATATACTTCACAACCTGAGAAGAACTCTGAATTACCCACCAAAACTCGAGAAGAGCCTTGTGTTCCCCAACACAAGTCAAGATGAGGGCGGAATCCTCTGATTTGACTCGAGAGGAATCTGGACTTTCCCCCTCGCACATCAAGAGAAACCCTGTCTCACCTATTCAATCTCAATAGGAACACCGTGGTACCTACCACAAGTTGAAAGGACACTGAGTTCCCCTACGCCTGATTCCACTGCGCCAACTCAAATGGAAACCAGAAAAACCCCTCACACATGAATGGAGGTCTGACACACCTGTTGCACCTATAGCAAAAGACCAAGTTCCCCAACTCAACTCTACAGAAGGCCTGACACCCCCTTGACAACTCGAGACGAAACCGGTGTCCATGCTTCCAACGAGACGAAGCCTGACTCCCATGTTCACACTTCATATGTACCCCGAGATCTCTGACACAACTAGGGAGAAATCCTGATTTTCCCATCACAACTCTAGATTAGGCCCCTTTACCCTGCAGTCACTAGGGAGGAACACAGATGTGCCCCTCGAAAGGTGAAAGGAGGCCTGACTTTCCTGAGGCAACATGAGAGGTTCCCTGAGGTCCCCGTTACAACTTGAGAGGAACCCCAAACTTTCCCCCAATTCGACAATCACCATGATATTCACCCCTCAATGTGCAATGATGCTGGATTCCCCTGCAGTGACTCGAGAGCAATCTCATGCCCCCTCTCACAGCTGCAAAGGAGACATGACTCCCCAGAGTCAACATGAGAGATTCCCTGAGGTCCCATCACAACTCTAGAGGAATCCCAGNCCCAAAGCTTCCCGTTACAACTACAGAAACAACATGAGATACATCTGTCAATGCGAGATGATGCCAGATTCCCCTACAGTGACTTGAGGGGAATCCTGTGCTCCCCCTCACAACTCAAAAGGAAGCCTGACTTCCCTGAGGCACACAAGACGTTCCCTGAGATCCCCCTTGCAACTCGAGAGGAACCCCAACCATCCTGCCACAACTCAAGAAAAACCATGGGATTCCCCCCTCAAGGTGAGATAAGGCCCTTTCTCCTGCAGCACCTCGAGAACAATACTGAGTTCACGCTTGAAACTATAAAGGAGTCTTGACTCCCTTTAAGCAACTCAAGATGTTCCACAAAATATACTTCACAACCTGAGAAGAACTCTGAATTACCCACCAAAACTCGAGAAGAGCCTTGTGTTCCCCAACACAAGTCAAGATGAGGGCGGAATCCTCTGATTTGACTCGAGAGGAATCTGGACTTTCCCCCTCGCACATCAAGAGAAACCCTGTCTCACCTATTCAATCTCAATAGGAACACCGTGGTACCTACCACAAGTTGAAAGGACACTGAGTTCCCCTACGCCTGATTCCACTGCGCCAACTCAAATGGAAACCAGAAAAACCCCTCACACATGAATGGAGGTCTGACACACCTGTTGCACCTATAGCAAAAGACCAAGTTCCCCAACTCAACTCTACAGAAGGCCTGACACCCCCTTGACAACTCGAGACGAAACCGGTGTCCATGCTTCCAACGAGACGAAGCCTGACTCCCATGTTCACACTTCATATGTACCCCGAGATCTCTGACACAACTAGGGAGAAATCCTGATTTTCCCATCACAACTCTAGATTAGGCCCCTTTACCCTGCAGTCACTAGGGAGGAACACAGATGTGCCCCTCGAAAGGTGAAAGGAGGCCTGACTTTCCTGAGGCAACATGAGAGGTTCCCTGAGGTCCCCGTTACAACTTGAGAGGAACCCCAAACTTTCCCCCAATTCGACAATCACCATGATATTCACCCCTCAATGTGCAATGATGCTGGATTCCCCTGCAGTGACTCGAGAGCAATCTCATGCCCCCTCTCACAGCTGCAAAGGAGACATGACTCCCCAGAGTCAACATGAGAGATTCCCTGAGGTCCCATCACAACTCTAGAGGAATCCCAACTTCCCACCGCAACTCGAGAAAAACAACGAGATTACATCCTGTAAGCGAGATCAGGCCCTTTACCTCTGCAGTGCCTTGAGAGCAAGCCCGAGTTCCCTCTTGAAACTCGAAAGGAGCCTTGACTCCCTTTGTGCAGCTCAAGCAGTTCCCCAAGATACTCGTCGCAACTGAAAAACAAATCTGAGTGTCCCACCACAACTTGAGAAGAGCCCCATGTTTGCTAACTCATCTCGAGATAGGGCAGATCCCCCTGCTTTGACTCGAGAGGAATCCCGACTTTCCCCTCACACCTCAAGTATATGCCTGTCTCACCTATTGAGCCTTCAGAGGAACCCTTCATTTTCTGCCACAATTCAAGAGAACACTGATTTCCCACTCATCTCGAGATCAGGCCTGATTCCCCTGCACTGACTCACATGGACCCCGAGTATCCCCTCACAATGCGAAGGGAGGTCTTACTCTTTTGTTTCACCTCTAGTAAAAGCCCATGTCCCCCACCTGAACTTACAAGAGGCCTGACACTCCTTTAACAACTTGAGAAGAATGTGAATTTACATGTCTCAACACTAGATGAGGCCCTATTTTCCTGCAATTACTCGAGAAGTAACCAGAGCTACACTTCACAACTTCAAAGGAGACTTGACTGCCCTGAGACAACATGAAAGGTTCCCTGAGGTCCACGTTGCAACTCGAGAGGAACACCAAGCTTCCCACAGCAGCTCAACAAAAACCATGAGATTCTTCCCCTCAACATGACATGAGGACATTTTCCCCTGCAGCACCACTAGAGCAATTCGGAGTTCCCTCTCAAAACTCGAAAAGAGGCTTGACTTTATGCAACTCAAGAGGTTCCTGAGATTCCCCTCGGAACTCGAGAGGAATCTCAAGGTTCCTGCTAAAACCCAAGAAGAGCCCCGTGTTCCCCACCTCATCTCGAGATNAATCACCATGATATTCACCCCTCAATGTGCAATGATGCTGGATTCCCCTGCAGTGACTCGAGAGCAATCTCATGCCCCCTCTCACAGCTGCAAAGGAGACATGACTCCCCAGAGTCAACATGAGAGATTCCCTGAGGTCCCATCACAACTCTAGAGGAATCCCAACTTCCCACCGCAACTCGAGAAAAACAACGAGATTACATCCTGTAAGCGAGATCAGGCCCTTTACCTCTGCAGTGCCTTGAGAGCAAGCCCGAGTTCCCTCTTGAAACTCGAAAGGAGCCTTGACTCCCTTTGTGCAGCTCAAGCAGTTCCCCAAGATACTCGTCGCAACTGAAAAACAAATCTGAGTGTCCCACCACAACTTGAGAAGAGCCCCATGTTTGCTAACTCATCTCGAGATAGGGCAGATCCCCCTGCTTTGACTCGAGAGGAATCCCGACTTTCCCCTCACACCTCAAGTATATGCCTGTCTCACCTATTGAGTGTCAATAGGAACCCCGTGGTACCTGCCACAAGCTGAAACGACACTGAGTTCCCCTAAAACTCGAGATAAGGCCTGATTCCACTGCGCCAACTCAAATGGAACCCAGAAGAGCCCCTCACACATGAATGGAGGTCTGACGCACCTGTTGCACCTCTAGAGAAAGCCCAAGTTCCCCACCTCCACTCAACAAGAGGCATGAAACCGCTTTTATAACTGGAGAGGAAAACTGAGTTCTTTGCCTAAAAATGAAACAAGGCCTGACTTCTCTGTTGAAACTCGATAGGAACACCGAGATCCCTGACACAACTTGAGAGGAACACTGAGTTTCCCACCTCAACTTAAGATGAGACCCTCTTCCCCTGCAGCAGCTCAAGAGGAATCCTGAGGTGTCCCATCACAACTTGAAAGGAAGCCTGACTTCCCTAAGACAACATGAGAAGTTCCCTGACGTCCCTGTTGCAACTCGAGAGGCATCTAAATCTTCCTGCCGTATCTCAAGAAATAGCATGAGATTCACCCTTCAATGCTAGATGAGGCCCGATTCCCCTGCAGTGACTTGAGAGCAATCCGGCACTCCCCCTCGCATCTTGAAATGAGAGTTGACTTTTCTGAGGCAACTCAGAAGAGGCTTATCTCCCTTTATGAGACTCAAGAGGTTCTGAGACTTACCTGTCACCACTCTAGAAGGACTCTGAATTTCCCACCACAACTCGAGAAGAGCCCGTGTTCCCCACCACCTCTCAAGATGAGGGCCGGTTCCCTGCTTCTACTCTAGAGGAATATCGGCTTTCCCCTCCCACCTCAAGAGGAGGCCGATCTCACCTACTGAAACTTGAGAGGAACCCCACAGTTCCTGCTGCAAGTCAAAAGGACATCGAGTTCCATTTCAACTGGAGATAAGGACTGATTTCCCTGCACTGCCTCAAATGGAACCCCAAGTACATCTCACAGCATGAACGGAGGTCTGACCCTCCTGTTGTACCTCTAGGAAAAGCCCAAGTTTCCCACCTGAACTCAACAGGAGGCTTGAAACCCCTTTCACAACTTGAGAGGAAAGTGAAATTCCACGCCTTATCACAAGATGAGGCCTGGCTCCCTTGACGTAACTCGATAGGAACCCCAAGATGCCTGCCGCAACTGGAGAGGAGGCCTGAGTTTCCCACCTCAACTTGAGATGATGCCCTATTCCCCTGCAGCGACTCAAGTGGAATCCCGAGGTGCCCCTTGCAACTTGAAAGGTGGCCTGAATTCCCTGAAGTAATGCTAGAGACTCCCTGAGGTCCCCATCGCAAGTTGAGAGGAACCCCAAGCTTCCCACTGCAACTAGAGAAAAAACACGAGTTTCCCCCCTTAATGTGAAATCAGGCCCTGTCACCTGCAGCACTTCAATAGTAACTCCAAGTTCCCTCTTGAAACTAGAAATAATGCTGGAATGCCTTTATGAAACGCAGGAGGCTCCTCAAGATACTCATTGTAACTCGAGAGGAACCCCGAGTTTCTGGAGACCACTTGAGAAGAGCTCTGTGTTCCCCACCTCATCTCGAGATGAGGGCCAATTCCCCAGCTTCGACTTGAGAGGAATGCCGACTTTCCCCTCACGCCTCCAAAGTAGGCCTGTCTCACCTATGGAAACTCGAGAGAAACCTGTATTTCCTGCCACAAGTCAAATGGACACCGAATTTCCCCTTAACTGAAGTTAAGGCTTGATTCCCCTGCATTGACTCCCCTTGCACTTCAATAAGTGGCCTGTTTCACCTATTGAAACTCATGACGAACCCCACAGTTTGTGTCGCAAGTCTAAAGGACATGGAGATCCAGCTTATCTAGAAAAAAGACTACCTCCCCTGGACCGATTTGCATGGATCCCCGAGTATCCCCTCACAACACGAAGGGAGGTCTGACACACCTGTTGCACCTATAGCAAAAGACCAAGTTCCCTGACTCAACTCTACAGGGGGCCTGACACTCCCTTTACAACTCGAGACGAAACCGGTGTCCATGCTTCCAACGAGACGAAGCCTCACTCCCCTGTTCAGACTTCATATGTACCCTGAGATCTCTGACACAACTAGGGAGAAATCCTGATTTTCCCATCACAACTCTAGATTAGGCCCCTTTACTCTGCAGTCACTAGGGAGGAACACAGATGTGCCCCTCGAAAGGTGAAAGGAGGCCTGACTTTCCTGAGGCAACATGAGAGGTTCCCTGAGGTCCCCGTTGCACCTTGAGAAGAACCCCAAACTTCCGCCCAACTCGATAATCACCATGATATTCACCCCTCAATGTGCAATGATGCTGGATTCCCCTGCAGTGACTCGAGAGCAATCTCATGCCCCCTCTCACAGCTGCAAAGGAGACATGACTTCCCAGGGTCAACATGAGAGATTCCCTGAGGTCCCCATCACAACTCTAGAGGAATCCCAAGCTTCCCATCGCAACTCGAGAAAAACAATGAGATTACATCCTCTAAGCGAGATCAGGCCCTTTTCCTCTGCCGTGCCTTGAGAGCAAGCCCGAGTTCCCTCTTGAAACTCGAAAGGAGCCTTGACTCCCTTTGTGCAGCTCAAGCAGTTCCCCAAGATACTCGTCGCAACTGAAAAACAAATCTGAGTGTCCCACCACAACTTGAGAAGAGCCCCATGTTTGCTAACTCATCTCGAGATAGGGCAGATCCCCCTGCTTTGACTCGAGAGGAATCCCGACTTTCCCCTCACACCTCAAGTATATGCCTGTCTCACCTATTGAGCCTTCAGAGGAACCCTTCATTTTCTGCCACAATTCAAGAGAACACTGATTTCCCACTCATCTCGAGATCAGGCCTGATTCCCCTGCACTGACTCACATGGACCCCGAGTATCCCCTCACAATGCGAAGGGAGGTCTTACTCTTTTGTTTCACCTCTAGTAAAAGCCCATGTCCCCCACCTGAACTTACAAGAGGCCTGACACTCCTTTAACAACTTGAGAAGAATGTGAATTTACATGTCTCAACACTAGATGAGGCCCTATTTTCCTGCAATTACTCGAGAAGTAACCAGAGCTACACTTCACAACTTCAAAGGAGACTTGACTGCCCTGAGACAACATGAAAGGTTCCCTGAGGTCCACGTTGCAACTCGAGAGGAACACCAAGCTTCCCACAGCAGCTCAACAAAAACCATGAGATTCTTCCCCTCAACATGACATGAGGACATTTTCCCCTGCAGCACCACTAGAGCAATTCGGAGTTCCCTCTCAAAACTCGAAAAGAGGCTTGACTTTATGCAACTCAAGAGGTTCCTGAGATTCCCCTCGGAACTCGAGAGGAATCTCAAGGTTCCTGCTAAAACCCAAGAAGAGCCCCGTGTTCCCCACCTCATCTCGAGATGATGGCAGATTCTCCTCCTTTGATTCAAGAAGAAACCCAACTAACCCCTCACACTTCAAGAGGAGGCGTGTCTCACCTATTGAAATTCCAGAGAAACCCCTCTGTTTCTGCCACAATTCAAAAGGACACCATGTTCCCACTCAACACGAAATAGGGTCTGATTTCCCTGCACCAACTTGTATGAAACCCCGAGTATCCTAGAGAGGTCTGACTCCCTTGTTGCACGTCTAGAAAAAGCCCAAATTCCCTGCTTGAATTTGACAGAAGGCCTGACAACACTTTTACAACTCAAGAGAAAAGTGGAGTTTCATGCCTGAAACAAGATGAGTCCTGCCTCCCCTGTTGAAACATGATAGGAACCCCAAGATTCTGTCGAAACTGGAGAGTAACCCTGAGTTTCCCTCCTCAATTCGAGATGTAGCCCTATTCTCCTGCAGAGACTTGAAAGCAATCCCGTGCACACCCTCACAACTCAAAAGGAGATGTGACTTCCCTGAGGTAACACAAGAGGTTCCCTGAGGTGCCCGTCGCAACTCGAGAGGAACCCCAAGCTTCCCACTGCAACTCAAGAAAACCTAGACTTTCATGCCTCATTGTGAGATGAAGTCCTTAACTCTGAACCTACTCGAGAGCAATCCTGAGTTCCCTCTCAAAACTCAAAAGGAGAACTTGACTCTCTTTATGCAAATTAAGATGTTACCTGAGATCCCATTTACAACTTGAGAGCAATACTGAGGTTCCCTTCACAACTTGCCAAGAGCACCACGGTCCCTGCCTCATCTTGAGATTAGGGCAGATTTCCATGCCTTGTGTTGAGAGGAATCTCCACTTTCCCCTCACACTCCAAGAGTAGGCCTGTCTCATCTGTTGAAATTCCAGAGGAAATCTGCAGTTCCTGTTGCAAATCAAAAAGACCCTGAGTTGCCATTTAATTCGAAATAAGGTCTAATTCCCCTGCACCAACTTGCATGGAACCGCGAGTTGTAGGGAGCTGCGTTAGGCATTACTGACAAAATGGAGAGATGGCCCCAACTCCCTCTCCTTTTCCCACAGGCACGGATCTCGGGATGAAGGAGTTAGGCTTTATGATGACTTGTTCTTTCCTCTCCTCGGCTGAGTTGACTGAAAAGAATATTAAGGTGCTTATTGTTCTTGAGAGGAGCATGAGAAGGCACAAAGCCTTCTGCAGCTGTGCTCAGAAAATAATTCACAAAGTTAGTCATTGACATATGTTCAAGGACTTTTACAAAAGAGTGTTCCAGGGTGAGCACTTAGGCTGCAGCTTGAGGCCACGGGAGGGATTGCTATCTGAAGCCTATTTGTGAGGAGAATGTTTATGGCAAAGGAGTTTACTGAATTTAGGGCTTAGAAATAATTAAAATAGTTAGAAGTTGAAGATTTAAGGAATGATGTAATGTTAGCATATTTTACTATAGCTAAGAGAGGTTAGTAATTTTAGAGATACTATAGCTAGAAGCCTTTTTAAGAGATAGTGAGCTCAGGATGTTAGGGGCAAATGGGGTTTAAAATGATAAGAAATAAACCGAGGAATGTAGCATGAGTTACAATGTAACCACAAGTTAACTATAGGACAGATAAGAGGAAGTAGATAATAGATGGTAAAGCTGATTCTGAGAGAATCGCTGAAGCAGGAACCCTGTTTGAAGAGCAATAATGATTTATGGAGATAAATCTGAGTGAAGGGGAACTGAAAATGTCAAACCTCTGACCTAATGCTTTTGTAAAAGTATAAAAGAAAATCTTAAACTTGAAATAAATAGGCAGTCCAAGAAAACTGAGAGGCTGTCTTGTTACTCGCTGACACCATTCCTCCCTTCAGGTTGAATCCCTGACTGCTGGAGCTGGACTCTGGCAATGAGTATCCCCTGAAAACATGACGGGTGGTCTGAATCCCCTGTTGCATCTCTAGAAAAAAACCCAGGATCGCCACCTGAACTCGACAGGAGGTCTGAAACCCCTTTTAAAACTCGGGAGAAAAGTGGAGTTCAATGTTTCAACAAGAGACAAGGCCTGACTTTCCTGTTAAAACTCGATAGGACCACCAAGAACCCTGTCACAACTGGAGAGGAACACTGAGTTTCTATCCTCAACTTGAGATGAGGCCCTACTCCTCTGCAGCAACTCTAGAGGAATCCTGTGGTGTCCTGTTGCAATATGAAAAGAGGCTTTATTTCCCTGGGGCAACATGAGAAGTTCCCTGAGGTCCCTGTCACAAATCGAGAGAAACCCAAAGCTTCCTGCCACAACTCAAGAAACACCACAAGATTCACCCCTCAAGGTGTGATGAGGCCTGATTCCCCTGCAATGAATCCACAGGAATCCAGGGCTCCCTGTCACAACTCGAATGAGACTTGACTTTCTTGAGGAAACACGAGAGGTTCCCTAAGGCCCCAGTCGTAATATGAAAGGAACCCCAAGCATCCTGCCACAACTCGAGAAAATCCATGATATTCCCCCCCTCAATGGCAGATGAAGCCCCTTTCCCCTGTAGTGCCTTGAGAGCAATCCCGAATTCCTTCTTGAAACTCAAAGGGAGGCTTGACTCCCTTTGTGCAATTCAAGAGGTTCCCTGAGATACTTGTCACAACTNGGAATGATGTAATGTTAGCATATTTTACTATAGCTAAGAGAGGTTAGTAATTTTAGAGATACTATAGCTAGAAGCCTTTTTAAGAGATAGTGAGCTCAGGATGTTAGGGGCAAATGGGGTTTAAAATGATAAGAAATAAACCGAGGAATGTAGCATGAGTTACAATGTAACCACAAGTTAACTATAGGACAGATAAGAGGAAGTAGATAATAGATGGTAAAGCTGATTCTGAGAGAATCGCTGAAGCAGGAACCCTGTTTGAAGAGCAATAATGATTTATGGAGATAAATCTGAGTGAAGGGGAACTGAAAATGTCAAACCTCTGACCTAATGCTTTTGTAAAAGTATAAAAGAAAATCTTAAACTTGAAATAAATAGGCAGTCCAAGAAAACTGAGAGGCTGTCTTGTTACTCGCTGACACCATTCCTCCCTTCAGGTTGAATCCCTGACTGCTGGAGCTGGACTCTGGCAATGAGTATCCCCTGAAAACATGACGGGTGGTCTGAATCCCCTGTTGCATCTCTAGAAAAAAACCCAGGATCGCCACCTGAACTCGACAGGAGGTCTGAAACCCCTTTTAAAACTCGGGAGAAAAGTGGAGTTCAATGTTTCAACAAGAGACAAGGCCTGACTTTCCTGTTAAAACTCGATAGGACCACCAAGAACCCTGTCACAACTGGAGAGGAACACTGAGTTTCTATCCTCAACTTGAGATGAGGCCCTACTCCTCTGCAGCAACTCTAGAGGAATCCTGTGGTGTCCTGTTGCAATATGAAAAGAGGCTTTATTTCCCTGGGGCAACATGAGAAGTTCCCTGAGGTCCCTGTCACAAATCGAGAGAAACCCAAAGCTTCCTGCCACAACTCAAGAAACACCACAAGATTCACCCCTCAAGGTGTGATGAGGCCTGATTCCCCTGCAATGAATCCACAGGAATCCAGGGCTCCCTGTCACAACTCGAATGAGACTTGACTTTCTTGAGGAAACACGAGAGGTTCCCTAAGGCCCCAGTCGTAATATGAAAGGAACCCCAAGCATCCTGCCACAACTCGAGAAAATCCATGATATTCCCCCCCTCAATGGCAGATGAAGCCCCTTTCCCCTGTAGTGCCTTGAGAGCAATCCCGAATTCCTTCTTGAAACTCAAAGGGAGGCTTGACTCCCTTTGTGCAATTCAAGAGGTTCCCTGAGATACTTGTCACAACTTGAGAGGAACACCGTTTCTCACCACAACTTGAGATGTGCCCCATGTTCACCAGCTCATCTTGAGATAAGGGCTGATTCCCTTGCTTCGACTCAAGGGGAATCCCGACTTTCTTCTTGTACCTCAAGAGGAGGCCTGTCTCACCTATGGAAACTTGAGAGGAACACCACAGTCTTTGCCAAAATTTGAAAGGACACCAAGTTCTACCTCAACTCGAGATAAAAACTGATACGCCTGCACCAACTAGAATGGAACCCCGGGTAACCTCTCAAAACATGAAGTGAGGTCTGACTCCCCTACTGCACCTCTAGAAAAAGTCCAAGTTCCCAGCTTCACCTCAACATGAGGCCTGACACCGCTTTTAAAATTCCAGAGGAAAACGTAGTTACATGACTCAAAACAAGATGAGGCCTGAATCCCCTGTTGAAACTCAATAGGAACCCCGAGATCCCTGTGGAAACTGGAGAGAAACACTGAGTTTTCCACCTCTACTCTAGATGAGCCCCTATTACCTTGCAGCAACTCGAGAGGAATCCAAAGGCGCCCCTCACAAGTTGAAAGGATGCCAAACTTCCCTGATGCAATATGAGACGTCCCATGAGGTCTATGTCACAACTCGAGAAGAACTGAAAGCTTCCCGTCTGAACTCGTGAAACACCAGGAGATGCCCCTCAATGTGAGATGAGGCCCGATTACCCTGCAGTGACTTCAGAGCAATCCCATGCTCTCTCTGGAAACTCCAAAGAGGACTTGACTTCCCTGATACAACACGAGAGGTTCCCAGAGGTCTCTGTTGCAACTCGAGAGGAACCCCAAGCTTCCTGCTTCAAGTCCAGAAAAACCACGCCATTCAAATCTCAATGCGAGATGAAGCACTTTCCCCTATAATGCCTCGACAGCAATCCATAAGTTTTCCTCTTGAAACTTGAAAGAAGGCATGGCATTTGGTCCCATCACTTGATGGGAAATAGATGGGGAAACAGTGGAAACAGTGTCAGACTTTATTTTGGGGAGCTCCAAAATCACTGCTGATGGTGATTTCAGCCATGAAATTAAAAGATGCTTACTCCTTGGAAGAAAAGTTACAATGAACCTAGATAGCATATTGAAAAGCAGAGACATTACTTTGCCAACAAAGTTCTGTCTAGTCAAGGCTATGGTTTTTCCAGTGGTCATGTATGGATGTGAGAGTTGGGCTGTGAAGAAAGCTGAGCGCCAAAGAATTGATGCTTTTGAACTGTGGTGTTGGAGAAGACTCTTGAGAGTCCCTTGGACTGCAAGGAGAGCCAACCAGTCCATTCTGGGCTTTGGCATGGGGAGATCATGTACACCTGTGGCTGATTCATGTCAATGTATGGCAAAACCAATACAGTACTGTAAAACAGAATAAAGTATTTTTTAAAATAAATAAATAAAATGACGGAGATCAGCCCTGGGATTTCTTTGGAAGGAATAATGCTAAAGCTGAAACTCCAGTACTTTGGCCACCTCATGCAAAGAGCTGACTCATTGGAAAAAACTCTGATGCTGAGAAGGATTGGGGGCAGGAGGAGAAGGGGATGACAGAGGATGAGATGGCTGAATGGCATCACTGACTCGATGGATGTGAATCTGAGTGAACTCTGGGAGTTGGTGAGGGACAGGGAGGCCTGGCATGCTGCGATTCATGGGGTTGCAAAGAGTCAGACACGACTGAGCGACTGAACTGAACTGAACTAGGCAGGTGATAATAGTCATTTAGAGATGACATTTGAGCTGACATCTATATATTAACATAATATTTCATAAGGAAGAAACAAAAGGAAACATTTTTATGAAATGAGTGTGTTCTTTTACAGTGGGCTGTGTAAGGAAAAAGAGGAATTTACCAGATGAGAATTCTAATTGGCTTAAAGGACACTGCAAGACATTTCAAACATACTTTAATCATCATCTCCCATAGCTTCTGGCAGAATTTACTTCATTTTATGTGATAAAGCAAAGATTCTCAGAGCTACAGACACTCTGAGGTTCACCTTTTCTAACTCTTCCCCAGGTGTGTCAGTTTCCTCTATACTGCCATCAAATGAATGGACTCACAGACTTAGAAAACAACTTGTGGTTGCCAAAAGCTAATTATCAAAAGGGAAAGGTGGGAGGGGGAGGGGTAAATTAGGAACTTGAGATTGATATATAATACTTTATTTAAAATAGGTAGTCAACAAGAACCTACTGTATAGCACAGGTAACTCTGCCCAATATTCTGTAATAACCTAAGTGAGAAAAGAATTGGAAAAAGAATAGATATTAATTTGTGTATGTATAACTATTGAAGCTGCCCCGGTGGCTCAGTGTTAAAGAATCCTCCTGCCAATGCAGGAGACAAGAAATCTCTCAGCAGCAAAGATCCCCTGGAGGAGGAAATGGCAACCCACTCCAGTATACCTGCCTGAAAAATCCCGTGGAAGAGCAGCCTGGCAGGTTACAGACCGAAGGTCACAGAGAGTCAGACATGACTGAACTACTCTGAACACAACTACATAACTGAATCACCTTTCTGTACACCTGAAACTCACATAACATTGCAAATCAACTATAGTTCAATATAAATTAATTTTCTTTTGAAAAGTGAATTTCCAGATTCTGCTTTAATATCTTCACGACTGAGGAAAGGCGCTGCTTCTGAAGGCAGCTCACTTTCACTGAGAGGCAGCTTAAATTAGGTTATAAAAAAAAAAAAAAACTTTCACTTCCAATCCTTAGGCACAGGTCTTTCAGACCTTTGCACACAGCTGATTTCTTCCTTCCTTATTTTCTATTCCACTCAATGTTTCTCATTTTTATATGATTTAGCATCTTATGTTATTTTCTTATCTGCTTGCCCTAGATTTGTATATTTAACAATTTAGCTTTTAAGTAATAGATTCTTTCTAGAAAGCAAAAGCCCATGTGATACCCTCATGAAAAAACTACAGACCAGCAGATGAGCTGTGGATGGAGAGAAAGTAAAAAGCTGAGAACATGACTACTTGGCTTCCCCTTCGGCCTTCTTGGAAACCCTCAGGGACCTCCGTGGAAATCTAGGCTTCATGGCAGCGACAGTGTAAAACAATAGAGTAAATAACTATGCCTTTTACATGTAGCTGAAAATATTAGTGCAAATGCCCAAGGTGGTTGTCTCTTTTCCCTTAGGTGGTCTTCATAGGTGGTTCTGAGTCTGATTAGCATTCCAGTCACATTTTTGGACCCACCTCAGTGTGTCACACTGGAAGACCAGCCTTTATATGCCCTATTTTAAAATCAGTTAACTTTGAAATGGAATTTAATATATGTAAAAAATGATTTTATTGCTGTATTTTAATAAAAAGTAAATCAATCATGAATGGGTTGCCCCAATAAAATTCAGATAAACAATGAAAATTTGGCTTATGTGTATCATTATGGATACAATACAACATTTTTATTGCTACTCATAAGACTTTTTCTCCTCAAATATCTAAAATGATTTCAAGAGTTTGCAATATAGCAAAAGCAGTTCACCTGCTTTTATGATCTTCATATGTGATTAAACGAGTCAAAATACCCTCCAGATTGTCTAGCCTTATATTTAAGCAAGTGAAGTATAGATGCGGGTGGTCACCTTGATTTGTTTTGCCAATCTAATGACTTACACATCTAGAAATCATAAAAACGAGTCATCTGAATGCAGGGCTCTTTTCCGCTGCTCATTTTGATTACACAGGATAGAGCTGTACCTACTGGAGTGGCAATTTTAAATATAATATGCTTTAGGAACTTGTCAGTATGAAAATTATGTGACACTTTCTGAAACGTTAAGGGAAATTTTTGCCTTAGGCATCTTTTTTAAGGGGTAAAATCAAGCTCTTATCATGGTTTCTGCTAACAAACTTATCTCAACCAGTGGTAAATACTTAATTAAAAATTTTATTTGCATAATATTCATGCTGTATTTTGTGAGTACTATATTTAGTTAACAATTTCTACTGTGATCCATTTTTTTAAAGTTGTGTGTTCAATTAATATTCTGGAGAAAAATGTGGAATGAGTATGGACATATCTAGAGCCATCATCATTAAAGAATATATTGTATGTTTTTTCTGCTTTGTCTAAGCTACTTTTAATATGTTTTCTTTCAATGTGTTTTATAGATCAGCTATTATATTTAAAGTTTTCTGTTTTCATTGAAATGTAGGGAAGTTATCTAAATGGATGCTGTGCTGTGCTGTGCTTAGTCGCTCAGTCGTGTTCAACTCTTTGTGATCCCCATGGACTGCAGCAGGCTTCCCTGTCCTTCACGATCGCCCAGAGTTTTCTTAAACTCATGTCCATGGGTCTGTGATGCCATCCAACCATCTCATCCTCTACCGTCCCCTTCTCCTCCTGCCCTCAATATTTCCCAGCATCACGGTCTTTTCCAATGAATCAGCTCTTCCCATTAGGTGCTCAAAGTAGTGGGGCTTCAGCCTCAGTCCTTCCAATGAATATTCAGGGTTGATTTACTGTAGGAATGATTGATTCTTAAAGGAAATCAATCCTAAAGAATATTTTGTGATTGACCCTAAAGAATTATGAAACAATTCTGCATATATATATCATGTCCCACTGTCTGCATCTTGGAGAAGAAAATGCAACCCACTCCAGTATTCCTGCCTAGAAAATCCCATGGACAGAGGAGCCTGGTGGGCTGTAGTCTATGGGGTTGCAAGAGTTGGACATGACTGAGTTACTAAACCACCACCACTGTCTGCATAGTGATGCTGCTGCTGTGCATACAGTGATGATGAGAACAGATAGCCCTGTCCTCGAATTAGTGAAAGACTAGCTTTAAATCAATTAATACAAAGGAAAAGACTACTACTAATAAATACTATAGAGAAGATGAAATTGATTAAGGTGGAAAGAGAGACTGGCAGTTGCTTTCTGAGAGATAATGTTTGAGTTGAAAACTGAACAATGAGAAGAAGACAGCTACAGGCTGACCTGGGAGAGGTGAATTTTATGCATATGTTATATCAAGTTCAGAGGGGCTGATTGAAAATATATCTGGCTGTNGTTGGGCTGTGAAGAAAGCTGAGCGCCAAAGAATTGATGCTTTTGAACTGTGGTGTTGGAGAAGACTCTTGAGAGTCCCTTGGACTGCAAGGAGAGCCAACCAGTCCATTCTGGGCTTTGGCATGGGGAGATCATGTACACCTGTGGCTGATTCATGTCAATGTATGGCAAAACCAATACAGTACTGTAAAACAGAATAAAGTATTTTTTAAAATAAATAAATAAAATGACGGAGATCAGCCCTGGGATTTCTTTGGAAGGAATAATGCTAAAGCTGAAACTCCAGTACTTTGGCCACCTCATGCAAAGAGCTGACTCATTGGAAAAAACTCTGATGCTGAGAAGGATTGGGGGCAGGAGGAGAAGGGGATGACAGAGGATGAGATGGCTGAATGGCATCACTGACTCGATGGATGTGAATCTGAGTGAACTCTGGGAGTTGGTGTTGGACAGGGAGGCCTGGGGTGCTGCGATTCATGGGATCGCAAAGAGTTGGACATGACTGAGCAACTGAACTGAACTGAACTGACTCCCTCTAAGCAACACAAGATATTTCCCGAGATACCCATCACCACTAGAGGGGAACCCTGAGTTTCCAACCACAACTCGAGAGGACCCCATGGTCCCCACCTCATCTTGAGATGAGGGACAATTCCCCCACTTCAACACAAGAGGAATCCCGACTTTCCCCTTGCACCTCAAGAGGGGGTATTTTTCACCTATTGAAACTCGAGAGGAACCCCGCGATTCTGCCAAAATTCTACAGGACACTGAATTCCCACTCAAATTGAGATAAGGACTGATTTCCCTGCACTAACTCAAATGGAACCCCAAGTACCCCATCACATGAAGGGAGGTGACTCCCCTGTTGCACACAACATGAAGGGAGATGACTCCCCTGTTGCACCTCAAAAAAAGCCCAAGTTCCCTGCCTCTACTCATCAGGAGACCTGACACCCCTTTTACAACTCGAGAGGAAAACGGAGTTTCATGCCTCAAAATGAGACGAGGCCTGACTCCCCTGTTGAAACTTGATAGGAACACTGAGATCCCTGTTGAAACTGGAGAGGAACCCTGAGTTTCCCACCTTCACACAAGAAGAGGCCCTATTCACCTGCAGCAAACTGAAAGGAATTCTGAGGTGCCAATCGCAACTTGAAAAGTGGCCACTTTCCTGAGGCAACATGAGAAGTTCCCTCAGTACACTGTCGCAACTAGAAAAACACAAATCTTCCCTCTGCAACTTGAGAAAAACCAGGAGATAGCCCCCTCAATGTGAGATGAGGCCTAATTCCCTGCAGTGACTCAAAAACAATCCAGAGCTCCCCCTTGCAACTTTGCTTTCCTGAGGCAAAAAGTGAGGTTCCCTTAAGTCCTCATTACAATTCCAGAAGAACCCAGAGCTTCCTGCTGCAGCTCGAGAAATGCCACGAGATTGGCCCATCAACGCAAAATGAGGCCCTTTTTCCTGCAACGCCTTGAGAGCAATCCCGAGTCCAATAATGAAACTTGAAAGGAGGCTTACTCCCTTTATGCAACTCAAAAAGTTACCCTAAATACACGTCACAACTCAAAAGTAACCCCATGTTTACAACACCAACTCAAGAAGGGCCTGTGTTCCCAACCTCATCTCAAGATGAGGACTGATTCCCCAGCTTCGACTTGAGAGGAATCCCGACTTTCCCTTTACTCCTCAAGTGGAGGCCTGTCTCACCTATTGAAACTTGAGAGGAACCCCGCAGTTCCTGCCACAAGTCCAAAGGACACCAAGTTCCACCTCAACTCAAGATAAAAACTGATTTCCCTGCACCGATTCAAATGGAACCTGGAGTAGCCCCTCACAACACGAAAGGAGGTCTGACACATCTGTTGCACCTCTAGAAAAAGGCCAAGTTCCCCAGCTCAACTCAACAAGAGGCCTAAAATCCCATTTAAAACTCAAGAGGATAGCAGAGTTCCATGCCTCCACATGAGGTTAGGGCAGACTCCCCTGTTGAAACTCGATAGGAACCCAGAAATCTCTAATAGCAAACAGAGAGGAAACCTGAGTTTCCCTCCTCAGTTCAAGATGAGGCCTGTTCCCCTGCAGTGACTCGAGAGGAATCTCAAGGTGCCCCTTGTAACACTAAAGAGGTCTGATTTCCTTGAGGTAACATGAGAGGTTCCCTGACATCCTCATTGGAACTCCAGAGGAACCCAATGCTTCCCTCAGCAACTCGAGAGACACCATGAGATTACCCTTTCAGAGTGAGATGAGGCCCGAATCCCCTGCAGTGATTCAAGAGCAATCCTGTGCTCCCTCTCACAACCTGAAAGGAGATTTGACTTCCCTGAAGCAACACGAGAGGGTCCCTGAGGTCCCTGTCACAACTGAAGAAGAACCCCAAGCTTACCGCCACAACTTGACAAAAATCACAAAATTCCCACCTCAACTCGAGATAAGCCCCTTTACCCCTGCAGTGCTTCTAAAGCAAACTAGATTTCCCCCTCGAAACTCGAAAGGAGGCTTGAATCTCTCTATGAACCTCAAGAGACTCCCCGAGATACCCATTGCCACTCGAGAGTAACCCCGAGGTTTGCACCACAACTTGAGATGTGCCCCATGTTCACCACATCATCTTGAGATGGGGGCCGATTTCCCTATTTCAAATTGAGAGGAACCCCGTCCTTCCCCTCATACCTCAAGGGAAAGCCTGTCTCATATTGAAACCCGAGAGGAACCCCAGGCTTCCTGCCACAAGCCTAAACGTAACCGAGTTCCCACTCAGCCCCCGATAAAAACTGATTTCCCTTCACTGAATGGAACCATGAGTATCCCCTTACAATACAGGGGAAGTCTGTCTCCCTGTTGTATCTCTAGAAAAAGTCCAAGTTCCCCAGGTCAACTCGACAGGAAGCCTGACAACTCATTTACAAGTCAAGAAGAAAGTGGAGTTTCATGCCTCAACCCAAGACGAGGCCTGACTCCTCTGTTGACACTCGGTCGGAACCACGAGATCCCTGTCCCTACTGGAAAAAAACACTGAGTTTCCCGCCTTCACATGAGATGAGGCCCTATTCCCCTGCAGCTACTTAAAAGCAATCTGGAGGGCCAATGACAACTGGAAAGGAGGCCTGACTTCCCTGAGGCAACATGATATGTTCTCTGGAGACTCTCTCGCCACTAGAGAAAACAGAAAGTTTCCTGCCACAACTCGAGAAACACTACGAGATTCCTCCCTCAATGCGAGATGAGACCCGATTCCCCTGCAGTGTCTCAATAGCAATCCTGCGCTCCCCCTTGCAACACGAAAGGAGACCTGACTTCTCTGAGGCAATATGAGAGCTTCCCTGAGATCTCCGTCGGAACTCAAGAGGAACCCCAAGCTTACTGCTGCAACTCAAGAAAGTATTTCCACTCAAGGCGTAATGAGGCCCTGTTCCACTGCAGCTTCTCCTGAGGAATCTCGAGATACTTGAAAGTTCCCCTCGGAATTTGAATGGAGTCCTGACTTCCCAGAGGCAACGCACAAGGCTCCCTGAGGTACCACTGTAACTCAAGAGGAACCCCAAGAATTTCATTGCTTCTCGAGAAAAACCAGGAGATACCTCCCTCAGTGTGAGATGAGGCCCTTTCCCCCGCAACGCCTTGAGAGCAATCCTGAGTTCCGTCCCGATACTCAAAGGAGACTTGACTCCCTTTATGCAACTCAAGATGTTCCTCGAGGTTTATGTTGCCACTTGAAAGGAGTCTTACGACCACAATTCAAGAAGGGCCCTGTATTCCCCACCTCATCTGGAGACAAGGGCCAATTTCCCTGCCTCGATTCAAGAGGAATTCCGACTTTACCTGCGCACCTCAAGAGGCGGACTGTCTCACCTATCAAAACTCAAGAGGAAACCCTTGGTTCCTGCCACAAGTCAAAAGGACACCGAGGTCCCCCTCCGCTCGAGATAAGGTCTGATTCCCCAGCACCAATCGAATGGAACCCCAATATCCCCTATCAACATGAATGGAGGTCTGACTCACCTGTTGCACCTCTATAAAAAGCACAAATTCTCCACCTAAACTTGACAGGAGGCCTGACAACCCTTTATAACTCGAGAGGAAAACGGATTACCATGCCTCAACAAGAGATGAGGCCAGACTCACATGTTGAAACTCAATAGGAACCCCCAAATCCCTGTTGCAAGTACAGAGGAATCCTGAGTTTCCCTCCTCAACTTGAGATGAGGCCCTTTTCCCCTGAAGTGCCTCGAGAGCAATCCAAATTTCCCACATGAAACTTGAAAGGAGGCTTGAATCCCTTTATGATACTCAAGATGTTCCCCGAGATACCCATTGCAGTGACTTGATAGCAATCCCATGCTCCCCCTCACAAAAGGAAAGGAGATTTAACTTCCCTGAGGCAATACAATACAAGAGGTTCCCTGAGAGTCCCATGGCAACTCAAGAGGAACCCCAAGCTTACCGCCATAACTCGAGAAAAACCACGACACCCCACCCTCAAAGCGAGATGAGGCCTTTTTGCCCTGCAACACCTCGAGAGTGACAGAGTCATTTTCTAGGCAGGTTGATAAGAAGTCTAGGGGTCCCTAAGGAGAGAGGGGTCTGGATTTTCAGGAATTCCAGAAAGGACAACATTTTCTTCCCTCTACATCCCTTAGAATTATATAACAATAATGTATCTGCTTGAGGACAGTCTCTGGAAAGAACCTTTTGGATAATCCTGGTATCTTAAAATGTAAATTATGGGAGTAGATCTAGTGAGGTCTTTACAACCTCCAGACTTCTTTTGATTCACTGTAATAACTAATTGGAGTGTATATAACTCTAATGCTAACACTAGCAAGGGGATACTCCTTCTGATGCCTATGTCAGAAGCTTTCTCTATCTCCTATATACTTTATTTTTTTTGCAGCTTTTATTTATATTTTTTAAATATTTTATTCTATTTTACAGTACTGTATTGGTTTTGCCATACATTGACATGAATCAGCCACAGGTGTACACGATCTCCCCATGCCGAAGCCCCCTCCCACCTCCCTCCCCACCCCACCTCCCCGGATCATCCCGTACACCAGCCCCAAGCATCCTGTATCCTGCATTGAACATAGACTGGCACTTCATTTCCTGTATGGTAGTATACATGTTTCAGTGCCATTCTCCCAAATCACCCCACCCTCTCCCTGTCTCCCAGATGCCAAAAGTCTGTTCTATACCTCTGTGTCTCCTATATTGTCTCACTTACAGAGTCATTACTATCTTTCTAAATTCCATATATATGTGTCAGTATACTGTATTGGTGTTTTTCTTTCTGGCTTACTTCACTCTGTATAATCGGCTCCAGTTTCATCCATCTCATNTCTCCTTCTTCCCACCTTCTTCTTCTTCTTCTCACCTTCTTCTTCTTCTTTTCTTCTTCTTCTTCTTATCAACTTTTTCTTCTTATCACCTTCTTCTTCTTCTAATTTCTCTTCTCAACTACTTCTTCCTCTTCTCACCTTCTTCTGCTTCTTCTTCTTCTTCTTCTTCTTCTTCTTCTTTTTCTTCTTATTCTTCTCACCTTCTTCTTATTCTTTTCACCTTCTTCTTCTCACTTTCTTCTTCTTCTCACTTTCTTCTTCTTCTCAACTTCTTTTTCTTCTTTTCACCTTATTCTTTTTCTTCCTCTTTTTCTCACCTTCTTCTACTTCTTTCTCCTCTTTCT
>SJYW01002437.1:60440-71203 GCA_006410735.1 Raphicerus campestris
TCATAAAGTTGTGTAAAGAGGAGGGGGAGGTAGGAGACAGAGGCCACCTGGTGGAGAAAAAAGAGAGTCTGATGGAGGAGAGAGGGGTCAAGCCAGTAATCTCGCACTCATGTAAAGTTGGGTACTGAAGATTAGGTTTTTAAATGTACAAAATTGGCAACAAATACCAAAATGCAAAGATTAAAAATCCGTAGTAGAGATTGGATTTTCAAAAATAAAATATTAATGGAAAGAAGAAGGAGAGAAAAGAGGAGAAAAAGAAAAAAAAAAAGAAAAGGAAAGAAAAAAAAAAAGAAGCCACCTGTATTATCAAAAGACAATAGCCTCCACCACAAGAAGACTATATACGGTGTTTGCTTTAAAAATAGGGTGGGTTTTTTTTAAATTTTTGAAAAGTAATAATAGGTTATAAAAATAGTAAATAGGGATATAGAGGACTTAAAATTTTAAGATAGTTTAAAAAAAAGACAGAAAGGGAGAAAAAAATATTTTTATTTAAAAAAGAAAAAAATTATTAAAAAAGTCTTTTAAAAGAAAAAAAAAGAAAAAAGAAAGAAAAAAATCAGGCTTCCACATCAACCCTCCCTCCCCCACAATTTTAAAAAAAAATCATAAAAGTTGTAAAGTTATATTTGACCTTTTCTCTGGCGTTGTGATCTCTGTGGGGTCACTACCAAGGCAGTTCCCTCTGTTTGATTTCCTCTGTTTGCTGGTCTCTTCCGTGTCTGATTTCAATCTTGACACAGTGATGGCGGTGGTGGACGGGGCCTGTCCTGCGCTTCATGCACCTCCCGGGTCTAAGCCACTCAGTTTTGGCGCTCAGGAAACCCCCGAGGCGCAGATTTGGTTGGTCCTGGCTCCGTTCCCTTCCCAAGTCCGAGAAGCTAGGGAGTTGGGCGAGCACAATTGCCTCGATTTCTGGGCTTTTCATGCTGCTCAGATTTCTGGGAGTGCCACTGGGGCTCCTTCTCAGGCGGATGATGATTGTCCAGAGCGCCCCAGAAGGCTTAGTTAGTAAAGAAACCTGTTTAAATCTCTTGCGCTTCGATTACCCCCTTCCAGCCCTTATGGCTCTGTCTGCCCGACACCGGATGTGGATGGTCTGGGACCGGCTATTTCCAATCAGTCCTTTGTTCTGTGCGCGGGACTGTCGTGGTGTCTTATGTTCAAGCATTCCGCATGGTGGTTATTACCTCACAGTCTGGTGCTAGTCCAAATTAGTTCATTCTGGCCACGCATGGACCCGATTCTGGCCGCGTTATGACCCGATTCTCGCGAAAATCCCTGAAGCCTGCATTTCCCCGTGGCCTGCTTGTTAGAAAACTGCGGCTGGCGGGTCCCGGCTGGTGGGTCCCGCTCCTCCCTGCCCAACCCCCACTCGCGGTGCTGGGGGCAGGCGTTTGCACTGCCTATCCGCCGGGGGACCCGCTGCTGGATTCGCAGTCCCTTGGTTTTAATCACTCATTTTTCCTTCCTGTCATGTTGCCGTCCGTGCTTCCCAGGTTCGACATAGACATGGCTGCGAGAGTGTTTTCTAGAGGTTGGAGACCTCTCTTTTAAACAGTCTCTTCCCGAGACAGGATTCCCTTCCCGGGATGGGGCTCCCTCCCTACCTCCTTTGTCTCTTTTCTCGTCCCTTATATTTATTCCTACCTGTTTTTGAAGCCAATAATCTGCTTTGCTGGATGCCTGATGTCCTCTGCCAGCATTCAGAAGTTGTTTTGTGGAGTTTATTCAGCTTGAAATGTTCTTTTGATGAAGTAGCGAGGGAGAGAGTGTTCTCCCCATCCTATTCCTCCGCCATCTTTTCCCCCATCCTCCATTATACTTTAATAAAACTTTATGACACAAGGCTCTTAGCAATCAAGCCTCATCTCTGGCCCCAGATTGAATTCTTCTTCTCCTGAGGCCAAGAATCCCAGCGTCTTTTCATGGTTCAGCAACAGCCTTTCACCTTGGGGGCTCATCTGGGATTCTTCAGGACAAGGTAAGGAAGCTTGGAGCTCTAGTTCTTTGTTCTCCTAGCTAACATGTTTTCTGCTGTACTTTACTAACTCTATGGTGTGCTTGAGTGAATGAATGAAATATCCTATGCAAAGCAAGTGAGGAACCCCTCTCTGCAGTTCTGAGGTGACCTCATACGGCTTATGGCAGAAACCTGTCAGGGGTTAATACTGACCTGCCAGTGCCAAGAGGCACCCAATGTTTCCTTTGGGGACTGACCAGAAATGGGAAAATTATGTGGACTGAACTCTCCTTTCTTGGTCAAACTTTTTGGTCTCTTTGACCATTTCATAACTCCTCAGGACTTAGAAGTACTAACCTAATCTGTAGCATCATAAACTTTCAAGGGACTTGTGATCTATGATGTTACTGTGTACTGTTACTTAGATCCCAAACTTGGATTGGTAGTCAGAAAGCACCTAGCCTCGCTAAGCATCCAAAGTTCAGAAGCTATATGGAGCTCTAGTTCCAAGAGCCTCTCTGAGGTTAAAGGTTACTCAGATTGGAACTACAATTTTTTTTCCTTTAGTAACGCTGGCTCTTGGTGGATAAGAGGAGGCTCTTAGACTGGTGTGGTGATGCTTGTAAGGAACATTTCAGTTTTATGTTCGTACTGGTCTTATTGTGGTCAGGAATATACTCAGGGTCATGCCCAGGCCCTCAGGTTTCTCCCAGTGGTCTTAGCCTGGGAGGCATTCCAGAAGGTTACTCTGATTGCACCTCAGATGGCATCAGAGGCAAGCAAGGTTTTAAAGGTGAGGAGATGGACATTAGTTAGGGATGCCATCAGGTCTACCCCTGGTGCATCCCCACACCATCTTGGTGGTAGAACCGGGAGGGATGAGTACGACACCTATGTCAGTAAGGGACAGACTAAATCTGACCAGGAAAGAAAAGCTTTGGTGTAAAGTCTATCTACACCCCCAATTAGAGCAGGGAGGGATGCCTCCAGTAGAAAGGGGGCTCTGGTCGCTGTTTTTTCCCTCTTACAGATGGAAGCTAACAATTCCAGCCTCACTCCTTTGAACTGCAACCTGAAAAACTGGGATAGATTTGATCCCCTGGGCTTAAAGAAGACACACCTGGCCTTCCTATGTGATAGTGCATGGCCATGGTATCCATTGGAGGATGGCAAATGGTGGCCAGTTGGAGGGTCTCTTAAGTATAATACTATTTTACAATTACACGGTTCTGTAGAAAACAAAGGAAATGGGTAGAAGTAACATAGGTGTTGCCCTTTACTCTCTGCAAAATATGCCAGACTTAGGTCCTAAAGGTAAAGATTTGGGCGTGACTCCTTCAGCTCTCTCCTGTCCTCCTACTTTGCTAGATGAGATGGAGGAAAGGAGACAGATAAAGAAAAGCAAGTTTCTCCAATCTATCCTGGGGATCATGCACAGAGCAGCCAGAGAGACAGGAACAGCCACACAAGCTGTTGCCTCTTCATGAAGTACCCACCAGGAGAAATAATCAGTCTATGAGAGTTAATAAGCCTTTTTCTTATCAAGAAATACAAAAAATCAAGGAGGATCTGGGAGACTATTTAGAGGAATTGGAAAAATATATTAGAGCTTTAAAAGGTGTTACTCTGCTTTATGACATTACTTGGAAGGGCATGATGTACATCTTGGAACAAAAGCTGACTCTCGACTCAAAGACTTGAGTTTTGGAAAAAGTGGTTGCTTATGGAGATGAATGGTTTGGTAATGAACTAGTGGGGAAGAGCAAGGATGGATAACCGCCCTCCCCACTGGAAATCAGGTGGTCCCAATTACAGAACCAGACTGAGACTACAGCACAGCTAAAGGAAGATGGGAGCAGTGTCATTTTGTCAGATGTATTCTTGAAGGACTCAGGCAAGCACGTACTAAACCTTTAAACTATGGCAAAGTGGCAAACATAGGACAGGAGTAGAAGGAAGCTCCTGATAAATTCAGGGGCTCACTAGGTAGACTTAGAGAAGCCCTTTTACAGATTTACTGAGATTGATCCTGAAAGTGAAGAGGGAAAATTGATCTTAAAGGACAGATTTCTCAGTCGGCTCCAGATATATGCCGTAAGCTATTAAAACGGGCACGTGGACCAAATTAGTCTTTAGGTAATCTGTTACAACTGGCTCAGACAGTCTATCATGGTAGGGAATATGAGGAAAAGAAAGAAAGGCAGAAAAAGACAAAGGAACAGGTGGAAGCCCTCTCAATGGCTATGAGACCGTTCTTAAATAGCCTGAGAAAAATGCTCAGAGGGATCCAAGTGAAAAGGGATGGGCTTGCTATTACTGTGAAAAGGAGAGGCACCTCAAGCAAGATTGCCCTTAGGCATCTAAGCCCCCCACCCCGCCCCCCACCCCCAANAAGACAATCAGGACTGAAGGTGCCCAGGGGTCCCTACACAAGTTTCCATCCTAATTACACCTGAGGAACTTCGGGTATTAATAACTGGGGGTCCAATCCATTGATTTCGTTTTAGACAATGGGGCAACTTGCTCTGTGCTTACTGGAGCCCCTGGCCCACTTTCTTCCTGATCCACTTCCATAATGGGACTGTCTGGACAAGCCAAAAGGTATTACTTCAGTTGTTATTTAAGCTATAACTGATACACTGTGCTGTGCTATTTTCACATGTTTCTGATCATGCCAGAGTCTCCCTCACCATTTTTGGTGATGGATGGATATACTGAACAAGGTCCATGCCTCTGTTTTTATGAATATGAAGCCCTCCCTTTCTCTCCCTTTAATTGAACAAAATGTATCCTAGAGTATGGGCTGATGGAAAATCTACTGGTCGAGAACAAAATGCTGTTCCTGTAGTTGTCAGCCTCAAAGACCTGCACTTATTTCCCTATAAGAAGCAGTATCCACTGAAACCTGAGGTTAAGGAAGGGTTAAAACCCATCATCGAAATTTTAAAGGAGCAGGGACTACTAATTCCCTGTAACAGTCAATGCAACACTCCTATTTTGGGGTATAAAGAAATCAAATGGTAAATGGAGACTAGTTCAAGATTTACAAATAATAAATGAGGCTGATGCCGAAGTCCAACTCCAGCAGCCAAGGATTCAACCTGAAAAGGTGAACGGTGCCAGCGAATGAGACAGCCTCTCAATTTTCTTTTGGACTGCCTGTTTATTCCAAGTTTAAGATTCTCTTTTATACTTTTACAAAAACATTACTCCAGAGGTTTGACATTTTCAGTTCCCCCTCTCCCAGTTTTATTATCTCCATAAATCATTATTGCTCTTCAAACAGAGTTCCTGCTTCAATGATTCTCTAGGAATCAGCCTTATCATCTATTATCTACCTCTTCTAATGTGTCCTATAGTTAATGTGATTACATTGTAACTCATGCTACATTCCTCAGTTTACTACTTATCTTCCTAAGTTCTGTTTGCCCCTAACATCCTGAGCTCAGTGTCTCTTAAAAAGGCTTCCAGCTATAGTGTTTCTAAAAATTCCTGACTTCTATAAGCTATAGTAAAATATGCCAACTTTACAACATTCCTTAATGCCTGGAGCCAGGGTGAGGAACTCCACCCATGGCGAAGGTCATGAGGAAGGAGGCTTGGCATATGCAAAGGCATGATCAAGCCTCAAGAAATCCCCTGTTCCCAAGCATCTACCCCAAAACCAGAGTCTGTTTTATGTTCTCACCTACATCTCTGACTTTACAGGGGGCTCTCCCCCATAACCATTTCTCTTGGAGAAGGAGTAAATGTGCAGCTCCAAGGCAATAAAAATTCCTGGGTGTGACAAGAGTGTTTCAACTTATGAACTCCTCT
The DNA here is from genome assembly GCA_006410735.1 of Raphicerus campestris. Taxonomy (NCBI): domain Eukaryota; kingdom Metazoa; phylum Chordata; class Mammalia; order Artiodactyla; family Bovidae; genus Raphicerus; species Raphicerus campestris. The sequence continues at coordinate 66,223 of SJYW01002437.1, forward strand.
GAAGGTTATCTAGCCCATCTATATAGATTCATCCAGCCACATGTGATTGCTTACAGCATCCCAACCGTGAAGAGGCAGGAGATGTTTTAGACTTACTAAAGGCAAATTCTTTCGGGAAGTTAGAAATTATTGGTATAGTGTGTTGGTTAGGAATTATATTGGTGAAGGGTTTTTTATTTGTTTTTCATTTTGTGCCAATAATGACTGCTAATTCCCTGCACTGGGTGGGACAAGGGTGTCTCAGGTCAAACCTCTCTGCTGGCAATCTAGCTTGTGTGACAGGATTATCCATACTCCTGCCACTAAGCACATGATCATTTACTACCTCTCAACCATAAACAACACAGAGAGTTTTGGAGTATTTTGAGAGTCTTAATTAGCATAGGGCTTTTCTTTGAGTCAAAGATTGCAGCCAGGCCTCCATATCCTTAGGCACCTGGGAATATATTAATCAATGCATTTGGAATATAGAAAAGGAAATATAGTAGTTTTTAAGGTTAGCAATACTAGACTTTTTGAGTTAATGAATTTTCTATTTTGTAATAGATCACTGTACTTTGTTATAAATCACTGTGTCCTTGCTATGTAAAAATGTAACTTTATCACTATCTTAAGACTAAATAGATTTTAAGGGGAACATTGGTAAAGGGTTTTTATTTGTTGGGCTGATGTTTGCTCCTAAATCTCCATATTCCTTGCCTTTATAATAAATATAACTAGCATATAAGATGGAGAAGGAAATGGCAACCCACTCCAGTGTTTTTGCCTGGAGAATCCCAGGGATGGGGGAGCTTGGTGGACTGCAGTCTATGGGGTCACACAGAGTCAGACATGACTGAAGTGACTTAGCAGCAGCAGCAGCATATAGGAGAAATAAGTATTAACCTTTAAGATTGATCATGTTAACCTTGGGTTAAATAAATTCCTTCTTGATTGTAACTCACTACACCCTCACCCCATAGGAATGCAACTTTATTTGGAGGATGGTGCCTGGTTTAAGAAAAAACACCCTTGGAAAAAAATAAGTTTTTTGGTTATCAGAAATAAAGGGTCGTAAAATGTCAGCAGGCCTCATGGCCAGAAGATGATGTAAAACCACTAAGACCTTTTTTTTATGTGAAGCACCTGATTTTGATAAAGGTCAGGACTGCTGATCCCCATGTGACTCTGTATTCATCCCTATGTGTAACAAAAGGTATATAAGTAAGCCCAAAAATAAAGAAATCAGATCAGTTTCCGGAAAGACTGATTCCCTCATGTTGTTCTTTCTTGCTCCCCATTTTTCTGGCTGAATTCCCATCTGGACCGTGGGTACCCTCCAAGTCTACTTACCTGTCCCGGCTTTCAAAGCCCATGCTAAAAGGAGCCCAAGGAGGGGCACCTTCCGATATTCAAGTGGTGCCGGTGGTCCAACGTAGATAGTGCCAAATTCCTTGTCTTGGAATTTTATTGGTATCCCACGTAAACCAAGTTATTCAGCATCTTTTTCTCTCCTACTATTTTTTGTCCGAATTCCCAACTGGTGCAGGGGTACCCACCAAGCCTGCTGATTTTGCCTGGGCTTCTAAGATCAGACCAGGGGGTCCTCAGTGCCTCCTCTCCTTGGGGAGAATGGGANCTATTACAAAATAGATTTTAAGGGGAACATTGGTAAAGGGTTTTTATTTGTTGGGCTGATGTTTGCTCCTAAATCTCCATATTCCTTGCCTTTATAATAAATATAACTAGCATATAAGATGGAGAAGGAAATGGCAACCCACTCCAGTGTTTTTGCCTGGAGAATCCCAGGGATGGGGGAGCTTGGTGGACTGCAGTCTATGGGGTCACACAGAGTCAGACATGACTGAAGTGACTTAGCAGCAGCAGCAGCATATAGGAGAAATAAGTATTAACCTTTAAGATTGATCATGTTAACCTTGGGTTAAATAAATTCCTTCTTGATTGTAACTCACTACACCCTCACCCCATAGGAATGCAACTTTATTTGGAGGATGGTGCCTGGTTTAAGAAAAAACACCCTTGGAAAAAAATAAGTTTTTTGGTTATCAGAAATAAAGGGTCGTAAAATGTCAGCAGGCCTCATGGCCAGAAGATGATGTAAAACCACTAAGACCTTTTTTTTATGTGAAGCACCTGATTTTGATAAAGGTCAGGACTGCTGATCCCCATGTGACTCTGTATTCATCCCTATGTGTAACAAAAGGTATATAAGTAAGCCCAAAAATAAAGAAATCAGATCAGTTTCCGGAAAGACTGATTCCCTCATGTTGTTCTTTCTTGCTCCCCATTTTTCTGGCTGAATTCCCATCTGGACCGTGGGTACCCTCCAAGTCTACTTACCTGTCCCGGCTTTCAAAGCCCATGCTAAAAGGAGCCCAAGGAGGGGCACCTTCCGATATTCAAGTGGTGCCGGTGGTCCAACGTAGATAGTGCCAAATTCCTTGTCTTGGAATTTTATTGGTATCCCACGTAAACCAAGTTATTCAGCATCTTTTTCTCTCCTACTATTTTTTGTCCGAATTCCCAACTGGTGCAGGGGTACCCACCAAGCCTGCTGATTTTGCCTGGGCTTCTAAGATCAGACCAGGGGGTCCTCAGTGCCTCCTCTCCTTGGGGAGAATGGGAAGACGCCTGCGGCCTACGTAGGTGGTGATTGGTATTCCATGTAAACCAAGTTATTCAGTCTCTTTTTCTCTGCTAATTTTCCAATCCCTCTCTATCTGTAATTAATTAAGTTTTTTCCAAGGACGCCGAATCCGTCCCTACCTTTGAATCACCCTGGATCCACCGGAGCTGGACCCCGGCACCTTAAATCTTTAACTTTTAACTATTTTATTTATTTCTAAGCCCAAAATTCAGTAAACTCCTTTGCCATAAACATTCTCCTCACAAATAGTCTTCAGATAGCAATCCCTCCCATGGCCTCAAGCTACCGCCTATGTGCTCATCCTGAAACACTCTTTTGTAAAAGTCCTTGAACAAATGTCAATGATTAACTTTATGAATTATTTTCTGAGCAATGCTACAGAAGACTTTGTGCCTTCTCATGCTTCTCTCAAGAACAATAAACATTTTAACATTTATTTTCAGTCAACTCAGCCAAGGAGAGGAAAAGGCAAGTCAGAATTACAAGGCCTAACTCCTTCATCCCAGGTTCTGTGCCTGCGGAATGAGGAGACAGGGTTGGGGACCATGCCTCCATTTTGTCAGTAATCCCTAATGCAGCTGTAGTTCTTTACACCCTGTGGTGCCTAATCCCTAATTTCTATTGTCTGAAATTCCTGAACAAGCCAAATATTTCTCGGTAATTGATTTAAAGGATGCCTTCTATTCAGTTGCTTTGGCGGAGGAAAGTCAATTTTTATTTGCCTTTGAGGACCCTATGCAGACAGCTTCTCAGTTAACCTGGACAGTTTTGCCCCAGGGATTTCGTGACAGTGCACAAAGTTTGTCACAGGATCTACAAAACTTTAATAGCTCTGAAGCAGTGGTGTTACAATACGTAGATGATATTTTGCTCTATACTGAGACAGAGGAAGCTTGTTCAGGAGCTTCAGAAGACTTCTTAAACCTTCTGTCAGGCTGCAGATACAAGACATCAAGAGAAAAGGATCAGCTTTGTCAACAATCTGTTAGATATCTGGGCCTAATTTCAGAAGGGACTAGGGCCATAGGCTCTGAGAGAATTAAACCTATACTAAATCATCCTCTACCTATGACTTTGAGACAATTGAGAGGATTTGGGGGAATTACAGGCTACTGTCACATTTGGATTCTGGATTATGGGAAACTTGCCCAGCTTTTATATAAACTTAGAGCTGAAACTCAGCAGGCCCAACCCGACAAATTGGTTTGGTCTCCATATACTCAAAAGGCTTTTAAGGTTCTTCAGACTGCTCTCCTGCAAGCTCCAGCTCTGAGCTTGCCCACAGGGTCAGAATTTAATTTGTCACTGAAAGAAAAGATATGGCCTTGAGAGTTTTGACACAACCCTGAGGGCTTCACCAGCAACTTATTGCTTATCTAAGCAGAGAATTAGATGTAATTTCACGTGGGTGGCCCCACTGCCTAAGAGTAATTGTGGCAGCAGCCTTATTAGCACCTGAAGCTTTAAAAATAATTAATGACAGGGGGTGGAAAAAGATGGCGGAGGATTAGGATGGGGAGAACACTCCCTCCCTTACTACTTCATCAAAAGAACATTTCAAGCTGAATAAACTCCACAAAACAACTTCTGAATGCTGGCAGAGGACATCAGGCATCCAGCAAAGCAGATCATCGGCTACAAAAACAGGTAGGAACAAATCTGAGGGACGAGAAAAAAGACAAAGGAGGTAGGGAGGGAGCCCCGTCCCGGGAAGGGAATCCTGTCCCGGGAAGAGACTGTTAAGAAGAGAGAGCTCCAATCTCCAGGAAACTCTCACACAGCCGTGTCTAGGTCGAACCTGGGAAGCACGGATGGCAACATGACAGGAAGGAAAAATGGGTGATTAAAACCAAGGGAATACGAATCCAGCAGCGGGTCTCCCGGCGGAGAGGCAGCGCAAGCGCCTGCCCCCGGCACCGGCGAGCGGGGGCTGGGCAGGGAGGAGCGCGACCCGGGAGCCGCAGATTTCTGGCAGGTGGGCCGCGGGGAAAAGCAGACTTCAGGGATTTTCGAGAGAATCGGGTCGTAACGCGGCCAGAATCGGGTCCATGCGTGGCCAGGGCAGTCTGGCATGGACTGGCNCGACCCGGGAGCCGCAGATTTCTGGCAGGTGGGCCGCGGGGAAAAGCAGACTTCAGGGATTTTCGAGAGAATCGGGTCGTAACGCGGCCAGAATCGGGTCCATGCGTGGCCAGGGCAGTCTGGCATGGACTGGCACCAGACTGGGAGATAATAACCACCACGCGGGACGCTCGCGACAGTCCCGCGCACAGAACAAAGGACTGATTGGAAATAGCCGGTCGGTCGCAGACCATCTGCGACCATCCCCCTCTG
>SJYW01002438.1:10508-20554 GCA_006410735.1 Raphicerus campestris
GCAGCACTGTTTATAATAGCCAGGACATGGAAGCAACCTAGATGTCCATCAGCAGACGAATGGATAAGAAAGCTGTGGTACATAGGAGTATTACTCAGCTATTAAAAAGAATACATTTGAATCATTTCTAATGAGGTGATGAAACTGGAACTGATTATACAGAGTGAAGTAAGCCAGAAAGAAAAACACCAACACAGTGTACTAATACATATATATGGAATTTAGAAAGATGATAACAATAACCCTGTATGTGAGACAGCAAAAGAGACACAGATGTATAGAATAGTCTTTTGGACTCTGTGGGAGAGGACGAGGGTGGGATAATTTGGGAGAATGACATTGAAACATGTATAATATCACATATGAAATGAATAGCCAGTCCAGGTTCGCTGCATGATACTGGATGCTTGAGGCTGGTGCACTGGGACTACCCAGAGGGATGGATTGGGGAGGGAGAAGGTAGGGGGTTTCAGGATGGGGAACACTTGTATACCTGTGGTGGATTCATGTTGATGTATGGCAAAACCAATACAATATAGTAAAGTAATTAACCTCCAATTAAAATAAATAAATTTATATTAAACACACACACACACACACACATAAAGAAGTTCAAGGGGCATGCAGTGCCATTTCATATCTTAAAGAATGTGCTGGGTTGTAATGTTTTCAGTAAAAGATAAGATTTTTCTTTGTGGTTGCAAAATCCAACCAAGTGGATTCAACAATATAGATATCAGAAAAGATGGCATAGGGAAAGTAATTCAGAAAAGTGGTTATTAACATAGAAAGGCAATCTGGGCATTTCTGGGGAAAAAATGTAGGCATTTTGATGCATTCTGTTTTGACTTTACAGGGTAAGCCACACTTAGTCAAGTTTGGATTACTGTTTATTTGCATTCTAAATTTTTCATAAACAGAATAATATTTTAATATGTCAATGTAATGTTTTCTATAATTCTTTATAATTTTGTGATATGTATTGATTTACATGTTTTAAGCTATATTGTTTGAATTCCAAAATTCATATCCATTTAATTTCATTGTATGTCCATTATGAAAGGAAGCAAATATTTAAAACTCTGGACTCCAATCTCTCCACCTCCAAGAACCAGAGGAAATTTTCTTCATCTCTGTGTATCTCAGGTCTCATGCGTATACAATGGGCAAAAAACCAAACTTTTTAACAAGTGAAGAAGGAAGAAAATGCATAGCACAATTCTTGTATTGTTTAAGCACAATATAGAATTTAGCAATTATTAATATTGTTGTTGTTAATATTATTATGATGGCAAACATTAGGTCAGGGTAAGCCTTAACAATCTTGTTTCAGAGAACATTTTCTCCTGAAAAAAGTAAACACTGTTGAAACAAATGAAGTCAAAATACTGGTAGGAGACCTATTTGACTCCTGCTGACTGCCTTACATGAAAAACCTGATTAACTGAACTGTGTGCAGACAACACTCAAGTCATTTCTGTGAAAAGACTCAATGAGTCGTATTTAGTTCACAGGCTACCTGAAGTTCTAATTTTATGACTATGAACTACTTGAAACCACTCTTTCAATTATGCAGACATTTGCATTCCCCAGAAGAGTGATATTCTTGACATTCTCTACCCTTTACTTGTGTTCTGGAGGGTGACCAACTATTGATCCAGGAGCCCTCAAATAAGAGATTTCAAATCCAACCTTTCATATGAGGAGTGTTAAAATGGCTAAAATTGCCTTTTTATTCAGAGCCTTAAAAACTGTGACATGAGAATTTGTGTGATGAACATAATTTAACACTGCATATTTCATATGAATAAAACAGTAAGCTCTAGGTCAACATTGAAGAGCTTCATCTTATATGTACTTCTCATATGATGCTTTGAGGGGAGATGGAGAAAAAGTCCATGATGGTATACAATGGGAAAGAGAGAGAGTGAGAGAGGACTGTGGAAAGGGAAGAAAGGAAAAAGAGAAAGAAAAAAAAAAAGCTTGAGTGGGCTGATATGATGAAACATTCATTACTTTGTGGGAAAGAAGCCAAAGTGATTTATACTTCAATACTCCGTGCTGAAATCAAAGAGAATGGAACAGAAATGCCAGTGTAACTACATGGAGAGTTCTATGGAAAATAGTACCGCTAAGGAATATTTTGATTGAGACACATAATGGCAATTTAAATGGACTAATTATGAATTAAGGTACTAAAATGAATGTGATTTCACTTCTGAGGCAACAGCTGAATTTTTATATCTAAATGCAATATTTGGCTACTCATCATAGTATGATTGGGACAAGATAACTTTATTGTGTAAGTGATTTTGTGCCAACAATGTGAAAACTGAATGTCAAGGAAAACTGAATTTCAGAGCCTGCTCATATGCAAAATGGAACATTCATGATATTGGTTAGACTCTCTTGTCTTTTCAGCATTTATGAACAAATCTCATGAAAACTAACAGTTTTTTATGTTTTTCTAAAAATACTGTTATTAGACAATACTATTCTCACAAAAGTAAATATATCAGTCTTGATGACATGCATTTAATGATGATGTTCAAATTTAGATTTCTTTATCAGGAAGGCTCAAGGAAAAGTTGTGAAAATAAACAAAATCTAGAATAATAACTAAAATTGAAGTTCTTAAAATTTGTTTTAAAATCTCTTGATAACACTTACTTTTGTATAATTTGTCTTTAAGATAAACATATATGGAAATTAACATTATATATACATATAATAAATATACATAAATATATATAATAATAATAAATATATGTCAGTTCAGATCAGTTCAGTCCCTCAGTCATGTCCAACTCTTTATGACCCCATGAACCACAGAATGCCAGGCCTCCCTGTCCATCACCAACTCTCGGATTTTACCCAAATCCATGCCACCCAAACATCTCATCCTCTGTTGTCCCTTTCTCCTCCTGCCTTCAATCCTTCCCAGTATCAGGGTTTTTTCCAGTGAGTCAGCTCTTTGCATCAGGTGGCCAAATTATTGGAATTTCAGTTTCAACATTAGTCCTTCCAATGACCACTCAGGACTGATCTCCTTTAAGATGGACTGGTTGTATGTATATATATATATATATATATAGTCATAAACTTTGTCATTTTATTATTATATCTTCATATACCCTTTGTGGATATACATTTCTTTTGAATTACAGAAAGCCCCAAATCAGAGTGAGACCATATCAAATTTTATATAATTATCTCATTACACTATTGAGGGAACTGAATCATAGATTGTGGAATCATAGATTGTGGAATCATTCACCAAAATAAATACAACAAAAGCACTGTAAGTTGATTTAGAATACTAACTTGAATATACTGTAGCCACTGATTTTAATATAGCTAATTTTAATTTGTGTGAGTTCATGTAAAAAATAAATTCACAAAATTATATTTTAATAAAGGGAAAATAAAATCAGTGTTCTAATAAGGGTAACATTTAACAAAAATGATACCTTTATTGGAACCTTCTTAATAATGTTTTGACAACTTTATATAATCTAGTTATTTAAGCATTTGTAAATATATATCTCTTTTAAATCAAAAAATGAAAATAAATTTTTATAGAGTTTAAATTTATGTTTTCATGTGAAATTAGGAATTCTATTGAGTATATAACATTACATCAGTTCACTTCAGTTCCATTTCTCAGTTGTGTCCTACGCTTTGCAACCCCATGGACTGCAGCATGCCAGGCCTCCCTGTCTATCAACAACTCCCAGAGTTTACTCAAACTCATGTCCATTGAGTCAGCAATGCCATCCAACCATCTCATCCTCTGTTGTCCCCTTCTCCTCTCACCTTCAGTCTTTCCCAGGATCAGGGTCCTTTCAAGTGAGTCAGCTCTTTGCATCAGGTGGCCAAAGTATTAGAGCTTCAGCTTCAGAATCAGTCCTTACAATGAATATTCAAGACTGATTTCCTTTAGGATAGACTGATTGGATCCCTTTGCAGTCCAAGGGAACCTCAAGAGTCTTTTCCAACACCACAGGTCAAAACCATCAGTTTTTCGGTGCTCAGCTTTCTTTATAGTCCAATTCTCACATCCATACATGACTACTGGAAAAACCATAGCTTTGACTAGACAGATCTTTGACAGCAAAGTAATGTCTCTGCTTTTTAATATGCTGTCTTGGTTGGTCATAACTCTTCTTCCAGGAAGAAACTGTCTTTTAATTTCATGGCTTCAGTCACCATCTGCAATGATTTTGGAGCTCCCTCTCCCCCACCAAAAGAAGAAAAGATTCAATTGCTTCCCCATCTACTTGCCATGAGGTGATGAGACCAGATGCCATTGTCTTAGTTTTCTGAATGTTGAGCTTTAAGCCAGCTTGTTCACTCTTCTTCACTTTCATCGAGAGGCTCTTTAGTTCTTCACTTTGTGCCATAAGATGGTGTCCTCTGCATATCTAAAGTTACTGATATTTCTCCCTGAAGTCTTGATTCCAGTTTGTGCTTCTTCCAGCCCAGCATTTCTCATAATGTACTCTGCATATAAGTTTAATAAGCACAGAGACAATATACAGCCTTGGCGTACTCCATTCCTGATTTGGAACCAGTCTATTTAACGTCCAGTTCTAACTGTTGCTTCCTGACCTGCATACAGATTTCTCAAGAGGTAGATCAGGTGGTCTGGTATTCCCAGTTTTTTTAAGGATTTTCCACAGTTTGTTATGATCCACACAGTAAAATGCTTTGGTGTAATCAATAAAACAGAAGTAGATTTTTTTTTTTCCTGGAAATCTCTTGCTTTCTCAATGATCCAAAGGATGTTGGCAATTTGATCTCTGATTCCTCTGTATTTTCTGAATCCAGCTTGAACATCTGAAAGTTCACAGTTCATGTACTGTTGAAGTCTGGCTTGGAAAATTTTGCGCCTTATTTTGCTAGTGTGTGAGATGAGTGCAATTGTGCAGTAGTTGTGAGCATTCTTTGGCAATGCTTTTCTTTGGGATTCGATAACACTGCATTCAGTTAAGTTCAGTTAAGTTCAGTCGCTCAGTCGTGTCCGACTCTTTGCAACCCCATGAATCACAGCATGCCAGTCCTCACTGTCCATCACCAACTCCTGGAGTTCACTCAAAATCATGTTCATCGAGTCAGTGATGCCATCCAAACATCTCATCCTCTGTCATCCTCTTCTCCTCCTGCCTCCGATCCCTCCCAGCATCAGAGTCTTTTCCAATGAATCAACTCTTCGCATGAGGTGGCCAAAGTACTGGAGTTTCAGCTTCAGCATCATTCCTTCCAAAGAAATCCCAGGGCTGGTCTCCTTCAGAATGGACTGGTTGGATCTCCTTGCAGTCCAAGGGAGTCTCAAGAGTCTTCTCCAACACCACAGTTCAAAAGCATTAATTATTCGGCGCTCAGCCTTCTTCACAGTCCAACTCTCACATCCATACATGACCACAGGAAAAACCATAGCCTTGACTAGAGGGACCTTAGTCAGCAAAGTAATGTCTCTGCTTTTGAATATGCTATTTAGGTTGGTCATAACTTTACTTCCAAGGAGTAAATGTCTTTTAATTTCATGGGTACAATCACCATCTGCAGTAATTTTGGAGCCCCCAAAAATAAAGTCTGACACTGTTTCCACTGTTTCCCCATCTATTTCCCATGAAGTGATGGGACCACATGCATAGTTAACTCCAAATATATATCAGGTGGCATAATTTCATAGGAATAAACCTAGTTACAATGTAATATTTTCTATGAAAATAATAAATGCATTTAAATATTCACAGCTTTTGGGAACTTATTGATTTGACCATTTTAAAAATAATTTGTTAAAAACTAAGCCAACAAAAAGTCAAGAGTGCTTTATACACAAATTAACAAGCAGTATTAGAGTTAGTGTTATTTGCTCAGTCATGTCCAACTCTTTGTGACCAGATCAACTGTAGGCCTCAGGCTTCTCTCTCCATGGGATTTTCCAGGCAAGAATATTGGAGTGAATTAGCCACTCCCTTCTCCAGGGAAGGGATCTTCCTATTTAAGATAGAGAACCAGGGTGTCCTGCATTTCAGGCAGATTTTTTACTGTCTAAGCCACTAGGGAAGCCCCCCACTGAAATTATTCATTTGGCTGTGCTGGGTCTTAGTTGCACATGTGGGATCTAATTGCCTGACCAGGGCTCAAACGAGTCCCCTGCATTGGAAGTGCAGGATCTTAGCCACTGTACCACCAGGGAAGTTCCAATATAATAATAAGTACATTTAAAAGAATTGTTCTTACTGCTGTCTGTGTAGATTATCATGAAGACTAAATATGTATTCTGAATCTAAATACCATGAAATATTTAGATGTGAATAAAATAAAAATTATTCCAATAAAAGAAGAGTTAATAATACCTTGGAGTATCTTTTCCTTAAAAAATGGCCTAAAAAATATTAAGAAAACAAGGTTGGATGGGAGAATTTTCATCCATTAATAGGATGGTTAAAGAAAGAGTCCAAATGTATGAGCAGTCAGTTCTGATTAGTGAATATGTCATGGTGCTTTTAAAGTTTTACTCTATTACTTTCTAAATGTACACTCTGAAGCACGTCCCTAGTTAATTAATTATTTTAAAAAGTTTTAACATTCTGAACTCTATTTTGAATTCTACCCTCGAAATTCCCCTAAGATACTGAATAATAAAATATAGTCATAAAAATGGAAATCTTTGGAATCAAAAGACTCTGCTTTAGAAGCTGAAACTCATTCTTTAACATGATCACACAGGATTAAAAAAAGCTTTCTGCCCTTCATATCTGATGGAAATCTGTTGTTTTTATTGTTCTAATACTTTGCTTGAATCAGTTCAGTTCAGTTCAGTCACTCAGTCGTGTCTGACTCTTTGTGACCCCATTAATTGCAGCACTCCAGGCCTCTCTGTCCATCACCAACTCCCGGAGCTCACTCAGATTCACGTCCATCGGTCCATCGAGTCAGTGATGCCATCCAGCCATCTCATCCTCTGTCGTCCCCTTTTCCTCCTACCCCCAATCCGTCCCAACATCAAAGTCTTTTCCAATGAGTCAACTCTTCGCATGAGGTGGCCAAAGTACTGGCGTTTCAGCTTTAGCATCATTCCTTTCAAAAAAATCCCAGGGCTGATCTCCTTCAGAATGGACTGGATGGATCTCCTTTCAGTCCAAGGAACTCTGAAGAGTCTTCTCCAACACCACAGCTCAAAAGCATCAATTCTTCAGTGCTCACCCTTCGCAGTCCAACTCTCACATCCATATATTACTACCAGAAAAATCATAGCCTTGACTAGATGGACCTTAGTTGGCAAAGTAATGTCTCTGCTTGAACAGTGCTTACTTTAATACCCTTTCCCTGACTACTTTTTTTTTTTTCTGCTGATAGATCAAAAATATTTCATCATACTCTCTGCTGAGCTACAATGAACCTTATTCATGACACCAGTGGTGCATTTTATGCCATTATAGCCATTTGTATCCATAGCTGCACATTTGATTAGCATACAGTTTATAAAGAGTAATAATTATATTTAACACCATATCTTGTCTCTTTGGTGTAATACCGTGTACAAATTAATGCTTCAGGAGAGATCTGTGAGTTAATTTGAAACCTAGATAAATGCCATGAATTTTTGCCCATGACCTCACTTCATAAAAAAGTAAACCAAAATGAAAGAAAAAAGCAAAAATAGACATGTATTTTCCGGTGTGAACTGTGTCCTCTGAAGTTCTTAAGTCCCAATTACCAATATCTCAAAATATGACTATATTTTGGAGATAGTTTCTTAAATAGATAATTAAGGTTAAACAAGGTCATTATACCCAAAGTGTAACTGGTATCTAAATGAGAAGATGAAATGAGGACACAAAACCACATGTAGGAAAACTCTATAAAGACACATAGAGAAGACAGCTATCTGCCATGCAGGAACAAGATCTCAGAAGGAATTGACCCTGTTGAAAACTTGACCTTAAACTTCTAACTCCCAGAACTGTGAGAAAATAAATTTCTATTGTATAAGCCACTGTGGTATTTTATTATCACAGTCCTAACAAACTAACACAGATTTTGTTATAGATAATTGGGGTGCTGCGGTAACAGATTGTTGTTGTTCAGTTGCTAAGTCATATTGGACTCTGCAATCCCATGAACTGCAGCATGCCAGACTTCTCTGTCTGTCACTCTCTCCTGAGTTTTTCAGACTCATATCCATAAGTTAGTAATGCTACGCAACCGTCTTATCCTAGTGGAAGTGGTTTTAGAATTGGTTAATGGGTAAAGTTTGGATGAATTGTAAGGTTCAAGTTAGAAAATGCCTTCAGTTCAGTTCTGTTCAGTTCAGTTCAGTCACTCAGTATCCGACTCTTTGAGACCCCATGAATCACAGCACATCAAGCCTCTTTGTTCATCACCAACTATAAGAGTCGACCCAAACTCATTTGCATGGAGTCGGTGATGCCATCCAGCCATCTCATCCTCTGTCTTCCCCTTCTTCTCCTGCCCCCAATCCCTCCCAGCATCAGAGTCTTTTCCAATGGGTCAACTCTTCGCATGAGGTGGCAAAAGTATTGGGGTTTCAGCCTCAGCATCAGCCCTTCCAATGAACACCAGGGACTGATCTCCTTTAGGATGGACTGGTTGGATCTCCTTGCAGTCTAAGGGACTCTCAAAGGTCTTCTCCAGCACCACATTTCAAAAGCATCAATTCACGGCACTCAGCTTTCTTCACAGTCCAACTCTCATGTCCATACATGACCACAGGAAAAACCAGAGCCTTGACTAGGTGGACATTTGATGGCAAAGTAATGTCTCAGCTTTTCAAAATGCTATCTAAGTTGGTCATAACTGTCCTTCCAAGGAGTAAGCATCTTCTAATTTCATGGCTGCAGTCACCATCTGCAGTAATTTGGGAGCCCAAAATAATGAAGTCTGACACTGTTTCCACTGTTTCCCTATTTCCTATGAAGTGATGGGACCAGATACCATGATCTGTTTTCTGAATGTTGAGCTTTATGACAACTTTTTCACTCTCCTCTTTCACTTTCATCAAGAAGCGTTTTAGTTCCTCTTCACTTTCTGCCATAAGGGTGGTGTCATTTGCATATATGAGGTTATTGATATTTCCTCCAGAAATCTTGATTCCAGCTTGTACTTCCAGCTCAGTGTTTCTCATGATGTACTCTAAATATAAGTTAAATAAGCAGGGTGACAATATANTTGCATATATGAGGTTATTGATATTTCCTCCAGAAATCTTGATTCCAGCTTGTACTTCCAGCTCAGTGTTTCTCATGATGTACTCTAAATATAAGTTAAATAAGCAGGGTGACAATATACAGCCTTGACGTACTCTTTTTCCTATTTGGAACTAGTCTGATGTTCCATGTCTAGTTCTGACTGTTGCTTCCTGACCTGCATATAAGTTTCTCAAGACATAGGTCAAGTGGTCTGGTATTCCAATCTCTTTCACAATTTTCCACAGTTTATTTCTATCGACACAGTTAAGGGCATTGGCATAGTCAATAAGGAGATATAAGTGTTTTTCAGGAACTCTCTTGCTTTTTCCATGATCCAGTGTATGTTGGCAATTTGATCTCTGGTACCTCTCCCTTTCCTAAAACCAGTTTCAACATCTAGAACTTCATGGTTCACGTATTGCTGAAGCCTGGCTTGGAGAACTCTGAGCATTACTTTACTAGACTGTGAGATGAGTGCAATGTGTGATAGTTTGAGCATTCTTTGGCATTGCCTTTCTTTGGGATTGGAATGAAAACTGATCTTTTCCAGTCCTGGGTCACTGCTGAGTTTTCCAAATTTGCTGGCATATTTAGTGTAGCACTTTCACAACATCACCTTTCAGGATTTGAAATACCTCAGCTGGAATTCCATCACCTCCACCAGCTTTGTTTGTAATGATGCTTTCTAAGGCCTACTTGATTTCACATTCCAGGATGTCTGGCTCTAGGTGAGGGATCACACCATTGTGATTATCTGGGTCGTGAAAATCTTTTTTGTACAGTTCTTCTGTGTATTCTTGCCACCTCTTCTTAATATCTTCTGCT